>JANAVB010013397.1:9772130-10212130 GCA_029216955.1 Iris pallida
GTAGGTCTTCTAGTTATGGGCCATAGGCCAAGTCATAAGTCATTGAGTCATGAATTCATAAGTCATTTCATTAAACCATAAATCATGAAATGATTTCACTCAAACTAATCCTCCTATTCCAAAATTAGTCTCTAATGACTAAAAGTAGGTTAACCTAAGTTAGACTAGGGTTACCATAGCTAGGGTTAGGTTCTAGGCTAGTCCACTAGGTCTCAACAAGTCAAAGTCAACTAGAATTCACCAATTCATTAAATCACCAAATAATTCAAATAAGTCAAAATAACCAAATTACTCCTAGGCTAAAAATGATAATTAAATTATCCTAATGACATGGTTATGCTCTAGGTCATGCAGTCACTAGGGTTTCACTGACAGCACATCAAAATCACAAGTCATGACTCAAAGCAGTTTTTAAATAGTTTAAAAATTATTAAAAATCACCAAAAATCATAATATAAATTAAATATCAATAATAATTATTATAATTATAAAATTTCAAAATACTCTCATCTGAAAAATTGGGTGTTACAGTAGTTACTTGTTTTGAGGATTCATTTAAGTAGTAGTTGTAAATATATGTATTTGGATACCCTATTTTGAGATAATGTAATGAAGATGGTGATATAATATTTCGATGTTTTCTTGTGAATATAGTTCAAAGTTGTTGTTTTAAAATTGAATTGAGAAGTTTTTGAAAAGTAATATAATGTGCAGTATTGAGTGTTATAAATGTGATGAGTTCAGTAATATGAGTGTCATAAATATGCTGCATTGAGCCTATACATATTATCTATTCATGATGTTTTAAAATTGTTCTGAATTGTGCACTATATAGTCGAATCCAATTCATGATCAGGTTTTCTACTTTAATACGGAGCATAAAAGGAAACTGAAGGAAGAGTTCGATAAGATTTCTTTTTTTGTTTTATATTACTATTTCCTACACTATTGTTCTTGGTTATTTGCTTCTAATAATGTCCGCAATTCTGTATATTTAGATATTGAGCCTTGGACTTTCCAGCAGAAGCTTGGTGAGTCCGTCTTCATTCCAGTTAGTTGCCCCCATCAAGTTAGAAATCTAAAGGTTGTTTCTGAACCCCGACAATGAAAGAGAGGCCATCAAAAAACTACCGGGCAAAAAATTATTAATGTTTTAGTTACAATTAATTTTACTAATATATTGTTGCCTTGGTGATTTCTGTTGTACTAATATATTTTTGCCTTGGTGATTTCTTGCATATTGACACATCATTGTATAATGCTCAATTCTGTCCTAGGATATGTTCATTCATATGCCAATATAGAACTTGTGTTCTGATGTATACAGTCATGTATTAAGGTCGCACTAGACTTTGTTTCTCCCTATCACAAGCTTTTAAGTGACTATATATGCTTGACATGAAATCTTCGCCATGCTTGATCTATGAGTATACCATATCTCAAATTGCTTTAATTTATTCCTACAACTGACAAGCCTTGTTAGTGTTCTGGAATTCAGTAGTTAGACCGTAGTCTAGGATGACATTTTTGTATCTGTAAGTTTTGTTTTTCCATCTTCATCATTATTTGTTTTAATAGGACATGTAGCTTGTACAGGCACAATCAGAAAATCAACTACGGAGTCAAGACAAGAGTTACACTTAGAAAGTCAGAATTGGTTGTCGTAACAGCGATCAAGATTACACATATCATGTCAGGTTTACATGTCACTTGTCATGAGTACTTGTCAGAAGTGTGCCTCGATGGGCCACTATCAAGATTATCAAGACGGGATCATATTATCATGTTCAAGTTCATCAAGTTGGGTTGTCGTAATTTAGGCCAAGTACAAAAACATACAAAGAAGATAAAAACTGTGGTTGAAATTCTCACTCGCATATGAACTCCAGTTTAGGTGAAACAAGAATATTCTTAAAGCCAAGATGAAAATTAACAACTTTCATGTTTTGAGTTTTACAAGATTCTAGCTACAAAATAGCTTAAACAGGCAAAAATAGTCATTCGTGCGCGCGCAGACAAATGGCCACAGCGCACAGGGCACGAGAGCACGGCGTGCAGGCGCACATCAAATGAATCATGCAGGCGCACGACGTGTGTAACGGCAGTGCGCGCTGACCAAATTGGCTATGGCATGCGGAGCTCGAGAGCACGGCACGCGACAAACGAATTGCGTAGGCGCACGACGCACGAAATGCGCAACGCACGGATGCACGGCACGCGAGGCGCGAGAGCACGACGTGCAGGTGTGCAGCAAATGAATCACGCAGGCACGCGACACATGAAACACGCAACGTGCGGATGCACGTCGCACAGGCACGCATCATTGTTCATCGTTCCAACAACATCGAAGATGTGCGAAAACCCTAAACAAAAAAATGTCATAACTTTCTCAATAAATCGAAATCAAGCGGTTCAAAAGCCAAAATTAGGTAGAATTGAATTTACCACAACTTGGAACCATTAGTTTTTAGAAATAACAAGTTTTTAGTGATCAAAATCGAGAAAAATAAGAAAAAGTTAAAACTTAGATCTACTAAAATGTATCCATCAAAATCAAAAATTCTAAGTTCTAAAGAGGCTTAGAATTAAGTAAGAAAGACAATAGAATAATAAAATTTGAGATCCATCATGAAACAAGTTGCACTTGCCTAGGGTTTGGTGGAGGAGTAAATGAAGAAGAAGATAAAGAAGTAAATGGTAATAATGAAGGAAAGAGAGAGGGAGGAGTTGGTTTAAATACAAAGCTTATTCATTGTGAACCAACTCAAACCAAACCAAGCCATGCCTAGTTGAACCAAACCAAATTAAACAAAGTCAAGATTAAACAAAGATAAAACTAAATAAGACAAGTCAAAATACAGGTCACCTGACAAATATCAAAATTTGTACATGCATACTGAAAAATATGTATAACAGAAAATGGGACTGAAAACTCTACCCACCTTAAAAGAATTTCGTCTTCAAAATTTAATCAAGAGGCTAAAGGTGTCGGGACAAGCTATACTAACTACAGGCAACCTACGACTAGCAGTTAATCAAGCAATCATTTATGCAAGCAAGGAATTAAAAGCATAAAGTATAAGAAAGATATTATACCTGACGAGTCAAACATATATGGATATTCTGATCGGATATCATCCTCACGTTCCCAGGTTGACTCACCCAAAGAGTGATGACCCCAAGCAACACAGACTAAACTAATAGTCTTGTTCTTGAATATCTTCTCCCTTTGGTCCAATATGGATACGGGCCTTTTCTCATACAAAAGGTTGGTACCAACAACCAATTTCGAATGATTAAGGATATGGCTCGGATCCGGGATATACTGTTGCAATTGGGATACATGGAATACGTCATGTACCTCACGTAACAACGACGGAAGAGCAAGACGATATGACACATAACCTACTCGCTCAAGAATAACAAACGGCCCTATATACCTAGGTCTGAGCTTTCCCCGTACGTCGAATCGAATGAAGCCACGGGTAGGCGAGATCCTAAGGAATACGTGGTCGCCGATAGAAAACTCAAGAGGACGCCGATGAGAATTGACCCAATGGCACTGACGATCTTGTGCAACTCGAAGATGATCTCTAACTTGTCTGACCACGTCGATAGTCTGAGTAACTTTTTTTGGACTATGCATCTACCTTTCGCCTACATCATCCCAGGCTAAATGTGATCTATACTTTCTGCCATATAGTGCCTCAAATAGTGCCATCTAGATACTGGCCTAGAAATTGTTATTGTAGGAGAACTCCACTAGATATAGGTGATCTTTCCACAAACAACCAAAGTCAAGTGTACAGGATCGTAACATATCTTCAAGAGTTTGAATCGTGCGTTCTGACTGACCATCTGTCTGCGGATGATAAGCTAAACTAAACTTGAGACAAGTTTCCAAACTCTCTTGAGACTCTGCCAAAAGTGCAATATAAATCTCGAATCTCTGTCTGATACGATACTGACTGGCACTCCATGCAATCTGACTATCTGCCTGAGGTACATCTCTGCTAGCTGATCCGTCGACTGACCAAATCTGAAAGGAAAAAAATAAGCTACCTTGGTGAGTCGGTCAACTATAACCCATATAACATCTCTCTCAGCTGGAGATTTAGGTAACCCAGTTACAAAATCTATGGTAATATGTTTCCATTTCCATTCTGAGCTCGATAAAGGTTGAAGAAGTCCAGCTAGCCTCTGATATTCAGCTTTAATTTGCTGACAAACTAAACAATGAGAGACAAATTGAGCTATCTTCCTCTTTATGCCATTCCACCAGAAATGCTGACGAATATCACGATACATATTCGTACTGCCAAAATGAATTGAATACTATGAACTGTGGGCTTCTGTCATGATCTCTTGCCTGATGTCACCACTAGGAACACAAAGACGTCTTCCATGTCATAGCATGCCATCTTCGTGAATGCATAACTCTGTTGTCCGTCTCGCTTCACATTCTATCCTAAGCCGCTGAAGCGTGAAATTCGTTGATTGAGCTATCTTAATTCTTTCAACTATGTTGGACTGAACTTGCATACTGGCCATTAATGCTACATTAGTAGGAAAAACCATCTCTATTCCCATCTTCTAAAGATCTGCTAATAACTCGGGCTGTGCTATTAGAAGATAAGCTCCTGCTTTTCTAGTCAATACATCTGCAACTGCGTTGGCCTTCCCAGAATGATACAGCAGGTTGATGTCGTAATCCACTAGTAACTCTAGCCATCTTTTCTGACGCATGTTGAGATCCTTCTGGGTAAACATGTCACGCCCCGCTCCCGTAGGAGCGATCGTCCTCGCTAAGGCGTGATGCCGCATGGGCCTAGGTTGCGCCCGTGCAAGGCCAAGTCCAGAAACGGCCGATTTGAGCTAGGCCACAGAGTCGCACAGAGTGTCCCCATTTGTAGCAGAAAGTAAATGAACACAAGTTGAAGCGAATTCAAACTCTTTTATTGATTTTCAAGAAGTTTACAAGTGGTGCTAGGTCGATATTACAAATCGCTCAAGCTCTCTCTCTCTGAAACATAAAAGGCGTGCCAAGTGGCTTACAAGATGGAATGATTCATGGCGATGTTCCGATACATTATATCCTGTATAGGGTGCTTCAGCTCCTTGCAACGCTCCAAGGCCCAGAGATAGCTCCGCGCCTTAGCACGTTCGATGGAAGTTCCGCACCTGCCGGTGTCTCCTGCATCCTGTATACAGATTGTGGGGTTATCAGTACATTGTTATGCACTGGTGGGGAGGCTAGCTCGCCCACAATGCTATCATTACCGAACACGTTCCCTTTACTTTTGTGCACCATCTATCATTCATTGTCTTTCTAATCTTTCCTTAGGGTCATTTTCATGGAATATGTCATAACCTATCTCGTGCTACCGATTTCAGAGTGTCGCATGGAAATACATGCACAACTTACCCATACTTACCGTCCGGCCTTCCCTGTTCAAAGTAAACCAAGTTAGACAACAATTCATGTGATAATAACATAACGTAGGTGCATTTTTTAACTCAGTCGTACAAGTATTCTGGATCATTTGTGTGTGTTATATTCAAGCATATTCAGGAGGCACTTCATTTAGTTAACTTAGTCTACTTTGATTTCAATGCAAGGACTTGCACGTGAATAGCCACCAGCAAAGCCCACTTAATCTATATGCATCGGTCGCTGGCATCACAAGCCATCCTGGACATATTTCTCCTTGGTATTTTTTACCTATCATGGCGGGCGGCTGGTACACCCTGATAGTCTCTTTCAAAATACCCCGCACTTACGTTTCCCGTTGTGGCCAAGCCCCCACCCAGGTCGTCCGTAAGCCCCTTTTGATTCCGCCTAGGCCGGCATATCCCCCCTTTGATCATGCCGCAGAATCCCTTTCTTCACGGTCACACCATTCGCCACCCCTCGCTCGTGCCGTTTGTCCACGACCATTTCGTATTAACTTGTCTTTTTAACTTAACGGCTGTCCCTGAGCCGTAGGCTAACCCTTAGCCTTCATACGTTATCGACCAGGTTGGCGTCCGTGCAGCGCGGGTAGCGAGCCCCGTTGCACGTGCCCGTCACACCTGCCGCTAACCATTCTTTTCTTTCTTATCTTTTATTCATTCTTTCATTCGTTGGTTCATTCATTCACTTATCCATTCATTCTTTCATTCATATATTATGCAACTCCCCGTGCGGGAGTCGCCTTGGCGATCCATCGGTCCCATAGTCTTTCAATGTTGCTATACTCTACTCGGAACGACTATGTTGATAGCCTTCCCGTTTCATTGTTGTAACCCATTCGTTGTTTCATTGTTGAACGTATAAGGTACTCGAAAGTAAGCTTGTGCCTTAGCACGAGCGTGAAGCGCGGTACGAGTTCTCATATTTTTTTCTGTTCCTTTCCATATTCTAAACAAGCATACAAAGTGGGATTAATCCCTTAGCTAGGTGCGTTGAGTCATTTATTAGCATAGCGGTGTTATCGCCTAGCGATTTCTGTGATAGTGTCCGTATTATTATGTGTCTAGGCTAAGCAAAGACGGGTTCATCGGAGCCACCCACCTTAGCGATGTTCGCATCGGCCGAGCGATACTCCGAGCGCGCCTTTGAAAGTCTAAGTCTGGACTCATCTTGACGGGCCAATGTAAGCCTTGCATCGATTCCTCATCAGGTCGATGCCAACTCTTCGGGTCGATGGCTCGTTTGAGTCGTTGCACTTGTCGTTTGAATCGGCGTTCTGCTAGGGCAGAGCGGGTCATTACATAATACACCACTCAAAACAAGTCTCGTCCTCGAGACTTCCTGAGTGCAGGTCATCCTACCATTCCTTAACTCGTGTCGTCGTATTTCTTAGACGATTCCTATCGAACAACTCTATCGTTCTATGGCGCCGAATTATACTCGATACCTTTTCATGTTTCGTGTCACATACGTTTGGTCGATTTTATTGAATAACTTTTCATTCATTTTAGAGTTGATAGCACTTATTCAATTCAAGTGTTTCTTCGACTCGGTTGCTACTTCGACGTATCATAGGACTGAAACGGTCGCACGAGGTGCATTGTTTTATCAAACTCGAGAGTCGTAGGCTGAGGCAAACTTACTCATTCCTTCATGTGCATCTCAACACCCACTTGCAGCTGCATTCGAGTTCATCACATCGCTGAGTTTGGATCGTGCACATATTCAAGGTGTCTCCCGAATACGTACATTTCAACCAAGCTTAGCGATTAGCAAAGTCGGACAAGCTACTCGTGATAGTTTCGATTTGCCGATCGTTCGCTAACTTCGATTTAAAACCGAACTCATGTGTATCTCACTATCGTTTATCTCGGTCCTCGAGATGATCCGGTTCGCTTCTCAAGCGTTATTGTCCACAAAATCAGTATGATTTCTTCTTAGCAGGGTCGACCAAGCCTAAGTAATTTCCGTCCGATTCAAAACCAAGTATCGCACCATCATCAAGTTTTTCTTCCTATCAACGATTCAATTCGTTATCCCAACTTTTACTTGTGCATCATCCATCCCTATCATTCCCTTCGTTTGGGGCCAATCTCATCGTCGTTCACGCATACTCCCTGTTCTCCGTCCTACTCTAAGTCTTGCTGCCACAAGTCTATCATCCGTCCGGATGATACTGTAAGGTCAATCGTACAAGTTCAATCACTCGACATAGGGTCGTCCGCCTATCCGCTAGGTCAGCTCATAAGGTCATAGTTACAAGTCAAGTCCGTCACTCATCGTGCAAGGTCGTTGCACGACGCTCGCCCCAAACCCTATGGTCAAACCATTTGTTTGCTTGTACGGGTGTTTCTACCCAAGCTCGTGTCACTCAGATTTCTAAACATCGAGCACGGTCACCTATTCGCATCAATGCATTCGTTGTACATATTCGAATCCATTCAAATTACCAACTCTAACCAATTCGTGTATTCGATCACGAGTCGTCTAGCTTTGACAATATGTTGTGCCCCAATCTCACGCAAGTCCGATTATCCACGGTGGTTCATGAATCACCATGCAACGCTCCCGCAGAATAATCATTCTCATCGGGGCATAACTCTTGCTTGCGTCTAGATAATTCGTTCTCGATACGCAGATTGGACCTACGTAATCCTCAATTTCAATCGTCAAGCAAACAAATTCATTCCCGAGTCTACCTTCGCGTCAAACCACAAGTCGAATCAATCAAATTACCACGCCATCCAAGATCAATCACTCCCGCCGTATGAATCACCATATCGGCGCTCACGCAGAGTGATCGTCCTAATCCGGCGCGACGCATGTGCGAGGCTGGAGTTGCGCTCGCATAAGACAAGAATGTCAACATTGTGGTTGTCAACGAAGCAAATCCAAGCATTTCATTTTCTATCCAAGCCAAGTTCGATAGTCCATTTATATTTCGTTCAACTAGAAAATCCTCAAGCCAAATCTATCTTTTCTTCGACATATTTTTAACATTTCAAGTATAGCGTCCAACGGAACAATAACATTTGCACGACCGTCATTTGCCGAGTCAGAGTGCTCCCGAGTTATCGCATATCGATCTTTGATACGCCTCAATACCATCGACGATATGCGTAACCTGACGATCTTCCTTTGCAACCAATTTCGAGTCGTACGACTGATACTATTGTCCGAGTTGGATAATCCACAATTTCCTCGATATTCAAGATCAAGTTCGATCGCTATTCCTCAAGCTAGTTCCAAGATCGTTGTCCAAACTCAAGTCACAATTTATTTGAATCAATCCAAAATTGTGCGCATGATCCTATAAGTTTCCTCGATCAAGACCATTCATTTTCATTTATCGTTTCGAATCATTTTCTAACATGCGTTGCTCATTCACAAGTTGTCCGAACGACATCTCATTCGGGACATTCGAAGTCATGATCAACTAAGCGTGACACGTTCTAAGGCTTTGCGCGATGCATCGCCTCGCCGACATACCCGTTCTATCCGATATCTTGTAGTCTCCCTCGAATAATTTCTATAACGTCCATACACCACTCAGGGTTCGAGCCACTCGACTAGTCGTCGACACTTATTCTTATTCTTCTTCGAACCTATCACATACACCACTCGAATTCAAGCCATACGATCTAGTCTTCACTCACGTTCGCGTCATGCGCTAAGACATCCTTCAGATTCGTTCGACGAATCTCTAGTGTAATCGCTCATGTCGCCTCGACGTACTAAGTCGTTCGCACTAATCCTCAAAATCCAATTCAATCTTTCGTGCATGCCTAAGCATTAATTTGATAGCGTTCCTATTTATATACACTCTAAGTGTAGCTTCGTTCCCGACCGAGCGGTACTTGATATCGCTCGCAACTCGATTGCACCAAAAGTCGAGGTGCACAACACGCGGCACAACATAACCAAAAAAAGGTCGTGTGCATAGCTATCCCATTTGAAATATACTTTGGTCTCGTGTACTTGTTTGCTATCAGCGTAAGCTCATTCAAGCACGCACTACGTTTGCTAACTCTTAGCATCGGTTCCTTCCAACTCAAGTCCGTCGTGGTGGCACAAAGGCCTTCGTCTATCGATCCCGTCCATCCGAGTAATCGTACGAGCTTTTGAAAATATTAGACTTATTATATGAAACATCCCAAGGCACAATGAGAGAGAGCGTATACTTCTTTTGTCTTCCAACGAGCTTTCAAAACGGAGAAAATCGAAATGAAGTCCAAGGACGTAAAGCCGTGATCTGATACCAATCTGTCATGTCCCGCTCCCGTAGGAGCGATCGTCCTCGCTAAGGCGTGATGCCGCATGGGCCTAGGTTGCGCCCGTGCAAGGCCAAGTCCAGAAACGGCCGATTTGAGCTGGGCCACAGAGTCACACAGAGTGTCCCCATTTGCAGCGGAAAGTAAATGAACACAAGTTGAAGCGAATTCAAACTCTTTTATTGATTTTCAAGAAGTTTACAAGCGGCGCTAGGCCGATATTACAAATCGCTCAAGCTCTCTCTCTCTCTGAAAATAAAGGCGTGCCAAGTGGCTTACAAGATAGAATGATTCATGGCGATGTTCCGATACATTATGTCCTGTATAGGGTGCTTCAGCTCCTTGCAACGCTCCAAGGCCCAGAGATAGCTCCGTGCCTTAGCACGTTCGATGGAAGCTCCGCACCTGCCGGTGTCTCCTGCATCCTGCATGCAGACTGTGGGGTTATCAGTACATTGTTATGCACTGGTGGGGAGGCTAGCTCGCCCACAATGCTATCATTACCGAACACGTTCCCTTTACTTTTGTGCACCATCTATCATTCATTGTCTTTCTAATCTTGCCTTAGGGTCATTTTCATGGCATATGTCATAACCTATCTCGTGTTACCAATTTCAGAGTGTCGCATGGAAATACATGCACAACTTACCGTCCGGCCTTCCCTGTTAAAAGTAAACCAAGTTAGACAACAATTCATGTGATAATAACATAACGTAGGCGCGTTCTTTAACTCAGTCGTACAAGTATTCTGGATTATTTGGTGTGTTATATTCAAGCATATTCAGGAGGCACTTCATTTAGTAAACTTAGTCTACTTTGATTTCAATGCAAGGACTTGCACGTGGATAGCCACCAGCAAAGCCCACTTAATCTATATGCATCGGTCGCTGGCATCACAAGCCATCCTGGACATATTCTCCTTAGTATTTTCTCACCTATCATGGCGTGCGGCTGGTACACCCTGATAGTCCCTTTGAAAATACCCCGTACTTACGTTTCCTGTTGTGGCCAAGCCCCTAACCAGGTCGTCCGTAAGCCCCTTTTGATTCCGCCTAGGCTGGCATATCCCCCCTTTGATCATGCCGCGGAATCCCTTTCTTCACGGTCACAGCATTCGCCACCCTCGCTCGTGTTGTTTGTCCACGACCATTTCGTATTAACTTGTCTTTTTAACTTAACGGCTGTCCCTGAGCCGTAGGCTAACCCTTAGCCTTCATACGTTATCGACCAGGTTGGCGTCCGTACAGCACGGGTAGCGAGCCCCATTGCACGTGCCCGTCATACCTGCCGCTAACCATTCTTTTCTTTCTTATATTTATTCATTCTTTCATTCGTTGGTTCATTCATTTACTTATCCATTCATTCTTTCATTCATACATTATGCAACTCCCCGTGCGGGAGTCGCCTTGGCGACCCATCGGTCCCATAGTCTTTCAATGTTGCTACATTCTACTTGGAACGACTATGTTGATAGCCTTCCCGTTTCATTGTTGTAACCCATTCGTTGTTTCATTGTTGAACGCGTAAGGTACTCGAAAGTAAGCTTGTGCCTTAGCACGAGCGTGAAGCGCGGTACGAGAGTTCTCGTATTTTTTCTGTTCCTTTCCATATTCTAAACAAACATACAAAGTGGGATTAATCCCTTAGCTAGGTGCGTTGAGTCATTTATTAGCATATGCGGTGTTATCGCCTAGCGATTTCAGTGATAGTGTCCGTATTATTATGTGTCTAGGCTAAGCAAAGACGGATTCATCGGAGCCACCCACCTTAGCGATGTTCGCATCGGCCGAGCGATACTCCAAGCGCGCCTTTGAAAGTCTGAGTCTGGACTCATCTTGACGGGCCAATGTAAGCCTTGCATCGATTCTTCATCAGGTCGATGCCAACTCTTTGGGTCGACGGCTCGTTTGAGTCGTTGCACTTGCCGTTTGAATCGGCGTTCTGCTAGGACGGAGCGGGTCATTACAAAACACATATTTAAGACTCTTGTGGTCGGTGAAAATCTCTACCCGATCTCCATACAAGTAATGTCTCCAAATGAGTATGAAAACCATCGGTGCTTACTCCAAGTAATTCCTCTCATGATCACGAAGCTGACATGACGCATAAACTACTACCTTACAATGTTGCATTAAGATGCATCATAATTTCTTACCTGAAGCGTCATAATAAACTGAAAATCCTTTATTCCCATCTGGAAGCGTGAGAATGGGGGCCATCATCAATCCTTGCTTCAACTTCTCGAATGAACTCTGACATTTCGCTCTCCAAGCAAACTGTACCATCTTGCGGTTCAACTGCGTCATTGGCACTGAAATTCGAGCAAAGTCTGATAAATTGTCGGTAATAACCTGTCAATCCTAGAAAACTATGAACTTCTACGATGGTACTAGGTACTGGCCATATCTCTATAACCAATATCTTTTAGGGATCCACTTCCACTCAACCTCTGGTGATGATGTGATCTAAGTACGAAATACGATCAAACCAAAATTTGTATTTGTTGAACTTCGCATACAACTGGTTTACTCTGAGAATCTGAAGGACTACTCGAAGATGCTGCTCATGCTCTGTCTCTGTCTCACTCTTACCGTAGACTAAGATGTTGCCTATAAACACTATCATGAACTGACCCAAATAGGGCATGAATATACGATTCATGAGATCCATGAATACTGCTGGCGTATTGGTCACTCCGAATAGCATAACGAGAAACTTCCAATACCCATATCTATATCTGAATCTCATATTCGGGATATCTTGTTCTCTGACTCTGATTTGATGATATCCCGACCGCAAATCAATCTTCGAGAATAATGTTGCTCCACTGAGTTGATCGAATAAGTCATATATCCTTGGCAAAGGATATTGTTCTTGATTGTTACATAATTCAAGGTACGATAATTAATATATAATATTGACGTACCATCATTCTTCTTCATAAGAAGCATCGGGGCTCCCCAAGGTGATCCACTAGCACGATTTACTCCTTTGGTTCTGAGTTCTTCAATCATCTTTATAGGATCTCCAATTTTGATGGTGCCATTTTGTAGACATCTCTGATACTGGTGCCGTCCCTGGAATCAAATCAATGGTGAACTCTATCTCTCTCTCTGGCGGCATGCCTGAAAGCTTTTCGGGAAATACGTCAAGAAATTCTTCTACTACTCTGGAAAACTGAATTACTTCTGCTACTGCCATCCGCAAGACTGGTGGTAAAGGTTCTATTTGCCTCTGGAAAACAAAAACTCTTCTTCATCGGAAATACCAAAGATAATCCTACCAACATGGTAGTCTATTCTTGCATACTGATCCTTCAACCAATCCATTCCTAGGACCACATCATAGTCGGCCATCGAAAATTCTATTAATCTAGTGGAAAACTCTCTACCTCTAACTATGATTCAACAAGAGGAAAAGATTCTATCTACTCCCACAAGATCGCTACCAGTAAAGATATTGAGTCTTACTGATGATGACTCGGGCTCCAATCATATCCGTGTGGCGAATCGTGCAGACATAAATGAATATGATTCACCTAAATCAAATAATACTGATACTGAAAAAGAGTTGACAAGATTGGTACCTGCCACTACTCATCTGATGCCAATTCTTCTGATACCGCCAAATCCATAGCTTGCCCTGTCCTCTTGGTGTTGGTCCCTTTTGTTGGTAACCTCTCTGTCTGTTATGTACTTGGGCTTGGACCTGAGCATAATGTTATGGCCTTTGCTGCTAGAAGGTCTAGGCCTGAGGCGACAATGGCCTCGGAGGCTGGTACTACTGTTGCTGCTGCACTTATGCTGGTCCCTTAGACGATGGACTGGTTAAGGTTGACAAAGATGAACTGCTCATTACGGATAGGACCCTATCATGTGGTCCGGTGCCCCATAAGCCAAGCACAACCCTGTGCTCTGTAATACTCTGAAATCACGTGCATAGGCTTTCCACAATAAGAGCAACCCACTACGGAAGATTGCCTCTACTTCTGTTGTTGATGGTATGTCAGATTCGAGTGCTGAACCGACGAAACTGTGGCCGCCCGCCTAGGAGCTCCAATGGTCAATGCCCTCGTTGTCGGGGCTCGTGCTGATGACCGAAATAATTGTCCAGGAGGCCTCTTCCGTCCTCCAGCTCGATCTACTATCCCTTGAGCAGTATACTCATGACTCCTAGTTGCTCGCAAAAAGTATCAAATGTCTGGTGCTCAAACTGTTCCACGGCTAGAATAATCTCTAGGTGGATTCCCTACTGGAATCGATGCACCCGATCCAATTCGGTTGCCACCAAGGGGAGCAAACCGACTAAGTCTTGAAAACTCGGTCGCATATCCATCGACTGTCCTTTCCATCTGCTTGAGATTGCTAAACCTTGTCTGCATATCATATCGAACTACTGCATCAAAGTACTTCATCTGAAATTTATCACAAAATACCGCCCATATGATAGGCGTCACCAATCCAACTGCTTACATCGTCCACCAGCTGCAGGATAAGTCCAATAATTGTAGGCGCATAATGGCTACCTTCTCTTTCTCCAGAATTCGAGCTGCCTCCAAAATAACCTCTATATCCTGAAGCCATGTGTCAGCAGCAATAGCATCTTCACTGTCGTCAAAGAAAGGAGGGTTAAGACGCCTGAAGCTAGTGGCTGCATTGTTCCCTTGATAACCAACTCTGCCCATAGCTGTTTGTACTGTCTGCTGTAAGGCATCACCTTGACTATCTTGTGATGCAAGTAAATCCTGGATGAGTCCCATCAGGGCTCTATTGTTAGGATCTGCAGGCTGGGCTGGCTGAACTGGCAGCTCTTGTTCCCCGGAAGGCACGACTCGGGATGCTATCCCTGAGTGCTGGGTTTGGTCCCCAGGTTGCTGCTGGTTTACTAGAGGTGCTCCACCCAGCTGATCGGTAGGACCGGAAACAATTCCATAAAAGAAAATAAAATGGAAAAAAATAAGAAAGGACCAAGATAGATCAAGGATAAAGCACCTTATCAGGTCAAGATTCAGGAAGATTAGAAAACACGAGTAGAGATCAAGGGCGAATGCTGATTGAGACATCTATTTAGTAAAACTTTCATACATCTTAATTTACATACCTGTATAGGATACCACTTAAATCGTGTCATGCTCCAGAACCAGAATACTGGAGAGCGGAGGACAGACATAGCCAGCTACGTACATTGAAGTACAACCCATCTCGCAATACGGTCACGGCTATCTAGATGCATGGGAGTTTATCTACAAGCCATCTGTTTCTTATGGTCAAGAACAAACCTAGTGTCTCAATCTCAAACAAGCAAATAAATGTTACAAGATTTAGATCATCAGACATACAAGATAAGGCATCCCAAATTACATATTCAGATGATCATAAAGCTAGTCATACAAAATGTGAAGACTAGTAAGAGTTAAGTCATACATGATCAACCCTGAAATTTGTCAATCATGTAACAGCCCTTAGGCAGACATAAATTAAAGTTTTCAACACGAGCTAATACTTGTTCGGCGGTTAAATGTCTCAAAAGAATAATTTACAATAGAGTGGAAGAGCAAAATAAGAAAACCCACTCGTTGTCATGGTTACTTCTAATATTCACCATCTGGCTAGAAGGCAGGTAGATCCTCGGGTGCTACTCGAAATTTGGCTACACAAAACCAGCTGGTTCAGAATCCAAAAAGAGCAAATGCCACGAGGAAGGCTCCACTTAGGAACTAAAACCAGCATAAAATGAATAGAAGAACTGATAAATGAACATAATTAAATGTCATAAGATGTGCTTTAAAGAACATACCAGCTTGCATTAAGAAAACAAGAGGTGGAATATAATTCCCATCTTAATCATGAGATAATCATTCAGGTACGGCTCAAGTCCTACGACTTGCTATCATTAGCTAACTAGGGTTATCACATGCCTAGTTACTAACAAGATGCAGTTGAGATATCTTGCAGTCATAAGCCCTGCAGACTATCCAGGTTATCCAGACGAGGTTACAAGAGTTTATCAAGAATTAAGAGAATTATTGGGTGACTTAGAGTGTAATATATGACAGTATGCTAGAAATGCGCCCTACTTGACGGTAGGCTACAAGTCCATAGGTGTGGCTGGGATAACGGGATCGTCGGTAACTAGGAAATCTCTTTATATGAACTACTTGATCAATCTAGTCGTTAACCTAGTCAGATTTATTATGAATTCCTGACCGTGGTAACCAAGAATCCATGTCCTAGACGTGGTACAAGATAGGACATATAGCTTGTACATGCATAATCAGAAAAATTAACCACGAGGTTAAGACAAGCGTTACACTTAGCAAGTCAGGATTGGTCGTCACAACAACGATCAAGATTACACATGTCATGTCAGGTTTACTTGTCACTTGTCAGGAGTACTTGTCAGGAGTACTTGTCAGGAGTGCGTCTAGACGGGCCACTATCAAGATTATCAAGACTGGATCAATTATCATGTTCAAGTTCATCAAGTCGGGTCGTCGTAATTTAGGCCAAGTACAGAAACATGTAAAGACGATAAAAAACTGTGATTGAAACTATGAGTCGCATATGAACTCCAATTAAGGTAAAAGAAGAATATTCTTGAAGCCAAGACGAAGATCTACAACTTTCATGCTTTGAGTTTTACAAGATTATAGCTACAAAATAGCTTAAACAGGCAAAAACAGTCATTCGTGAGTGCGGACAAAATTGGCCATGACGGGCAGGGCACATGAGCACGGTGCGCAGGTGCCCGGCAAACGAATCGCGGAGGCGCACAGGGCGCATAGCGCGCAGCACGTGCGGACCAAACTGACCATGGCGTACGAAGTGCAAGAGCACAGAGCGCGATAAATGAATTACGCAGGCGTGAGGTGCACGAAATGTGCAGTGCATAGATGCACGGCATGTAGGTCGCGAGAGCACGCCGTACAGGTACGCGGCAAACGAATCACGCAGACGCACAGCGCGAGAAACACACAGCGCACGAATGTACGACGTGCAGAGTGCGAGAGCACTACACGCAGGCATGCGGCAAACGAATCACGCAGGCGTGCGGCATGTTCATCGTTCCAGCAGCATCAAAGATGTACGGGAACCCATAAACACAAAAAATTCATAACTTTTTCAAAATAAATCGAAATCAAGCGGTTCAAAAGTCAAAATTGGGTAGAATTGAATTCCCCACAACTTGGAACCAATAGCTTTTGGAAATAACAAGTTTTTAGAGATCAAAACCAAAAAAAACAAGAAAAGTTAAAACTTAGATCTACAAGATGTATCCATCAAAACCAAAAATTTAAGTTCTAAAGAGGCTTAGAATCAAGTAAGGAAGACAATGGAAAAATAAAATTTGAGAGCCATCATAAAACAAGTTGCATTTCCTAGAGTTTGGTGGAGGAGTAAATGAAGAAGAAGATGAAGAAGTAAATGGTAATAATGGAGAAGAGAGAGGAGTTGGTTTAAATACAAAGCTCATTCATGATGAACCAACTCAAACCAAACCAAACCATGCCAAGTTGAACCAAACCAAATTAAACAAAGTCAAGATTAAACCAAGACAAGGCTAAACAAGACAAGTCAAAATACAGGTCACCTGACAAATGTCAAAAATCCTACACGTATACTGTAAAATACGTATAATGAAAAACGAGAGTGACAACATCTATTAGGACTTATCATCCTTATCCAACTAGGAGTTTTGACTCTGATTTAAGGAGATTCTTCCTTTTTACCACACAACTCAAAATTTTAACAAAATTCACAAAGCCAACACCATCAACCCTTCCTGCCTATTTTTGACACCGTGTCATCTCGCCAGCCTCACCATATCATCCCCACCACCTCGGTTACACCTGACCCTGACTAATACAGGCCATCCATCGTCACCATCGTAGACACATTACAACACTACTGCCATAATAAACAAAATTGTGTCCTCGTGTCTGCGTCTGGGGTCACCACCATCAGCCTCGTATTGGAGGAGTATCCGGCCTTGAGTCCGACCCCAGTGCCATAATTCAATTTTCTATTGTATGTAATACTTCTAGCATAAAACCATTCTTGTGACGGACACTACATCTTCCCAAGCCCGACACTTCACCATCCCAAACCAGAAAAAGAAAAGAAAAAGAATTAAAAAAGACTACCCAACCGAGTCCCATATCTGTACCAACCACCTCGACCTGAGTTCGTTGACGCTGAGCCGTCGTGCCGCCACCACGGGGAGTCCGAACACTCCCATGCGTTCGACGCTGAGCCGTCGTGCCGCCACGCCAACCTGTAGGGAAGTACCACTGTGACCTCGCCCTCGGTGCCGTGCACCACACGCAGATGAGCTTTCTCCCTTCACTCCTTTTCTCGATCACTCTCCCCCTCGCTCTATATCTATCCCTCTCTTTAATGTCCTCTCTCTCCTGTCTCCAATAATTTCATTAATTGGAATAATAGAAGATGTTGTTGGTATTATTGAGTTGGGCCCAATATTGGATTTTAAGATAGTAATGATTTTTTATATTTAAATGGTTTGGGTTTCACTTGGGTTTTGACATCAGTATAGTAGTTCTGTATGGCTATCCTAATAAATTATTTTTAGGTTGTAAATTTTAGTAATTATGGGCTGATGTATAAGTATAGCCTTTCCTATATATATATATATATATATATATATAAAATATATATATATATATATATATATATATATATATATATATCTATATATATATATATATATATTATATATAATCAAATTTAAAGTTTTTGGGTTTTAGTTTTGGTTTTGGGTTAAGGGCTTTAAGCCTAATAGGTTTTGGGTTGTAAGCCTAACAAAAAAATAAATTAATAAAATAGTTTGGGGTTTTTTGCTTAATAAAGGGTTTGAGCCCAATATGTGTATTGGCCTTTAATGTATTAGATTTATTTGATTTTGAACTGGGTTTTCAACAGATTGTTAATTGAACTTTGGGCTTTATATTAGAGAATAATTTATATATATATTTTTTGGCCAAATATTTTAAACATGAATTTTAATAGGATTTTATTTATTTTGGGATTATGTATTATATAGTGATAAGAATAATTTGGACATATTTATTTTGGGATTCTGTTTATATATATATATTATATATATATATATATATATATATATATATATATAATATATATGGGCCTATATAAAGAATAATTTTTATATATATTGGGCCAAATATTTTAAACAAGAATTTTAATAGGATTTTATTTATTTTGGGATTCTGTTATATATAATTTGGGCCTATATATATATATATATATTTTTTCCTATATATATATATATATATATATATATATATATATATATATATATATATATAATATATAATTTTTTCCCCATGGTCTCCGTTTCCTTCTCTCTCGAGCTCCTGGCGTTCCCCCGCTGGCCGGCCTAGGCCGGCCGCCCGCCCTCCCCACCCTCCCGGTCCTCTCCCTCGTTCTCCGTCTCCGATGATCCCCCCTGGTCGCCGGAGGTACTGGAGTGGCGCCGCCAGCTCCATCTCCTCTACCCGCTCCCTTCTCTCCACCCCCACCCCCGCCCTTCCCAGTCTCGCCTGCCCCAGCCCCCGCGTCGCCCGGAGTTCCTCCTCCTTACGCGGAGCTACTCCCCATCCCCGCCCCTGGTCTCGAGCGGGTCTCCCTCCTTCTCGCTGCTCCCGCAGGCAGCATCCCAACCCCCTCCGCCCTAGCGCCCCCCCCTCCGGAGTTGACGTCGCCGGCGTCCCGGAGCAGCGCCCTTCCGCTCCCGCCCCCTCGTTCTCAAACCCTCCCGTCCCCCCTGGTTCTGAGCCCCTGCAGGGATGGCATCGGGCCCCCCGCCCCAGTACTCCTCGAGTCACGCTCCCACGTGGGCTCGGTTCCCGAGTCTCCTCGTGGACCACCCCCCTCTCCGCGCAATTCGAGCTCAACGCCTCTGTTGCGCAGCTCTACTCCCTGGTGGCTTCCCTAGTGGCGCATCAGGACCAGATTGCGCAGGCTCTCGGAGGCCTGCTTGCGCTCCAGCGCCATCCTGCCTTCCCCTCCCATGGAGCGCCTCCCCCATTCAGCGGAGCTTTCCTCCCTTCCCCTGGTCTCCTCGAGCATCGCTCCCACGTGGGTTCGTTTCCCGAGTCTCCCCTCGTGGAGACCTCATCCCCTACAGCGCATGCGATCTCAGCTCCTGCGTTGCGCAGCCCCAATCCCAGGCGGCCTCTCTCGTGGAGAAGCAGAGCCGGACTGCGCAGGCTTCCGGGGGCCTCCCCTACTCTGCACAATCCAGCGCCATCCCTCCTTCCCCATCCATGGCGCACCTCCCCTTTCCGTGGCGCCTCCCAGTGCGCACCCCCTCCCCCCCTCGCCTCAGCGCAATCCAGCTTGGCCCAGGGTGTCCCGCCCCCCTGCGCAACCCGGGTTTCGTGTCGGCCCCCCCGAACTCTCCCCCTTCCCCGGCTTCTATACCCTCCCTAGCGCGCCCGCATCGCCCCTCTCCATCTCTACCCGCGCGCTGTGGCCATGTCTCCCCCCCTCGGGGACCGCTTCCCGCGTGCCCCCTGCGCGAGCTTCCGTCATCCCCGAGGCTGCCCCCTCCAGCTCCCTGTCCCCCGCTGTGCCACTCCAGGGACCCCCCCAGGCGGTCGCCACCACCCCCTCCGCCTCCTCGCCCGACAGACAGGCTCTCTCCTCCCTCCCTCCCTTCCTCTTCCCGCCTCCGGTCACCCTCCTCCCCAGAACGGCCATTCCCTCCCCCGCCCCGCTCCGGCGCTCCGCCCCATCAGATCAGCAACCTCATTCCTATGCCGCCGTGCTTCGCCCGGACCTCTCTCACTCGAAGGGCTCTATCTTCCCTGAAGTCCAGCTGTCAGAAATCGAATTCCCTCTCGAGCACTCCTCTCCCGTCATCCCGTTCTCAGATTTGGAACTGTCGTCGCTGTCAACGGCATTTCCCCATACCTTCATACTCAAATTCTCCTCCGGATGTCCCAAGCTTCCTAGGTGCAGGAAGCGATCGCCAAATGGAATCTGTCGAACGACTATCGAGTGG
This sequence comes from Iris pallida, assembly GCA_029216955.1. Classification (NCBI taxonomy): domain Eukaryota; kingdom Viridiplantae; phylum Streptophyta; class Magnoliopsida; order Asparagales; family Iridaceae; genus Iris; species Iris pallida. The sequence continues at coordinate 9,792,897 of JANAVB010013397.1, forward strand.
CTCCCCTCGATCCCAGACACATCCTCCTTCACCTATCCTCCGAGCGCGATCACAAGACTGTGTGGTCCAAGGGAACATCAAGATCGACTCCCATCTGATGAAGATTATCAAGTGGACTCCCGATTTCACCACTAAAGAAGACTCGGCCACGGTGGCAGCCTGGATTACCCTCCCCAACCTTCCTCTAATATGCTTTGTACCGGCAGCGCTTCAGCGCATCGCCAACTCCTTCGGGACGTGGCTTCGGCGCCCGAGACAAGCAACCTCTCCAAAGCCCACTACGCCAAAATCTGCGTCGAGCTAGACCTCTCTGCAGAACTACCAAACTTCATCACCATCGAGCTAGGCAACCAAACCCATTCAGCAAATCCTCTACGACAACCACATTTTGTATTGTAACCACTGCCATCTCAGAGGACACCAACCCAAGCACTGCCACCGCTTGCACCCTGAGCTTAAGAAGAAGACTGCCAGAAAAGAAAGCGCCCCATCGGAGGGGCATCCCAAGTCACCCCTCCTCCCTCTCCCAAATTCTCATATCAGATTCGACTCTAGCATCGGCGAACCGGTCTCCAGCGAACCGTCGAGCAGAGCTCTCGTCCCCTTCACCTCCAAACACATTGAGATCTCCAACAAATTCGCCCTTCTCGACTCTGAGGACCCGGACTCCGGAAACCTTCCAGATGATTCCAGCCCCCTCAGGACTCCGTGCCCCCCTCCTCCCTCGCGTCGTGAGGATGTAACCGTCCCAAGCACATCTGACCACCAACTAATCACCGTCCAAGGGGGCGACCCCCCCCCCCCACCCTCCCCTGATACTCTCCAATCATCCAGCGCCATCCCGTTGAGGACGTCCTAGCTATCCTAGGACCCGATCAAGTAAAGCGAGGCCTCCAGGTCCAAGCCGCAGGAGCTCCCCTCCAGCAGTTGCTGATCGAGAGTGCTCTTGACTCCTTAACAATTCCCCGGAGGACACGGCAGTCGACTCAGCCGGCAATCAGCTAGACCTCCCCGACCATGGAGAGACCCACCCCCCGCCGCAGGAGTCCACCTCGGTCCTGGACAACCACCAACGGAGCCAATCGGGCTCTGACAAAAAAGTTACCATACTCACCAGATCCGCTGCAAGGCGGAACAAAAACCCCAACAATTCCCTAAATGCTTAACATCATATCTTGGAACGTCCGAGGTCTGGCCAATAAACCGACATTAAGGAGAATTGCCAGTCTTCGAAAATCCACAAGATCGACATCTTCATCATCATCGAACCTAAAATCCCCTCCAAACGTCTTAAATCCACCCAGTTGGCTTTGGGCCTCCCTACGGCTATTGCCGGCAGGCACGACATCTGGATTCTCGGGACCGAGGACGTTAAACTTGACATCATCCAGGACACCCATCAGGCGCTCTCCTGCTGGATCGCTCACCCCACTCTTCCTGAGCGGGCTATCCTTTCTACGGTCCACGGTAGCTGTGTCATTGCTGAACGAAAAACCTCTGGAAAGACCTTCTAGACACCCATCAACTCAACCCCAACATCCCTGGCTTTGCATAGGGGACTTCAACGCCATCACCTGCAGAGAAGAGAATCGGAGGCCGCCCCCCGCCTCTTACAGCCATGCAAGACTTCAACAACTTCATCTTCAACGCCAACCTAACTCCTCCAGTACATTGGGAGCGAATTCACCTGGTGTAACATGCAGGATGGCGACCGCCGCCATATTCCCGTTTGGACAGGGCCCTCACCAACGCCAGCTGGAACAACATGAGGATCAGCTACACCCTGTCCCACCTCAACTCCACCGAATCAGATCATGCGCCTATCCTGATGGAAATCAAAAAGAAATCCCAATCATCCAAAAGAACTTCCGATTCCTCGACTTTTGGATTGACCACCCGCAATTCCTGAGCATCGTGGCCGAAGCGTGGAACAGTCAAGACTCCCCTAATCCTTTGACGCGGGTCAGCAATAAACTCAAAGCCACTAGAAAAGCCCTCTCCAGTTGGAGTAAACAAGCCTTCGGAGACATCTTTCAAGCCATCCGTGTCGCAGAGGACGATGTTTCCAGAGCTGAAGCCTTATTCCTTTCCCCGATCCCCGGCGGCCAGGAGAGCCTTGAACCTCACCAAAGCCTTGTTAAAATTCAGGCTCAAAGTCGAGACTGACTTTTGGAAGCAGAAAGCTAGACTGAAGTGGGACAGCGACGGGGACAAAAACTCCAATTACTTCCACGCCTGCGTCAACGGGAAAAGGAATAAACTTGCGATACACCATATCGCGGATGAGCGAGGCATCACCAAACCGACCAGAAAGGGATCCAAGAGGCGGCCACTGAATTCTTCACCAAACTTTTCGCTAAGGAGACGGTCCACAAAGACACTTCCTTCCTTGACCAAATCCCCACCATCATCACCGAACCCGACAACGCTCTGCTGGAACGCCCGCTATCAGAACAAGAAGTGAAAGATGCGGTATGGCCTTGAACGCGCATAGTGCTCCGGGACCTGATGGCTTTTCTGGCACCTTTTTTCTGCACTTGCTGGGATATCATCCAGGATATCACCCGAAGCGGCTACCGCCTTCCTTGAAGGAGCTCCCTTTCCAAAGCCATATCCAGGCCAATCTCATCCTCATTCCAAAAAAAGATAACCCCAACTCCTTCCGTGATTTCGTCCCATCAGCCTGTGCACATTCACCAACAAAATTATATCCAAGATCATCGCTACTAGAATGACAGAGACTCTCCCCAAAATCATCTCGGAGGAGCAAAGCGGATTTGTTCGGGGAGGAACATCCAAGACAACATCATGCTGCCCAAGAACTCATCACCTGCATGAAATTTCCAGCTAGAGGGGGCAACATCGCAATCAAAATCGACATGGAGAAAGCCTACGACAGACTGGATTGGCAATTCATGATTTGGGTCTTCAGAGCCTTCGGCTTCTCTGAGAATTGGACCAACATCGTGTGGAGATCCATCAGCAACTCTTGGTTCTCCACAGTTATCAACGGTCAAGCCGACGTTTTTTCAAATCTAGCCGCGGTGTTAGACAGGGCGACCACTATCGTCCACGGTCTTCATCATTGTTGCCGATGCCCTGAGCAGAAACCTCAACAACATGGTCAACACCCACAACTTCCAGCTTTACCACACCGCAAGCGGGTGCCCCACCATCACCCACCTGGCCTTTGCCGACGATTTACTCATCTTCTCCTCCGGGGACATCGGATCGATGGAGGTGGTTCACAATACCCTGCAGCGATACTCCAGATGCTCAGGCCAGAAGATAAACCTTTCCAAGAGCGTCATCTACGCCACCACAGCATCAAAATCGAGAATGCGACCAGACTTACCAACCTCACTTCCATCGCCGTGGCCCATCCTCCTTTCAACTATCTCGGCTGTCCCCTGGTGTACGGAAGATCCAACGCCAGCATCTTCGAGAACTTGATCTCCAAAATCAGGAACAAAATCGAAGGATGGCACAACGCCACCCTATCCCCGGGGGGGAAATCATCCTCATCAATCATGTTCTCAACTCCATTCCCATCCACACCCTAGCGGCCTGCTCTCCGCAAGGTTATTGAGACGATAGAGAAGATCTTCTGCAACTTCTTCTGGGGGCACATCAATAGGCAAGACAACATCACTGGGCAAGCTGGAACACTATGGCCATCCCCCCGAGTCGGGCGGGCTAGGATTTTCCAAACTGGATCACATCGTTAAAGCTTTCTCGATGAAACTGTGGTAGAATTACGCACCACCCAAAACCTGTGGACCAAGTTCATGAAGGCCAGGTACTTCAAACACATTCATCCAGCGACGGCCTCGGCCAACAGCAGATCCTCTGCTTGGCGACGCATTCTTCGCGGTCGCGAGCTGGCCAGCCCGCGATCAGACTCCAGCTGGGAATCGACGAGGCCAATATATTCCTTGGAAAGGTGGATCGGCGACCACCTTATCCCGAACATCGCCGACGCCCCCAAAACAGCATGATCAAAGACCTGTGGAACCCCTTCAATAATGATTGGAATTGGGACATGATTCGAGAATGGTCTGGCAACGACACAGTGGACAACATTCGTCAGCACGGCCTGATCATCGGGACCGACGCAGACAAACTGAGGTGGATTCGGCTGCCTCTGGAGCCTTCTCCATGCGAACGGCGAGATTATCGATCCAAGAGAACGGGCCAAACCTCTTCATTTCGTGTTATTGGCAATCTTGTATCCCTAAAATGGTCCTTCCTGCTGTGGAGTCATAAAAACAAACTGCCCACCGATGACAACCTTACCGATCGGCTTCAGCCTGGCGTCAGCTTGTAATTGCTGCACTGAGCGCCAGACGGAATCCATCGACCACATCTTCCGGGAAGGGAGCCTCCCTGACCGTATCTGGAGCTCCCTTAATCGCCACTACATCGCAGCTCCTGGAGACGGCGCTTTATCGATCTCCTGGCCTACTGGGGTACCCTCTCCCACGCCACCAGATCGTTGCAGCGGCCGCCACCTGGGCATCTGGAAAACCGCAACAAAGCGAGATACGAAGGCACCCATTACTCTGCCGATCAGCTATACCGGGAAATTCACAGACAATGTCGTAAACGTAGCTCCCTATGCTCCCACACTTCGCTGGCATCCGGGCATGCGATCCTCCTTTAGTGTCTGCGGAAGTTTCCCCCGCTCTCCCCCTTCCCCTTCTTTTGTGGCTTTCTCTTTTCTCGCTTTCGTATCTGGCGGCGGCTGCGCCCTCCTCCCCCAGGCTTTCCTTTTGTGGTATACTTTTCCTTGTATGCGTTCCGTATTTTGAGCCTTGATCATTAAAATAATCGGGGATTCTATCAAAATATATATATATATATATTATATATATAGATATAATATATTATATAATATATATATATATAAAAATATTATATATATGTATAATATATATACTATATATATATATATATATATATAAAAAAAATATATACTATATATATATACTATAAAAAAATACACATATATATAGATATATTATATATATATATTATATATATATAATATAATTATATATATATAATATATAAAAATAATATATATATAATATATATATATATATATTTTTTTTTTTTTTTTTTTTTATATATATATATATATATATATATATATATATATATACATTTATATATATATTAATATACATATATATATAATATATATTATATATATTATATATATATAATATATATATATACTAAACTAGTCACGTTAACTACCCTCAACCTATCATATATAGCTTTAAGTCTATCCAATAAAGGAATATTTTTATATCATAAAAATAAGTTATTTATTTATGGAAAAATACTAAAATTTTTATAATAATATTTAGTCTATTTTATTCATAAAAATAGGTATACAAGTTCATAGTTATCCGACGTCAATAGTCACCAACTTGTGTAATAGTTTTGAACCCGAAACATATAATTTTAAACAAAAAATATGGAAACTTTTTGTAAAATATTGTGTAATATGGATTTCATAATAATATATAACAACATTAATTAGAAAAATTCTATGAAGATCGAGTCCAAAAAGACATGTAGACTAGGTTTTTGGTGATCCGACAACAATACGACGAATAAGGATTTTATTAAAATATGAATCTCACCAAGTGGCACAAAATTATATGGAATAGAAAGATAGGAGTGTTAGAGTATTACGAAAAAATTTGAGAGATCAAAGTACTCCGTAAGTCGTAAAAACTCACCCACAAAAGAATTGGTGAAACCACGTGGGTGGCCAATTGGAGATCAAAATAGAGACGTAGGGCTTCACGTTATTTTTTGTTCATGAAAAAAGGACATCGTAAACTATATGAAACCTTGTGTACAAGTCACCATACTGTTGTGACGAATTCCAGCACAAGTTCGGTCGACTTCGGGTGCCTTCCACGTCTTGTACCTACCAAATGGGGTTTCGTGGCTCCTCGGGAAGGTACGGGTTGTTAGGGGATGTCCTAGGTCGAGATGAGCGGTAGAAGGGTTGGAGGTGGTTAGGAAGATGGGTTTCTATCGGGTAAAAAACATTGTGCAGAAATGAGAAAATAAAAAGGGAGTTCTCGATTTTGGCAGTTTTATATATAAAAAACTGAACAAAATAATGGAAGGGCGCAAGTTTACATGAGGAAAAAGGATTTACGAGAGATTTGATTTTAATTGGTGAGATTTGATTGACCAATCGAAAATACACCAAGACATATCTCCTAGGATTTAAATGGAATCCAATTAGCAAAGTGTTATGGGATGTTTTAAATAAAGATTTAAATAAATCTTTGATGCATATAATGATAAAATCAATCTAATTGAACCTTTATGTAATAATAAAACTAGAATAGGCTTACAAAATCCTAGTTCTACTAGTTTGGGTCGGTATAATTTATTGAACCAAAATAAGCTCCGAAAAGTCTAATAAATGGACCGTGTGCCATATGAAAATAAATAGACATGGAAACTCAATTGAGTGGGACACTATTGGCATGTGTTGTAGTAGACTCAAATAGGTCAAAACTAATCTATCGGGTTGAAAAGTTTGGATCAGGTTTTGGTCCCCAATCCAACTAAAAAATACATTAAAATTACGATGAAAGGCAAAAATGACCATTTTGATCCAAATTGTACATGAAAAATATAATACAAGGGAACATGTTAAGTGTGACATGATATACCAAATGAAGGTAGACTCATCTAGAACACGAATATGGAACTTGTTTCAAGAAATTGGCTAATGCTACGCTTAAAAAAGCAAAGCTCAACAAGTGTTTTTATTATCAAATTAAATAAAAATATAATTTAATAAAAAAATCACATTAAATAAATAAAAAATAAAAAATTAGGGTGCTCACAAAAGTTGTAGGGCCTGAATCTCATCATTAATCATTTTCATCGCAGCAGATGATTGACGACAACCTGAACCTCGTTCAGATGTGCCACTGGGCACCCTTCGTATACTTCAAAATGACGAGTTGGCGAATAAGAAATGCCTTGTTGCCAGGCATCTTCCTTTTGTACAACAATGTAGCTTCTCCCATATGCTTTTGTCGAACTCTCCATGAACATGTGATGAAAACACCGAGTCGTCCAACCATTGGCGGATAAACCCAACGGCCTTTCGATTCAGTCATCATTTCCAGTCTTCAGCAGCTTTGTCCGATGACTTTGCGTTTGCGACCTCCAACGGACCATGCATGTCCTTGCACCATAGTAGTCCTCCATCCTGGGCTTTCAAATCGCCTAGTTTCCCCTGTAAGATAATCATACGTGTCTTTATCTGCTCCATATATAGTTGCCGAACCCCAAAAGCTCTGATACTAGATATTGGTATCATACTAGAATGAACGACCTAGCTCTAGTACCAGATGTTGGGAATCGAACATACCTTACAAGTTCTCCGATATCGTGGCTGAGACGTTGTCGCAAAAAGCGAACTTAGGCCAACTACTTGGAAAATACTAAAATATTTTATAATAAATTTAGTCTATTTATTTCATAAAAAATAGGTATACAGTCCTCATAGTTATCCGACGTCAATAGTCACCAACTTGTGTAATAGTTTTGAACCCGAAACATATAATTTAAACAAAAAAATATGGAAAATTTTGTAAATATTTGTAATATGGATTTCATAATAATATATATACAACATTAATTTAGAAAAATTCTATGAAGATCGAAGTCCAAAAAGACATGTAGATCCTAGGTTTTTTGGTGATCCGACAACAATACGACGAATAAGGATTTATTAAATATGAATCTCACCAAGTGGCACAAAATATATGGAATAGAAAGATTAGGAGTGTAGAGTATTACCAAAAATATTTGGAGATCAAAGTACTCCGTAAGTCGTTAAAAACTCACCCACAAAAGAATTGGTGAAACCACGTGGGTGGCCAATTGGAGATCAAAATAGAGACGTAGGGCTTCACGTTATTTTTTGTTTCATGAAAAAAGGACATCGTAAACTATATGAAACCTTGTGTACAAGTCACCATACCTGTTGTGACGAATTCAGCACAAGTTCGGTCGACTTCGGGTGCCTTCCACGTCTTGTACCTACCAAATGGGGTTTCGTGGCTCCTCGGGAAGGTACTAGGTGTTAGGGGATGTCCTAGGGTCGAGATGAAGGCGGTAGAAGGGTTGGAGGTGGTCAGGAAGATGGGTTTCTATCGGGTAAAAAAATATGTGCAGAAATGAGAAATAAAAAGGGAGTTCTCGATTTTTGGCAGTTTATATATATAAAACTGAACAAAATAATGGAAGGGCGCAAGTTTACATGAGGAAAAAGGATTTACGAGAGATTTGATTTTAATTTGGTGAGATTTGATTGACCAATCGAAAATACACCAAGATATATCTCCTAGGATTTAAATGGAAATCCAAATTAGCAAAGTGGTTATGGGATGTTTTAAATAAAGATTTAAATAAATCTTTGATGCATATAATTGATAAAATCAATCTAATTGAACCTTTTATGTTAATAAAACCTAGAATAGGCTTTACAAAATCCTAGTTCTACTAGTTTGGGTCGGTATAATTTATTGAACCAAAATAAGCTCCGAAAGTCTAATAAATGGACTCGTGTGCCATATGAAAATAAATAGCACATGGAAACTCAATTGAGTGGGACACTATTGGCATGTGTGTAGTAGACTCAAATAGGTCAAAACTATATATCGGGTTGAAAAGTTTGGATCAGGTTTTGGTCCCCAATTCCAACTAAAAAATACATTAAAATTACGATAAAGAGCAAAAATGACCATTTTGATCCAAAATTGTACATGAAAAATATAATACAAGGGAACATGTTTAAGTGTGACATGATATACCAAAATGAAGGTAGACTCATCTAGAACACGAATATGGAACTTGTTTCAAGAAATTGGCTAATGCTACGCTTAAAAAAGCAAAGCTGCAACAAAGTGTTTTTATTATCAAAATTAAATATAAAATATAATTTAATAAAAAAATCACATTAAATAAAATAAAAAATAAAAATTAGGGTGCTCACAAAAGTTGTAGGGCCTGAATCTCATCATTAATCATCATTTTCATCGCAGACAGATGATTGACGACACCCTGAACCTCGTTCAGATGTGCCACTGGGGCACCCTTCGTATACTTCAAAATGACGAGTTGGCGAATAAGAAATGCCTTGTTGCCAGGCATCTTTCTTTTGTACAACAATGTAGCTTCTCCCATAATACTTTTGTCGAACTCTCCATGAACATGTGATGAAACACCGAGTCGTCCAACCATTGGCGGATAAACCCAAAGGCCTTTCGATTCAGTCATTTCCAGTCTTCAACAGCTTTGTCCGATGACTTTGCGTTTGTGACCTCCAACGGACCATGCATGTCCTTGCACCATAGTAGATCCTCCATCCTGGGCTTTCAAATTGCCTAGTTTCCCCTGTAAGGATAATCATACGTGTCTTTATCTGCTCCATATATATAGTTGCCAGAACCCCAAAAGCTCTGATACTAGATGTTGGTATCATACTAGAATGAACGACCCTAGCTCTAGTACCAGATGTTGGGAATCGAACATGCCTTATAAGTTCTCCGATATCATGGCTGAGACGTTGTCACAGCGAAAACTTAGGCCAAACTACTTGGAAAAATACTAAAATATTTTATAATAATATTTAGTCTATTTTATTCATAAAAAATAGGTATACAAGTCTCATAGTTATCCGACGTCAATAGTCACCAACTTGTGTAATAGTGTTGAACCCGAAACATATAATTTTAAACAAAAAAAATATGGAAAATTTTTGTAAAATATTGTGTAATATGGATTTCATAATAATATATATACAACATTAATTTAGAAAAATTCTATGAAGATCGGAGTCCAAAAAGACATGTAGATCCTAGGTTTTTTGGTGATCCGACAACAATACGACGAATAAGGATTTTATTAAAATATGAAATCTCAACCAAGTGGCACAAAATTATATGGAATAGAAAGATTAGGATGTGTAGAGTATTACCAAAAATATTTGAGAGATCAAAGTACTCCGTAAGTCGTCAAAAACTCACCCACAAAAGAATTGGTGAAACCACGTGGGTGGCCAATTGGAGATCAAAATAGAGACGTAGGGCTTCACGTTATTTTTTGTTTCATGAAAAAAGGACATCGTAAACTATATGAAACCTTGTGTACAAGTCACCATACCTGTTGTGACGAATTCAGCACAAGTTCGGTCGACTTCGGGTGCCTTCCACGTCTTGTACCTACCAAATGGGGTTTCGTGGCTCCTCGGGAAGGTACTGGGTGTTAGGGGATGTCCTAGGGTCGAGATGAAGGCGGTAGAAGGGTTGGAGGTGGTCAGGAAGATGGGTTTCTATCGGGTAAAAAAATATGTGCAGAAATGAGAAATAAAAAGGGAGTTCTCGATTTTTGGCAGTTTATATATATAAAAACTGAACAAAATAATGGAAGGGCGCAAGTTTACATGAGGAAAAAGGATTTACGAGAGATTTGATTTTAATTTGGTGAGATTTGATTGACCAATCGAAAATACACCAAGATATATCTCCTAGGATTTAAATGGAAATCCAAATTAGCAAAGTGGTTATGGGATGTTTTAAATAAAGATTTAAATAAATCTTTGATGCATATAATTGATAAAATCAATCTAATTGAACCTTTTATGTTAATAAAACCTAAAATAGGCTTTACAAAATCCTAGTTCTACTAGTTTGGGTCGGTATAATTTATTGAACCAAAATAAGCTCCGAAAGTCTAATAAATGGACTCGTGTGCCATATGAAAATAAATAGCACATGGAAACTCAATTGAGTGGGACACTATTGGCATGTGTGTAGTAGACTCAAAATAGGTCAAAACTATATATCGGGTTGAAAAGTTTGGATCAGGTTTTGGTCCCCAATTCCAACTAAAAAATACATTAAAATTACGATAAAGGGCAAAAATGACCATTTTGATCCAAAATTGTACATGAAAAATATAATACAAGGGAACATGTTTAAGTGTGACATGATATACCAAAATGAAGGTAGACTCATCTAGAACACGAATATGGAACTTGTTTCAAGAAATTGGCTAATGCTACGCTTAAAAAAGCAAAGCTGCAACAAAGTGTTTTTATTATCAAAATTAAAGATAAAATATAATTTAATAAAAAAATCACATTAAATAAAATAAAAAATAAAAAATTAGGGTGCTCACAAAAGTTGTAGGGCCTGAATCTCATCATTAATCATCATTTTCATCGCAGACAGATGATTGACGACACCCTGAACCTCGTTCAGATGTGCCACTGGGGCACCCTTCGTATACTTCAAAATGACGAGTTGGCGAATAAGAAATGCCTTGTTGCCAGGCATCTTTCTTTTGTACAACAATGTAGCTTCTCCCATAATGCTTTTGTCGAACTCTCCATGAACATGTGATGAAACACCGAGTCGTCCAACCATTGGCGGATAAACCCAACGGCCTTTCGATCCAGTCATTTCCAGTCTTCAACAGTTTTGTCCGATGACTTTGCGTTTGTGACCTCCAACGGACCATGCATGTCCTTGCACCATAGTAGATCCTCCATCCTGGGCTTTCAAATCGCCTAGTTTCCCCTGTAAGGATAATCATACGTGTCTTTATCTGCTCCATATATATAGTTGCCAGAACCCCAAAAGCTCTGATACTAGATGTTGGTATCATACTAGAATGAACGACCCTAGCTCTAGTACCAGATGTTGGGAATCGAACATGCCTTACAAGTTCTCCGATATCGTGGCTGAGACGTTGTCGCAGCGAAAACTTAGGCCAAACTACTTGGAAAAATACTAAAATATTTTATAATAATATTTAGTCTATTTTATTCATAAAAAATAGGTATACAAGTCTCATAGTTATCCGACGTCAATAGTCACCAACTTGTGTAATAGTTTTGAACCCGAAACATATAATTTTAAACAAAAAAAATATGGAAAATTTTTGTAAAATATTGTGTAATATAGATTTCATAATAATATATATACAACATTTAATTTAGAAAAATTCTATGAAGATCGGAGTCCAAAAAGACATGTAGATCCTAGGTTTTTTGGTGATCCGACAACAATACGACGAATAAGGATTTTATTAAAATATGAAATCTCAACCAAGTGGCACAAAATTATATGGAATAGAAAGATTAGGATGTGTAGAGTATTACCAAAAATATTTGAGAGATCAAAGTACTCCGTAAGTCGTCAAAAACTCACCCACAAAAGAATTGGTGAAACCACGTGGGTGGCCAATTGGAGATCAAAATAGAGACGTAGGGCTTCACGTTATTTTTTGTTTCATGAAAAAAGGACATCGTAAACTATATGAAACCTTGTGTACAAGTCACCATACCTGTTGTGACGAATTCAGCACAAGTTCGGTCGACTTCGGGTGCCTTCCACGTCTTGTACCTACCAAATGGGGTTTCGTGGCTCCTCGGGAAGGTACTGGGTGTTAGGGGATGTCCTAGGGTCGAGATGAAGGCGGTAGAAGGGTTAGAGGTGGTCAGGAAGATGGGTTTCTATCGGGTAAAAAAATATGTGCAGAAATGAGAAATAAAAAGGGAGTTCTCGATTTTTGGCAGTTTATATATATAAAAACTGAACAAAATAATGGAAGGGCGCAAGTTTACAAGAGGAAAAAGGATTTATGAGAGATTTGATTTTAATTTGGTGAGATTTGATTGACCAATCGAAAATACACCAAGATAGATCTCCTAGGATTTAAATGGAAATCCAAATTAGCAAAATGGTTATGGGATGTTTTAAATAAAGATTTAAATAAATCTTTGATGCATATAATTGATAAAATCAATCTAATTGAACCTTTTATGTTAATAAAACCTAGAATAGGCTTTACAAAATCCTAGTTCTACTAGTTTGGGTCGGTATAATTTATTGAACCAAAATAAGCTCCGAAAGTCTAATAAATGGACTCGTGTGCCATATGAAAATAAATAGCACATGGAAACTCAATTGAGTGGGACACTATTGGCATGTGTGTAGTAGACTCAAAATAGGTCAAAACTATATATCGGGTTGAAAAGTTTGGATCAGGTTTTGGTCCCCAATTCCAACTAAAAAATACATTAAAATTACGATGAAGGGCAAAAATGACCATTTTGATCCAAAATTGTACATGAAAAATATAATACAAGGGAACATGTTTAAGTGTGACATGATATACCAAAATGAAGGTAGACTCATCTAGAACACGAATATGGAACTTGTTTCAAGAAATTGGCTAATGCTACGCTTAAAAAAGCAAAGCTGCAACAAAGTGTTTTTATTATCAAAATTAAATATAAAATATAATTTAATAAAAAAATCACATTAAATAAAATAAAAAATAAAAAATTAGGGTGCTCACAAAAGTTGTAGGGCCTGAATCTCATCATTAATCATCATTTTCATCGCAGACAGATGATTGACGACACCCTGAACCTCGTTCAGATGTGCCACTGGGGCACCCTTCGTATACTTCAAAATGACGAGTTGGCGAATAAGAAATGCCTTGTTGCCAGGCATCTTTCTTTTGTACAACAATGTAGCTTCTCCCATAATGCTTTTGTCGAACTCTCCATGAACATGTGATGAAATACCGAGTCGTCCAACCATTGGCGGATAAACCCAACGGCCTTTCGATCCAGTCATTTCCAGTCTTCAGCAGCTTTGTCCGATGACTTTGCGTTTGTGACCTCCAACGGACCATGCATGTCCTTGCACCATAGTAGACCTCCATCCTGGGCTTTCAAATCGCCTAGTTTCCCCTGTAAGGATAATCATACGTGTCTTTATCTGCTCCATTATATAGTTGCCAGAACCCCAAAAGCTCTGATACTAGATGTTGGTATCATACTAGAATGAACGACCCTAGCTCTAGTACCAGATGTTGGGAATCGAACATGCCTTACAAGTTCTCCGATATCGTGGCTGAGACGTTGTCGCAGCAAAAACTTAGGCCAAACTACTTGAAATAACCAACCCTCGTCTAACGAATACTAAGAACATATAAATATAGCTATATAGTTGTGACTATGTCACCTGGACAAATCTCAATCTATAATTCATATGAAATTACAAGATTGACAAAAACAATATTGAACCTTGCGCCCTAATAGGCTCAACCCCTCACCACACTTAAGAAGAAATGAAATAGATTACAATAAAATCACTCACCAACCCGTACCAATGTTTCTAACCGAAGTTGACGACTCTTGATTAGATCATCCTTCCTTCTATATTGTATGACGAAGTCGTAAGATCAAAGTACAGACTTTTTCCTAGATTTTTTGTGGACGAGCACCCTGAATCTCAACTGTGTGCTGTGTTTTGTGCCTCCACCTTCACCCTATATATATATTGGATGAAAAAAAAAATCCTATTTTAGGTCATAATAGAATTTCCTAAATAGGAAACCCTAAGATAAGAATCCTATTACACCTAAAATAGTCCATCAATATCCTATTTTTATTATAATAGGATTTTCTAAATATAATACACTTAAATAAGAATCTTATTACATCTAAAATTTTCCAGCACCAATTATGGACGTCCAAATCTAAACAGATCAAATATTTAACCAAATTTGGACTCCACAAATATATTGTTACCAAATCCAAACTGGACTCCAACAAATGCATCAAAGTCAACTACCTTTACGCTCACCATTTTTTCATCATACTTTCTGGTGCTGTCGTGACATAGATAGTAGCTTTAGAGAGGTCAACGACTACATATCAGCGAGATGTCGGCGTATGAGACAACAAACTCGATTCATGGTTGCTAAATCGACAACGAGGATGCTTGGATTGAGGAAAAAAATAAGCAGAGTTCAGTTGGGTTAAGTGAAGGAAAGTTAATTGAGGAGAGTGGAGTCAATACATGTAATCTTGTTTGGATTGGAGGGAGAGTTAAGTGGGTTTGTTTAATAACTCTTGCTTGAATATGAGGTTTTGAGTGAGAGGATGATTAATAAAAATACAATAGTTACCAAAGTAAACCCCCAAAATTTTCAAAATTATTTTTTTTGGCTTAAATAACATTTTTCATGGATTTTTTATTTTAAAAAACAATATTTTATTATATAAATAGCTTTAGTCATGGTTAAGTTTCGTTACGCACAGCGACTTGAATTATGGCATGACTAGTGTAGTCGTGTGCCATAACTAGCATATTAGCTATGGTAGGGGTAGCCTAGCCATATTTATGTTCCTTGTATGAAAATAAGTCAAACTACGGCTTATACCATATTTTGGGGCTTAATTAATTAATTATAAAGGTTTTTGACTTTTTAGGAGACCCATTTCTACCGAACTAGTACGGACTTGACCCGAACCAAACCCATACCCGACCATACATGGCAGCCCATGCATGGCTTGTATACCCCCATAAATTATATAAGTATTTATTTATTTAAATTTATTAAATTATATTTAGACATTTTTATCTATTTATTTAAATAGTTTTGTTATAAAGTTTTGGTATAAAAAATAAAACAAACAAGGAGTTTATAATATATATTTCAATAAATATATATTGTATGATTTATATATATATATATATCAAAAAGAAAAGAGACAGATTGAAAATTCTCCCACAGGCGATGGGGAACATCGTGTTAAATCCGGATTTTCTCGGATTCAAATCTCCACTAATATTCAACCAATTTAACCCAAATGAAATTCTACTGAATCGCAATCATATTCTTTTCCAAATTAGAATAAAATCTAGCCAAAATATTAATTTAAATCTCTACGAAATTAATTAAAAACTTGAGGATAACCTAGTTATATAAACCAAATATTAAAACCCTATCGTTCTTTCACACTATCGCACTCTTCCTCGTGATCGACCCAGAGCCACTCTGCCCTTTTGCACTCCCCCTGGCGACCCTGCCCCATTGCACCTCACAGCCGTACAGCCGACATCGTCGGCCGATACACACTACAACAGTCACCCAACAGCACAATAGCAATCCTAAATGCCCAACTTCGCAAGTGTGGTTCTTCTTTACCTCGCCATCGATTTTCGAAACAATTGGTTCTTTGTAAACACAACCAATACGTTATTAAACCATGTCAACTAGTTTTTAATCTAGGTTATCACATCACAAGAAATTCGAGTTTGAAATCTAAAAAAAAATTTAGTTTTTAAACCCAAAACATGACAGAAAACCCAATCCCAGACCTAGTTTTGGAAGGGGAATTTTGGACAGAAAACTTAGAATTTTTGAAATCCATCTGGACATGTTTGTAGACAACATAACCGATATCGCAACTATGCTTTTAGTTTTTAGAATTATTTATTATTTATTCCTGAAAATTTATTTCAAAAACCTCAAAAAACTGGTTTCAAAATTAAGAGATTTTCCCGATATTGAGTCCATCACAACAAACCGGGGGACTTGGTTGTGAACCAGTTGCATCAAAAGGTGCATATAGATTTCACGGATGTGTGGACTTTGACGGAATTCGAATTGGTTGCGTGTGCGCGATGAATTTGACACGTATCCGTCAAAAATTATCGTATCGACCTTTTTCAAAAATTTCTAATTACTTTGTGCATGCTCGTCACATACGAAACTTGCTCCATTGGATTCGCAGTATTGTGCTGGTCCTGTGACTCAAGTTTGGTCTGATTCTGAGACAGTTGATCGGATTGCCGTTTCTCAGGCGCCACGATCTGATTCAACGGACGTTTTTGTGATCGTTATATCAGAATCCAAATTTGGACATAACATTTGAGTTCGTATTCAAGTGACCGTATGAATCGCCAAAATAAGATTATTAACCTTGTAGTAGATTATCTTGTCTCGATTCGCTTGTTGTAGGTTTTGTTGTACGAATTACGAGATACAAACTTAATATTCTAATCCTAAACTTGTATTAAATATTATTAACAAATAAATAATGATTGTAGGGACTAGTATGACCTAGTACTAGATGAATAATAAGTGACTTAGATAACATGGGTAATATGCGACTTAGAATGACCCATCCTCCCTAGGTAGGCATTGATAGTCATATTTGTATTTAGTGAGTAATGCATATTTGTTTGTATTTGCGGTTGATGGATATTACATTGAGTATGACTCGATGGTTCATGGATAGTTCAGTTAGACTTTGGTACCGCAATCTCAGCAAAGATTGGACAAACTCGAGGGAAGTATACATTGCCTATTTAATTTACAATGTATACATGATTTTTTTATTTTAGTCCTTTATATGTTATTCTCTTGCATGTTTTTTCTGTTATTACCTGTATGATGCCCTGATTATGCATGTCCTGATTATATATGTTCCTGATTACATTTGATCCTGATTAATCATGTGACATGAGAGGTGAGGTATACGAATGAGTGTTGCATTGCATGCTAGGTGATATTACATGTTCTTGTTTAGACATGTTCCATGTTAGAAGACTGACTGGACGTGTCATGGATGTGAGATGGACAGTAACATTTGGGTGGGAAGGGACGGCTACTACTTGTGCGGGCCATGCAGTGCAGTAATACTATATATATATATATATAATATACTATATATATATATTATATATATATATATATATATATATATATATATGAGAGAGAGAGGATTCATGTTCCGGATGATACAGCCTCTTTTATTTACCAATGAGACTCTGATATAGCGTTACGACCATATGTATATTCCTGTCCTGTTGTCTTTTATTTTGGAGATGTTGCGCTTGCGAACGTCGTCCATAAATTATCTTTCATATAGGTGGCTAGACATGATTAGTGTTAGTTATTAATTTGCTTCCTGTTCAGTTCATGTTATAAACTATATTTCATACGGCATGTATATTATGTATTTTGCTACGTCCCTCTGAGGACCTAGTGATCTCTCTAGGGTATTGCTTGTTTCCTTCCAGGTTATTGCTCAGATCTGACATAGGCATATTGGGAGCATTATCCTCGGGATCTTCAGGTATCGCTAGTGATGTCTTCTATCTGTTCTTTCTTATGTAGAAGCATGGATAACGTGCCTCAGAAAGAATCGTGACCATGTGTAGGACCGTTGAGCACCTCTAGAGGGGGGTGAATAGAGTGAGTGCGAGTGCAGCAAAAAATAATTACCAATTTAAAAATATAAACAAATAACTATGGCAGTGAATAAGAGACAGTAAATAAATATAGCAAGAGATAAAGAGATCAAACTCAGTGACACAGCGATGTATACTGGTATCCCTCTAAGAGGACTAATCCAGTCTCGAGTACTCTTGCTCGATGTTAATCCACAAAGGCACAAGCTAATTGAGAGCTTGCAGTCTCTTATAACATCGTACTTGGTGACAAGTGCACGACCAACTTCACAACACCGTGCTTGGTGACGAGCGTACGACCGGCTCCACAACAAAGATAGTTTCGGTACTTTGAATAACCTCTTTACAACTCTTGAGAACCAAAAGACTCTAGATCAAATAGATAGTACTGGCTTTTGGCCAAGAGAAGTGTAGGTGTAATATGAAAACTTTTGATCGGATGAAAACACTTATTGAAGAGAGAAGAGAAGATGAAATTGATTGAGTGATTTGGAATGAGAAATTCTTATCTATTTATAGGCGTTTTTGAGGACCGAACTCGGGCAGAATTCGGGCAGAGTTCTGATGCAAAGATTTCTCAAACGAACGTTGCATGCAGATTTGGAGGCAACAAATATTTAAATTCAAACTGACCGAACTCGGGCCGAACTCAGTTTGAGTTATGTCTCAGTAAAAATGAAAGACATTTGTCAAATTCTGTTGCAGAATGGAAATAAAATTTTTGGTAGGTGGAATATGCATAGGTAGGCTGTATAAGAAAGTGGACTATGAATAACCTAAGCTAGTATTATCCAGTCGATCTTACAATTTATATCCTAGACTCTATAAAGATAAAATACATAATAAATTGTAAAATGACTCGGACTAGATTTCAATGAAAATAAGCTTTAAAATGATGATTCACATGCTTGCTGATGTAGCAGTACGCTTTTTGATATTGATTTCACAAGACCTGAAATGATTAGCAGCTGTTCGTATATTTTGTGTATGGACTTAAGTCTATGTCGATTATTAAAATCGGGTGTGACGACGAAATGGGCCAACAATCTCCTCCATTTTGATAATTGACAAACTTGAGTCTATACCAAAATAGATCTAAATAGAACAAATAAAAATACCTGAAAAAAAATGGTTTTGGTATTCTTTCTTTGGATTGTTGATTTTGGTAATGAGCTCTTTCTCCCCCTTGGTCAATGAAAAAAATAGTTTTGGCTCCCTCGTAATGTGTGAAGCCAACAATGTTCATCAAACAGACAAAGTAATACTAGAGAGAAAATCACAAATAACAACATTGCCACAACTAATAAGTGCATAAAAGAAATATCTAGTAGTGGAATACTGAAATGTCATACTAAAAGAAAGATACAACCATCACAAATATCACAAAGTGCTAATAAATGTCTAACTGTAAAGTGTAGACATAAAAAAACTATATAAGATCATCATATATCAGACTATATCCAAAATCTACTAGCTCAAGTCCTCATCACATCGGAGTGTCGTCACCGCTAGGAGCATCCAGTGGAAAATATGCAGCAGTAGGATCAAGTGAGGAAATATCATCTCATCGTTGAACCTGGGTCCAGGGAAGCTGGGGTGATGAAGTATGGTAACTAGATGTGAGGGGTCATGAGAGAGACTCCATTGAAGATCAGCAATGCTGTTCCGCAACATCTGAGCCTGGGTGATATGGCGGAACTCTGAATCAAGATAACCTTGATGTCGTTGCACTGAGAGGGCAACAAAATCATCAAAGTGCTGATAAAAGCCAGGATTAAAACCCAGAGCAGGGCTGGAGCAGCAGGAGGAGGAGAAGCCTCGGGGTCAGCATCATGAATAGGCTCAGCACGAGGAGGCAAAGGAGGAGTAGGATATAACCTAGACCTACTGAGCTCAATGGCAGTGGAGGAGTAAGGACATGTTTGAAGATCAATTTCAAACCTCCTAAAGATAAAAGTCAAATGCATAGGGTAGACAAGGTTGCGTCCTGCATTTCAGCAGTTAAGCATCCATGCCATCATAGTCTTAGGAACAGAAAATGGAAAGCCAAAGTGAATGTGGTACATGGCTGACAATTCCAGGAAGGTAATCTCATCAGAGGATCCCTTCTTTGGAAGAAGAACAGAGAATACAAACCTATGGAGTTTATAGAAGTTTTGATTCAGATGCTTGGAATAAACTCTTCTCGGAACAGGTTTAGGATGGCACAAAAGTTCTTTGAAGGAATCAAAGGTGACACCTTCAGGGAATTGAATATGATGAATGTCCACTAAAGCTTCATCTACATCAGGAACACGAAAATATTTACTGATGTCGGTGGCATTGAACTCTAGTTCTTGCCGAACAATACATGAGTAGAAGTTGCTGTTATCTTTTACTTGCAGATTACAGTAAAACATACGGACAACATTATCATAAATGTTCTCAGCGACTTCGAAAAAATCAGGAAAGCCGAGACGGTTGAAAGTGGGAGCATATTCAGAAAAGATGGTAAAGTTAACAGTGTTCTAGCATAAATTCTACGACCAGAAAATGAGTCAAACCAAAGGTCGAAAAATTTCTTATCGGGAAAGAGACCGGAATCATAATCATCAGATCCCGTAGGTCGAGTTGGACTAAAAACATTAGTGGGAACATAGTCAGAGGAGGATGATCCTGTTTGTGAGTAATCAACCTTCTCTTTTGGTGTTTAGGCGCCATGGATGAGAAGGAAACGAGAATAGAATACCTTCGAAGAGGAGAAAGATGGTGGAGAGGATGGCCCACTAGACTCCTGAGAAAGCTCGAAAGGAAGGAGGGGGAGAAGTTCTTTGGAGTATTGGTGGTAATTCTCGGTAGAAGGATGAAGAAAAGTGAAAGGAAGGAGTGAAATATATAGAGCTAGGGCCGGCTGTTCGATTCTGGAAATTCGCACAGCGCCGACCGAACTCGGTCCAAACTCGGTCAGAGTTCGGCTGCTTGTATTTCCAATGTCATAAATGCAGTATTTGTTTAAAATTTTGAATATATAACTGCTGTACTTTTTCATTTAATAACTTCTATTACTTTGGGTTAGCTGTAGGGGCTGGATCCCAGCTAGCGGTAGTCCGAAGACTAGTGCACCGTGTCGCTTCAGGCTATTTACACCTGTATGACAGAAGGACCCTTTCGGCTTGTACCCAAAATAATTTCTGTTAAATAAATTACAAAGTTTCGAGTTATAAAAATAAATTTAATAAACATACTACATTATGAATATGAAAATTCATGTATGCCGAGCTCTCGCCGCATAACATTAAATCAGTCTTCAGCCAGTGGATTTATGAAAATGTCTGCTAGTTGATAATCTGTGTTAATAAACTCTAGGCAGATGTCCCCATGTTGTTGGTGATCACGTAAAAATTGATGATGAATTTTAATATATTTTGTGCGTGAGTGACATACAGGGTTCTTAGTCAGGTTAATAATGCTAGTGTTATCACAGTAAATAGGAATCTTAGTGTAGTACAGATTGTAGTCTTCTAGGGTTTGTTTCATCCACAAAATTTGAACACAGCAATGTCCTGCAACAATATACTCAGCCTCAGTAGTTGATAATGCTACAGAATTTTTTTCTTGCTAAACCATGAGACTAAGGCCTTTCATAAGAAATGACACGTACCGCTAGTACTTTTACGGTCTACTTTGTATCCTACAAAATCTGCATCCGCGTAACCTATCAGGTCAAAGGATTTGGTTTTGGGATACCACAAGTCGACTGTAGAAGTTCCCTTAAGGTATCGGAAGATACGCTTAACGGCACTTAGGTGCGATTCCTTAGGATTTGTCTGGTATCGTGCACAAATGCAAACACTGAACATAATATCAGGGCGACTAGCAGTTAAATATAATAAGCTACCAATCATATCTTGATACTTATGCTGGTCGACAGGTTTGCCACTTTCATCAATGTCAAGCTTCGTAGATGTAGCCATTAGAGTTCCGATAGGCTTTACATTATCGAAGTCGTACTTTTTCAGTATGTCCTTTATATATTTGGCTTGATTGATGAATGTTCCCTTTGAGTGTTGTTTGATAGGGAGTCCTAGGAAGAAGTTCAGCTCTCCCATCATACTCATCTCAAATTCACTCTCCATACACTTAGCAAACTTTTGACAAAGTTTTTCATTAGTAGAACCAAATATAATGTCATCAACGTATATTTACATAAGAAAAATGTCATCATCTAAAGATTTGATAAACAAGGTTGTATCAACTCTTCCTTTTGAAAAGTCATTATCAAGTAAGAAGGCACTTAGGCATTCATACCAAGCACGAGGTGCCTGTTTGAGTCCATAGAGTGCTTTCTTAAGCTTGAAGACGTGATTAGGTTTTTAAAAATCTTCAAATCCAGGGGGTTGTTTCACAAAAACGTCTTCTTTTAGAAATTCGTTCAAAAATTCACGTCCACTTGAAATAATTTAAAATTATTAAAATATGCAAATGCACAAAACATGCGGATAGCTTCTAGTCTAGCAACAAGAGCATATGTCTCGTCATAATCAATTCCTTCTTCTTAATTATACCCTTGTGCCACTAGACGTGCTTTGTTGCGTAGAACTTGTCCATCTTCACTTAGTTTATTTCGGAACACCCATTTGGTACCAATTATCGATTGACCAATAGGTTTAGGAACGAGTTCCCAAACTTGGTTTCTCTCAAATTGATTAAGTTTCTCTTGCATGGCATTAATCCAAAACTCGTCATTAAAGGCATCTTCTATATTCTTAGGTTCTATTTGAGAAATGAAAGCTATATTTGCTGCTATTTCAGAAACTCTAAGAGAGGGGCGTGTACTTACACCTTTTGATACATCACCTATAATAAGTATCTCTAGATGATCTGGTAAGAACTTCAATGATTCAAATTTATGAGTTACATCTTCTACATGACTCTTATCGGTTTTTGCTTGTACACCTTCATCATCACTGTCGCTAGATCTGTGACTATTGAGCTCATCAAAAGTAACTTTAATAGATTCTTCAACAATCATAGATCTTTTATTAAAAATTCTACCCTTACTCTTAGCAGCATATTCGAGAAATATCCCTTCATCCGCTTTAGAGTCAAACTTACCCAAGTTGTCCTTGGTGTTCAGGATAAAACAACGACATCCAAAAACTTTGAAATAAGAAATGTTTGGAATCCTTCCGAACCAAAGTTCATAAGGTATTTTCTTCGAGATGGGTCAAATTAACACTCTATTTAAAACATGACAGGCTGTACTAACAGCTTCTACCCAAAAATATTTAGTAAGATTATGCTGATTCAGCATGACTCTAGCCATCTCTCATAGAGTACGGTACTTCTGCTCCACAATACCATTTGTTGAGGAGTTCTAGGATAAGAAAATTTATAGTAGTATCTACTATCATCATAAAACTTTTTAAAATTAGTATTTACGAATTCGCCACTATCATCACTTCGGATACGAGTAATGATAAAGCCTTTTTCATTTTGTACCTTTTTACAAAATAACTGAAATTCAAAAAATAGTATCACTTTTGTTTGATCAAAAGTAAACCCAAGTAAAACGAGAGAAATCATCAACAATAACAAATGCGTAGAGCTTACCGCCAAGACTTGCGACTCTACTAGGACCAAATAAATCCATTTGTATCAACTGCAAAGGTCTAGAAGTACTTACAACGTTGATGGATTTAAATGTAGACCTATGTGCTTTATTCTTTTCACAGTCAGCACATACCATATCTCTCTTGAATGGAATCTCAGGGCGTCCTTTTACCAGCTTCTTAGTGCTCAGTCGTGAGATAGTGTCCATATTAGCATGTCCTAGTCTCATATGCCATAGCCAGCTTTCATCTAGATTAGCTACTAGGCATCTTCCTGCATTATTAGTACTCTCCAAAAAGAAAACATAAATATTGACTTCTCTAATCCCTTCATATACGGGATTACCAGATGACATATTATATATGGTACATTTGTCTCTTATAAAGTTGATACCATAACCATTATCAGCCAAATGACTTATGCTTAATAGGTTATGGTTCAATTCTGTAACTAGACAAACGTCTTTTATTACAGGATAAGGAGATATACCAACAGTGACATTTCCAATGATATCACCTCTCAGATTATTTCCGAAGGAGACGTATCCTTTTTTTTTCATCGATAGCGTGGCGAACAAAGATGCATCACCAGTCATGTGTCGCGAACATCCGCTATCGAGGATCTACTTGCTTTTAGCATGAGAGAGTTGAGGGTCCACCTATAAAACCAGTAGATGAATCCTTTGGTACCCATTTACTGAAGGGTCCATATTGATTAGTCTTAGGTCTCCAAAATAATGTGCGATTGTCAACAAGTTTTCTTGCTAAACAATATTGTGATGTGTCCATGAGTACCACAATATGTGCAAGTGAGTTTTGAAACAGTGTTAGTAGAATCTGTGTTGATATGCCTATTTGGTTTCTTTGAAAACCTATAAGTGAAAGCATGGTGATAATCGTATTTCTTTCGTACTTTCTGAGTTTTAGTCCTCTTAGGTGTATGCTTAGCATTAGGACTAAAATTAGGCTGTGTCACAGGTATTGCCTGTTTGCCTAACTTGATTTCTAACTTTTTAGAAACCGCAAAAGACTCTTCATATTTAGCAGTCATGTCTAAGAGTCTTTGTTCTGTGACTAAGTGCTTCTTCTTCTCTATGTCATATAACTCTTGTATTTTGCATAGTCTCTTTCTTTCTTATCAACTTTGAGGATAGCCTCATGATAGTCTACTTTAAGCTTGGCTATCTCTTCCGTGTTACCGGTAGTAGACGTCTCTTTAATGTCTTCAATAAGATTGGACAGTCTAGCTATCTCAGTTGTGTATGCCTTAATCTCTTTTTGAGATTGCTTATACTTGTCAAGCATATTTTTGTGTTCTTCAAGTAGTTCGCTGAAGGCATTTTCTAATTCATCGAAAGTAAAATCGTCATACAAAGGGTTTGAGGATACCTTATCAAAAGCCATAAGACAGACATTGGCATTTCCGCAGGGTCTGTCTTCTTCCTCTGTATCACTGGCATCACTTTTATGCCAGATACTGGTATTTGCATACTTTCGACTAGTTATTGCTTTTCTGCTTGATCTTGATCTATCGTATGGACTATTTTTCTTCGAAGTTGGATAGTCCTTCTTCATATGCCCTGATTTCTTGCATCCAAAGCATATTGTTTCATCTTCATTGCTTTCTTGGATATCTCTCTTTCTTCTGTTTGATTTCTCAAACTTTAGAAATTTTTTGAAGTTCTTCACTAGTAGGGCTTGTTCATCACCACTTGATGATTCTTCCTCAGAATCATTGCATGTAGATTGTCTAGCTTGAGCTTTAAAGATGATATATTTTTCCTTTGGGGTTGCTTCTTTAAACTCTTGCAAATCAAGCTCATGGGTCATGAGCTTGCCCATCAGTGTTTCCAGAGACATGGTGGTGAGATCGTTTCCTTCATTGATTGATGTTGCCTTTGGGTTCCAGTTCTTGGTTAGAGCTCGTAGCACTTTTCTGATCTTCTCGTGATTACTATAATCCTTACCAAGAGATTGCAAAGGATTAGTAATATCAAAGAAACGAGTGAACATCTGTGTAATTGATCACCGAATTTTATTTTAAAAGATTCATATTCCTGTGTTCGTATGCTAATTTTGGATTCTGTCACTTGGGAAGTACCTTCATGAGTTACCTCAAGAAGTTTCTAAATCTCATGAGACGTCTTATAGGTTAAAACTCTGTTGAACTTCGTTTTGTCAATTCCACAGAACAATGCGTTGATGGCGCGAGCATCTAGACTAGCCTTTGCTTTTTCAACCTCTATATATTTGTCATGAGGCTTGTCTACAAGCAGGCCATCAACTACTGTAGGTGCCAGTTTCTTATAACCGTCAACAACTATAGACCAAAGATCAGTCAAGAGACTTTAAAAAGAAAGTCATCCATGTTTTCCTGTAGGTATAGTTTGTACTATCAAATAGTGGAGTTCTATTTGTGGATTTCCCTTCACCGTTGAATATTGATTTCACGGCTGCCATATATACTCTCTGAGGTTTGTTATACTAGAATATAACTTGCTCTGATACCAATTGTAGTACCGTTGAGCACCTCTAGAGGGGGGTGAATAAAGTGAGTGCGAGTGCAGCGGAAAATAATCACCAATTTAAAAATATAAACAGATAACTATGGCAGTGAATAAGAGACAGTAAATAAATATAGCAAGAGATAGAGAGATCAAACTCAGTGACACAGCGATGTATACTGGTATCCCTCTGAGAGGAATAATCCAGTCTCGAGTACTCTTGCTCGATGTTAATCCACTAAGGCACAAGCTAATTGAGAGCTTGAAGTCTCTTATAACACCGTGCTTGGTGACAAGTGTACGACCAACTTCACAACACCGTGCTTGGTGACGAGCGTACGACCGGCTCCACAACAAAGATAGTTTCTGTACTTTGAACATCCTCTTTACAACTCTTGAGAACCAAAAGACTCTAGATCAAATAGATAGTACTGGCTTTTGGCTAAGAGAAGTGTAGGTGTGATATGAAAACTTTTGATCGAATGAAAACACTTATTGAAGAGAGAAGAGAAGATGAAATTGATTGAGTGATTTGGAATGAGAAATTCTCTTCTATTTATAGGTGTTTTCGAGGACCGTACTCGGGCAGAATTCGAGCAGAGTTCTGATGCAAAGATTTCGCAAACGAACGTTGCATGCAGATTTGGAGGCAACAAATATTTAAATTCAAACTGACCGAAGTCGGGCCGAACTCGGTTTGAGTTCTGTCTCTGTAAAAATGTAAGACATTTGTCAAATTTTGTTGCAGAATAGAAATGAAATTTTTGGTAGGTGGAATATGGATAGGTAGGCTGTACAAGAAAGTGGACTATGATTAACCTAAGCTAGTATTATCCAGTCGATCTTACAATTTATATCCTAGACTCAATAAAGATAAAATACATAATAAATTGTAAAATGACTCAGACTAGATTCTAATGAAAATAAGCTTCAGAATGATGATTCACATGCTTACTGATGTAGTAGTACGCTTTTTGATATTGATTTCACAAGACCTGAAATGATTAGCAGTTGTTCATATATTTTGTGTATGGACTTAAGTCTATGTCGATTATTAAAATCGGGTGTGACCACGAAATGGGCCAACACCCTGCGCCTCAATCGGGCACCAACTAGGCATTGAAGCTGCCCTGTCACGACCTGTACCCGCTTTTCGACATGCGAGCGCGTACACAAGCCAGCTACGTATCAAGTGAACTCCAGCCCAACTTGAATATGTATACGCTGTCCAGAATAGGGTATTATGTCTATTATGGTAAGTTAAACTATATCTCAATCCACAAGAAGAATATAAAACAAGAATGAACAATATGCAATATAGTCGGCCGCCCTGTACCACACATGTTCGATCAAGCTCAAGAATAATAACAGAGCTTACAAAACTAGGCTATATCAGCAGAAAGTTATGGAAATAAATATAAATAAGGAAGAATGAATAAGTACCACTATTGATACCGGATTCCTGCAGACACAATCGTCAACTACCCATCTATTCTATGCAGCCGCTCAGCAAATACCAGAAGAGATTATCAGGTCCTCAGGGGACTAGTATGATACATAAAACATGTCTACTAATATGATAGTAATTAACATGTATGGAGAATAAGAACAGTGCAAGAAGAACATCTAAGAAACGACAAGTCATATGGAAATGTAATACTAGACTTGGCTAACAATCAATCGAATACCTCCTATAGACTGTAATACAATGCAAGATACTCTCAATCTATAGTATGTCTCGATTGTAGTACAATGCAAGATACTCCCAATCGAGAAAAAACCAATCCTAGTATCAATCTCATCTCCTAAAGGAATATAAAGGTCATGTAAAATCCTATAGACTATAGTACAATGCAAGATACACCCAATCTATAGTATATCTTAATTGTAGTACAATGTAAGATACTCCTAATCAAGAATGGTCAAGTCAGGTAAGGTCATACTCAAGACAAATCCAAGTCCATCAATCACGACCAGTTCAAGTCAATCAAGGAAACATGGTAACTTGCAAATCTATCACATGACACGGTGAACACTAGGAAGACCAATAAACAATCAATGAAAACAACTAATATCTTATACGTGCACGTAAATCTATAAAACAAGAAAGACAGTAGATGATAAACCAAGTGGAATATGAGAAGCATGTGACAATATGAAAAGAAATACAACAGGAAGGAAAACATATAAATAATGCATAAGTTTAGCAAGGTATACTTGCCTGGTGTAACAAAAAGTCCCGCAACAATTCGTTAAATTAAAGAGTCTCGAAACCTGAACTCCCGCAAACAACTCCGGATGCTGAAATAGACATTACAAACATTCCCTAAATAAGCAAAATAGCTAGGATAGGCTACCCATAAGTCCAATTCTGGACACAGGGGCAAAACGGTAATTTTGGATCAAAATGTTGTCCGCCGTTGGAGCCGCTTTGCACCGAAAAGCCTGTCGAAAAGCCTGCCAACACCTACGGTCTCTAAAGTCATCAAACTATATGTCTACGGGTCCGGTTTCATGAGACAAACCCAATGGTATGTCCAAAGTTGTATTCCGATGGGCCATGCACAAATTTGCTCATTGGATCGGATCGTGGGCCCGCCAAAATAGCGTTCCGGTCGACCTTCTCAAAATCGGACCAAACTTGGCATACAGTACCAGAAAAATAACATGGTTCTGTTGGCACAAGTTTTGTTTCGATATGACGAATGTGCACAAAGTAATTGACTACTTTGCAAAGGGGCCGATACGGGGTATCTCGACGGATACACCTCAATTTTGTCGCGCATACACAACAAAATTAAGTTTCATCGAATCCCACGTGACCATAACATCCGTATGCGCCTTTCGATGCTCACGAATTGCGACCACGTCGCCCGGTTTGTCGTGGTGCATGCCATATCGGAGAGATTTTCCTAAATTCAACAGTTTTGAAAATAGTTTTCTCAATTTTTAACCCAACTTATCTTACTGTCCAGATAACTAGAAATAAAACTAATAATGGGGTTTCCATCTTAGTTAGGTCCTCTAAAACTCTGTACAATTAGATTTTTAAAATTTTTTATGAATCGACAAAAATCTTCCTTACAAACTGTGAGGTTCTCAACCAATTTAATTCGAAATTATCTAATAGAATCGAAGGGGTATATGTTGTGTTTCCACTGAACCAATTGGTTCAAGAATCGGTAGTAAGATGTGGGAGAATTATACTTAGGAAGCTGGCATGCCGATTGCTACTGCTGTCTCTGCTGTTGCTATTGTGTGCGCGGCAGAGCCTGTTACGGCACTACAAAAATTTATCACTTTAGCGACGGCCTATTAGCGACGGATTATGTCCGTCGCTACTAGCGACGGACTCCCGACTATATACTGACATTTTACCGTCTAATCACAGGCAATATTTTTTTAATTTTAAGGGTAAAAAATTGTCGCACACCCGTCGGTAAGGCGTCGGCAAAATAGCGACGGATAATGTAGCCTTCGCTAAGTAGTCACTCCTTAGTCAATATTTGCGTGGGAAAATGTTAAAAAAATCACAGAAAATTGGAAGACTATGTAGCGACAGATCGTCCATCGCCCAGCTGCTGAGTTTTAGCGACGGAAACTGTAGCCGTCGCTATGTAGTCACTCAACTGGCGGGAAAATATATAAAAATTCGTAGGAAATTTACGACTACGTAGCGACGGATATATCCGTCGACAGTCTGCCGCTAAATAGCCAGCCCTAACTTAAATTGAACCGAGGGGAGGAGAATTTTATTCGAACAAAATATTTCTCTCCTCTCTCTCTCTCTCTCTCATGGGGCTCTCTCACTCTCAAAGGTACTCTCGTTCTCTTTCTCTCTCTCTCTCATTTGGTGGTTGTAGGCGGCAAGGGGGGGCGGAGGTCGCCGATGGTGGGGGGGAAGGGAGCCGTGGTGGCGGGTGGGTGGTCGGCTGTGGTGGGAGGCCATAGGGGGGATGGAGGCCGCGGGGGTTGGGGGCGGAGGTAGCCGACGGTGGGGGGGGGGCGGAGGGGAGCCGTGATGGGGGGTAGGAGGCTGTGGTGGGAGACCGCGGGGGAGGGGGGCGGATGGAGCCGCGGGGGTGGTGGGGGGCGGATGGAGGCCGCGGGGGTGGGGAGACGGAGGGGGCCCGGGGGTGGGGGAGGCCGCGGGGGGGAGCGGAGGGGGGCCGGGGGTGTGGGGTAGTGGGGGTGGCAGTGGTGGGAGTGGGGCTCGCGGGGGGAGGTAGTGCAGGGGATGGAGACCGGGGCGGCGGGAAAGGCCGCGGGGGGGGGGGGAGGTGGCAGGGGTCGGGGGCGCCGGGGTCGGCGGTGGTGGGAGTGGGGGTCGCGGGGGGGTAGTGCATCAGATTGCGGCCGGGGTGGGAGTTGGAGTCGGCGGTGGTGGGGGTCAGAACACACACACACACACACACACACACACACACACACACACACACACACACACACACATATATATATATAAACTTAGTATATATATATATAGAGAGAGACGAGTATATATAAACTTTGGACCGAAACCGAAACCGAATAATAAAATTTAGTATATTCAAAACCGAAACTGAACCAAATTTTTTAAAAACCGAAACCGAACCGAATTTAGTATATTCAAAACCAAACCCAAAACCAAAACCAAAACTAAAACCGAATAATCGAAACCAAAACCAAAACCAAAACCAAAACCAAAATCGAATAATCAAAACCGAAACCAATACCAAAACCAAAACCAAAATCAAAACCAACACCAACACCAAAACCGAATAATCTAAACCGAAACCAAAATCGAAACCAAAACCAAAACCAAAACCAAAACCAAAACCAAAACCGAAACCAAAATCCGAACCGAAACCAAAACCAAAACCTAAACCAAAATCGAAACCAAAACCAAAATTTAGTTGGTGGAGCGAGCCAGAATCCTTTGACAGAGATCGGTATCGGTATCAGTGTCGGACTATTTCATTGAGTATCGGAATCGGTATCGGTATCGGTATCGAACTTATTATGTTTAGTTTGTCTTACGATATAGATTTTCACATCTAATTTGTAATGGATCATTACTTCGTTGATCGTACGTGGATGTACCAGCGGGTCAACCTCCTCGACCGTAGGTACTTATAAGTATCGATCGTACATAGATGTACTGTCGGATACCATGGATGTTGAAAATATTGTTGAGAAAAATAGAGGGGAGGAAGAGGTTGATACACAAGACTTAGCTGTCAACCAGGGAAGAAAGAGGCATCTTGTCCCAAATATTGAGGATGAGGAAGAAGAAGAAGAAGAAGAAGAAGAAGAAGAAGAAGAAGAAGAAAAAGAACTTGATGAGGATGAGGATACAGATGAAGTCGACGATGAGGATGAGGATGAGGATGAGGATGAGGATGAGGATGAGGATGAGGATGAGGATGATGATGAGGACGAGGATGAGGACGAGGACGAAGACGATGACTAGATAAAATATCAGTATATATTAAAAACACCTTCAATTACGTGATTTTAGTTTGACCTCATAAAAGCACTTATAACTTAGTAAATTCAGTTTAAACTTATGTATATTCCTGTTTCAGATGGCACTCCTAATTTTTTTTTGCGGCATCATTCGTCGCCCTACTGATGGCTAGCACTCGTCGTCGTGGTGCTGGTAGTGCTGGTCGTGGTGCTGGTGGTGGTGGGCGTGGTCGTGGTGGTGGTCGCCTTTAGCCTTCCTGGAAGGCAACCCCCGCTAGCGATCCCGACCCGAAGAATACCCCGGGGACAGACTCATCCTGCCGTCGATCTACCACGGGGCTATCGACACCTTCATCGAGGGCGTCTCCATCCGCTAGCAGATCTGTTCCGCCAGCGGATCCACCAGCGGTACCACCAGTTACTGCACAGTGGGCCCCGGAGTACCTCCGGATTCAGTTACACCCGGTTACTGGCGCGTACATGCGCGGAGCCACGAATCCTCCGACAATACCAGAGAGGTCGATGGGAAAGTTCCGACGAGAGCTATGGCCCGCGGGTGAAGCGTAAGTAAATTTAAGTTAATTTAATAAATTTATTTTATTTATTCAAGTTAATAATCCAGTCGTTGCTTCTTTGTAGGTTTTTTCGTGGGATGCTACCAGGCTTATAGGGTAGATTATTCGGGCTAACTACCATGGCCCCTACCTCAATTTTTCTGAGGTGCCCCTAGACTTGCAGTACCGCTGGCTCGACGAGATGAGGGTATATATATATATCGTGATAATTGAATTTCTGAGGTGCCCCTAGACTTGCAGTACCGCTGGCTCGACTTGCAGTACTCTTATGATTAATTATTAATTACTCTTCTATCAACTATTTTTTTAATATCGTGATAATTGAATTTGTATGTCAGAGGACCTTCTGGTGGCCCCCCCATCGCGAGGAGGCGATCCGCTGGACCTATAGAAGCACCGCCGGGAAAAAAATTCGGGATGCAGTTTATGACCTTCGAACGGTGCATTCGAAGAAGGAGTGGATCCGACAGGACTACTATGAGCAGCTCTTGTAGAAGATGGATGCTCCTGCCTTCAAGCAGAAATCGAAAAAAACGAAAGCGAACCGACGGGCCGCGGGGCTACATACGGGGGAATCAAAGCCCCACGCAACAACGTTTACAGAATTGGTGAGATACCGCAAATTCATTCCACTATCTAATTCGGTACTATTAATATACTTAATTAATTAAATTCTATGAATATTTCGTATGCAGACCCAACGAGCGTTGAAGGAGGGAAAAGATGCTGACTCGGTCACCATGCACGATGTATTCCAGCATATCCACAAGAGGCGGAAGGACGGGAGCTTCGTCGACGAGAGGGCCAAGGAGACGGATGTAAGTACTTACGTTTATGAGACTTATGTTAGAATTATAAGTATTCAAACTAAAACTTAGGTAAACTTAGGATTCAGACTATAACTTAGGTAAACTTAGGATTCAGACTATAACTTAGGGAAACATAGGATTTAGATTATAACTTAGGTAAACTTATAGTATAAACACATTCATTTGATAGGCTACGCATCGTGAGGCCCTTAGTCGGGTCCATCCATCTGCTGCCGAGTATGTCGACAAAACGACGCCCGTTGGGACGCCCTCTTCTACGGCCGTTCGCTACGACGACATGTTCGTAGATACCATCGGCGGCTTTAAGAAAGGGCGCCTGTACGGAGTCGGCTCCCTGGCACCGTTGTACGCAACAATTCTGAGATTTCTACCTCCTCTGCCTCCTCCCGCGGCCTCGACAGACGATGATGTAAGGTCCAAGCTTGCGCATCAGAATGAGACAGTGTCAGACTTGTGGGCGCAGTTGTCCACATACTTTCTGCGTCCTTCTACTGCTTTCGGTCCGTCTGCTCTCGGTCCGTCTACTAGTGCTGCCAGTCCTTCTACCGGGCGTCTCTCTTTTGACCCTACTGCCCCTATCATACCACCTCCTGCTGTGATGGCCCTTGTCGACCTGATGTCGCCAGAGCTGCTACGCCAACTTCTAGAACATGTCTTAGAGGGATTGCCGCCACACCTGGTGGAAGTGTACATGCATCGGGCGCAGCAGGGAGTACCAGCACCATCGGATGATCCAAC
The DNA here is from genome assembly GCA_029216955.1 of Iris pallida. NCBI lineage: Eukaryota > Viridiplantae > Streptophyta > Magnoliopsida > Asparagales > Iridaceae > Iris > Iris pallida. The sequence goes on from JANAVB010013397.1 coordinate 9,826,702, forward strand.
TCCTCCTCCTCCTTAGTGTTTGTATTCGAATATTTTGAAAATTGTTTAAATATTGAATATTTGAGTATTTTGTGTGGATAATTTGAAATATTGGGTAAAGTTGACTATTTTAAATGATTGGTGTATTATTTATGTTGGTTTGTGTTGTTGGATGTTTGGAAATGATCTATTTTATTTATGTTGGTGGATGTTTGGGATTGTATATTAGATAATGTTGAATGTTTGGATAATTTCTGTTATTTATGTTGGTGGATGTTGTGTGAACAGGGAATTCTCGGTGTTATGCAAAAAAATTCAAAAAATTTCCAGTTAGCGACGGACCCGTGACTACCAACCGATGGAATATTCGTCGCTAACTGGGACTATTCCAAGTTAGCGACGGATGGCGACTACTCACTGACGGACGATCCGTCGGCAAGGTTCTGGAAATATGAAAAAATAACAGAAATGGATCGACGAATATTCCGTCAGTAGGCTGTCGCTAGTAGTCGGTAAAAGTTTGGCAACGGATAATCCGTCACCAAATTTGCGACTAGTCGGCGACGGAGTAGTGACTAATCCCGACGGAGTAGCGGTGGAATATCTGTCGCCTCGGTTCTGGAAATATGAAATATTCACAGAACCGGGTCGACGGATGTACCGTCGCTATTCCGTCGCTAAGCCGTCGAACAGCAGCGACTACAAGCGACAAATTAGCGATGGGGATTGCATATCATACACTCTCTGATACGCGTGTACCGACCATTTAGCGATGGATATTGCGTATCAGATACTCTCTGATACGTAATTACCGACCATTTTAGCGACAGATACGGCCGTCGCTATGGCAATGTGTCATTAACTTTCTGAAACGTGCTTAAACGAAAATCCGTCGGCCATTCATCGCGAGATGTACGAGTATGGTTGATGAAATCTGTCGCGAAATCGTCGCTGGGCGACAACTTGGCGAAGGATTGTTTTAGCGACGAGGCTTTTCCCGACGGATGTTTTTGACCAAAATTCGTCGGCCATCCGTCGGTATTACCATTTACCGGTGGCTAGGCGACGGATACGGCCGTCGCTAAAGCGATGAATTTTGCTAGTGCGGCGTCTGACAGTATGACTCCCACGCTACGCGGTTGCGGGGAGGTGCACCCAACATCGAGGATGACCGGGGATAGGTCTGAGTCGAAGGGGTCGAGGGTTTGGGATGGTGTATCTTTCAGAGATTGCTCTCGGTTCATATATATATATATATATATATATATATATATATATATATATATATATATATAGGTTTATATGTATTATTTTAATCCAGGTTTAAATCCTTATTAACTAGAGATTTGGGGTTAATCTACAGAAGATTTGTTTATGCAGAGGATTGCATTATATTTGGTTTAAAAAAATCGGATGATTGGTTTCCCCATTCGCTGATTGCCTGCGGGATGTTTATATTGCGAGATATTCAATATCACCTATTTCATATATAAAATTCCAAATATATATATATATATATATATATATATATATATATATATATATATATATATATATATATATATATTGCTATTCAACTATATTAATATATAAAATTCTTAATTTACATATACACCTATTTCACTATGTATATTGACACTAAGTATATTAATATAGTTGAATGGCTATATATATATTTTATATATATATATATATATATATATATATATATATATATATATATATAATTTTGAGGCCCCTATCAAAATATTAAATCCCCATCTAAACCCCACTCCCAATAATGCTCTTCTCCATAAAACCCCACAACCGTTGATTCACCAAGATTAAATCCCAACTACTCTTTATCTTGGCACAGTCAGCCCTAGGATTCAAAAACCTTTGTGTTTTGTATAAGATATATATATATATATATATATATATAAAAATATATATATATATATATATATTTATATATATATATATATATATATATATATATATATATATATTTATATATATATATATATATATATATATATATATATGCCCATATGATATTCTCAGTAAAAATATTCTATAGAATATTACCAATTGTTGCCATATATGTTTATTAAGTCTATTGCTAAAGTTTATATAAGAAAATTCTATTGGTATATATATATAAGCCTAAAAAAATCCCAAAAACTAAAAATATCATTTTAAGAAATGTCTATCATAAATCCAAAATACAAAATATATATATTTGTACAATAAATATACCCCTACATGGACATCTCTGGATGTACTACCTGTCTACATGGGTTTAGGTTTGGTTTGAGTTAAGTCCGGGCTAATGTAGTACAACCGTGTTTCCTATAAAGTCAATATTCTCAATAATAAATAATTAAACCGTTTATAGGGGTTAAGTCACAACTTTGACTAGTTTTCCTAGTTAGAACACACTTATGGTTCGGCCATCCCTATATTGGCTAACACACTAGTCAAGGCACAAAACTACACCATCCGTGCCATGATTTCTAGTCATCTGGCACTCCAAAACTTAACCATGACTAAGGCCATGTATCATAATAACTTTTTAATTAAAATATTTATAAATTCCAAAGAATACCATTTAATTCAACTAAATAATAAAAATATTTTTAAAATTTTGGGAAGAGGGGTTACAAATCTACCCACCTTAAAAGAATTTCGTCCTCGAAATTTCAAAGCGTCCTTAGATTTTCAAAATGGCAAAACCCTAAAAATATATCCAATCTCAGAATTAAAATTGAAGTATCATCCTAAAAATTTTGAATCCTCCGTTGCAGTCATTTTTTGAATTCCTTCAATAATTTGCCTATCCTCATAGCTATTTCGTAACTACAAGTCCTCGAGGACTTCTACTCACCTTTGAATCAACTCATATGACACGAGAACATACTAAGTGGGTTTTCCTCAATATTTTAAAACGTAAATCCAATATTCAAAATTTGTCTTCAAAAAAGAAATTCCAATACAACAATCCTTTTTTCCATCCAATTGTTCTATATTATTTTTCTTCTTATTAATTTCTCTCCTCTCTAATTGATTGCTGAATCAACACATTCATCTTCATAAATCCCCGATCTTATCTAATTCTTTAAACACTAATTCCCATAACTTCGTTGCCATTGACAAATACCATAAGATCATAAAACTCTGAAAAAAATAATTATTTCACTAAAGGTTTTCCCTAATCATTGTCTACTAATATTTCAGCCTCTAGCAATATAATCATCATAATCCCAGTCTGCTAACTTTCATCAATACTTTCAACAAAAAAATTTGATCACCAAGAATAAGTTCGCTAGAATCTCTTCCCACCTTTGGTCACACTACCCCTTTCAAACACATGATATCATAACATTTTATAACCTTGCACACTAGTTGCAAAAACTACTACCAATAGATATCTTATGGCATATGACATCTCTAATCCCCTCCTATCATTCAAGAAACCAAAATTCAACAATCAACTAGCTTACACTATAACTTAAAATCTTCTGATAAACACTAGGCAAAACGATCATTCATCACCCTGAAATAGGAAGGGACGAAAATCAATGGTACGGGAAGGCAAGGAAGAATAATCGAGAGCAAATACGAAGTTTCAAGGACGGTAAGAAATTTCTAAGAGAATTATCAAGGCAGTGTGGATTGAGATTTCTAAGGGTTTAATCTTATTCGTAGGCTCGTATCAGTACAATTATGTAACAAATACGATATGCTCTGACCTGCATGGGCCACTACAAAAACTTGTCATGACCTGAACCAGCTTTTCGCGATACGAGCACGTGCGTAAGCCAGCTATGTATCAAGTGGACTCCAGCCCAACTTGAATACGTATACGCTATCCATAATAGGGTATTATGTCTAATATGGTAAGTTAAACTATATCTCAATCCACGAAAAAAATATAAAACAAGAATGAACAATATGCAATACAGTCCGCCCTGTACCACACATATTCGATCAAGCTCAAGAATAATAACAGAGCTTACAAAACTAGGCTATATTAGCAGAAAGTCATGGAAATAAATATAAATAAGGAAGAATGAATAAGTACCACTATTGATACCTGATTCCTGCAGACACAATCGTCAACTACCCATCTACTTTATGCAGCCGCTCAGCAAATATCTGAAGAGATCATCATGTCCTTAGGGGACTAGCAAGATACATAAGATATGCCTACTAATATGTCAATTATTAACATGTACAGAGAATAAGAACAATGCAAGAAGAACATCTAAGAAACGACATGTCATATGGAAATGTAATACTAGACTTGGCTAACAATCAATCGAATAACTCCTATAGACTGTAGTACAATGCAAGATACTCTCAATCAATAGTATGTCTCGATTGTAGTACAATGTAAGATACTCCTAATCGAGAAAAGCCAATCCTAGTATCAATCTCATCTCCTAAAGGAATATAAAGGTCATGTAAAATACTATAGACTATAGGACAATGCAAGATACTCCCAATCTATAGTATATCTCAATTGTAGTAAAATATAAGATACTCCCAATCGAGAATGGTCAAGTCAGGCAAGGTCATACTCAAGACAGGTCCAAGTCCATTAATTAAGACTAGGTCAAGTCAATCAAGAAAACATGGCATAACTGGAAACCCTATCACAAGACACGGTGAATACTAGGAAGACTAATAAACAATCAATGAAAACAACTAATATCCTATACGTGCACGTAAATCTATAAAACAAGAAAGATAGTAGATGATAACCCAAGTGAAATATGAGAAGTATGTGACAATATGAAAAAAAATACAGCAGGAAGGAAAACATGTAAATACTACATAAGTTCGACAATGTATACTTGCCTACTGGTAGCAAAAAGTCCCGCAATAATTCGTCAAATCACAGAGTCTCGAAACCTGAACTCCCACAAAAAAATCTAGATGCGAAAACAGACATTACAAACATTCCCTAAATAAGCAAAATAGCTAGGATAGGCTACCCATAAGTCCAATTCTGGACATAGGGGCAAAACGGTAATTTTGGATCAAAACGATGTTCGTTGTTGGATTCGCTTTGCACCAAAAAGCGTGCCAACACCTACGGTCTCTAAAGTCATCAAACTATATGTCTACGGGTCCGGTTTAATGAGATGAACCCAACGATATGTCCAAAATTGGATTCTGGTGGGCTGTGCACAAATTCGCTCATTGGATCCGATCGTGGGCCCGCCAAAATAGCGTTCCGGTCGACCTTCTCTGAATCGAACCAAACTTCGCATATAGGACCATAAAAATGACACGGACATGTTGGCACAAGTTTTGTCTCGAGATGACGAACGTGCACAAAGTAATTGACTAGTTTCCAAAGGGGCCGATACGAGGTATCTCGACGGATACGCCTCGATTTCGTCGCGCACACACAACAAAATTGAGCTTCGTCGAATCCCGCATGTTCGCAACATCCGAATGTGCCTTTTGATGCTCACGGATTACGACCACGTCACCTGGTTTGTCGGGGCCTACACCGTATCGGAGAGATTTTCCTAAATTAAACAGTTTTGAAAACAGTTTTTCTTGATTTTTAACCTAACTTATCTTACTGTCCAAATAACTAAAAATAAAACTAATAATGGGGTTTCCATCTTAGTTAGGTCCTCTAAAACTCTCTACATCCAGATTTTTGAAAATCTTTAAGAATCGACAAAAATCTTCCTTACAAACTATGAGGTTTGAAATAGTTTCTGAACTATTTGCGAACAGTTTTTGCCAAACTTTTGTTTGATTTCTAACTCGATTCTCAACCAATTTATTTCAAAATTATCTAATGGAATCGAAAGGGTATATGTTGTGCTTCCATTGAACCAATTGGTTTGAGAATCAGTGGCAAGATGTGGGAGAATTATACATAGGAAGTTGGCATGTCGCACTGCTACTGCTGTCTCTGCTGTTGCTATTGTGTGCCCAGCAGTGCCTGTTGCGGCAGCTGACGGCATGACTCCGGTGAGGCGCAGTTGCGGGGAGGTGCGCCCAGCATTGAGGATGAATGGGGATAGGTTTGAGTCGAAAGGGTCGAGGGTTTTGGAAGGTTTATCTTTCGGAGATTGCTCTCGGTTCATATATATATATATATATATATATATATATATATATATATATATATATAATGCCGGGCGCTTGTAGCTCAATTGGCTAGGCGCACCGGCACTTGGGGCATCGGACGGAGTTCGAGCCCCCACAGGGGCGGCATGGTGGTTCGCCCACGGCCCCCGGGCCAAGCGGTGGCTGGGTGTCTTTGACACGGCCGTTTGGTTTTTAAAAATATATATATATATATATTTTATATATATATATATATATATATATATATTAAAAAAAAAATATATACATAATATATATATATATATATATATATATATATATTTATATATATATATATATATATATATATATATATATATATATATATATATATATATACATATATATATATATATATATGTATATATAAAAATATATATATATGTATATATATATATATATATATATATATATATATATATATATATATATATATATATATATATATATATATATATATATATATGTATATATATATATATGTTTATACGTATTGTTTTAATCCAGGTTTTAATCCTTATGAACTAGAGATTTGGGGTTAATCTACAGAAGATTTGTTTATGCAGAGGATTGTGTCATATTTGGTTTAAAAAAAATCGGATGGATTGGTTTCCCCATCCGCTATATATATATATATATATATATATATATATATATATATATATATATATATATATATATATATATATATATATGTTTATACGTATTGTTTTAGTCCAGGTTTTAATCCTCATTAACTAGAGATTTGCGGTTAATCTACAGAAGATTTGTTTATGCAGCGGATTGTGTTATATTTGGTTTAAAAAAATCGGATGGATTGGTTTCCCCATCCACTGATTGCTTGCGGGATGTTTGGCAATGTATATATCGCGAGATATTCAATATCTTGCGATATATATATGTGTATATATAATTCCTAATTTACATATACACCTATTTATCTATGTATATTGATACTAAGTATATTAATATAGTTGAATGGCTATATATATATATATATATATATATATATATATATATATATATATATATATATAAAATAAAATATATATAAATATATATATATATATATATATATATATATATATATATATATATATATTTATATATATTTTATTTTATATATATATATATATATATATATATATATATATATATATATATATATATATATATATATATATATATACATACATATCTATGTGCCCATGTGATATTATCAAAAAAAATATTCTATAGAATATTACCAATTGCTGCCATATATGTTTATTAAGTCTATTGCTAAAGTTTATATAATAAAATTATATATATATATATATATATATATAGAGAGAGAGAGAGAGAGAAAGAGAGAGAGAGAGAGATAGAGGTTGACACTATTGTCATGAATGCGGACCCTAGGCGCCTGTTTTGGATGGATTTGGAAGTAAATTCTATAAAAAAATCTATTGGGCTGAGTTGAGAGAGTCGATGCTAGATATCATACGAGATTTTTTTTTTCCTGAATGGTAGGCTATTATGTGATATCAATCAAACATTCCTCACGCTAGTTTCGAGGAAGAAAGGGTCGACTGATCTAGCTGATTTTCAACCCATTGCTTGCTGTAATTTTATATATAAATTAATCACTCATTTGATGTATCGTCGTATGGAGAGAATTATGCAGTAGCTGGTCTCACATAATCATGTTGTCTTAATCAAAGGGTGATCATATCCTCAGATATTGTGATAGAGTAGACACTGTGATAACTAATCGTGCACCTCACGTATGGTTATATATATATAAGCCTAAAAAAATCCCTAAAACTAAAAATATCATTTTAAGAAATGTTCATCTTAAATCTAAAATAAAGTAATAATTTAATATCACATAACACTTATTTTATATATATATATATATATATATATATATATATATATTATATATATAAAATATATATTTATATATATATATATATAAATATATATATATATCTATATATATATATATATATATAGAGAGAGAGAGCCGGAATGTGGGTGTGGATTCCCTTTGTTGGAGCTCCCCAGCTCGGCGAGGTCCCCCCTCGGCCAGTGGCCGGCCGTCCCCGGGTGGCCGGGATCCCACTGGCCGCTCCTCTCACGGGGAGGCCCCCCTCTTCCCCAGCCGGAGTATGCATGGCGTGTGGCGGCCCCTCCCCCTTCCCCTCTCTTTCTCGGAGTCGCCGTCGCCCTCGGCGTCGTCGGATCCGCCGTTCCCGGCGCCTTCGGCCGTCGTCGACCCCGTCCCTCCTTGGCCCTCCGCCAGTCTTCCTCGGCGCCCCGCGCGCTGTGCGACCACGTTCCGGCCCGCCGCTCTCCAGGATCGTCATCCCTGCAGTAGTGCCACCACCTCCTTCGGCGGACCCAGGTGCTCCTCCAGTCCATGCTCTCCCTCCACCAGCCCAGGCAGTCTCCCTCACTTCGGCAACCCCTCCTCCCGAGCTCCTCTCCGCTCCTCGGGCTGCCTCTCCGCGCCCCCTCCCCCTCTCGTGCCTCCTTCCGCCTCGTCTTTAGCTCCCCTCTCGAAGTCTCCCGTCCCGACCGAGGTCACCCCTACCATCTCGACTCCCTTCCTGCCGTGCCCTACGCTGCGGCCGAGGACTTCCTCCCCCACCCTGACACCCAACTCGCCGTGCCACCTTCTCTATTGGCTGAGGCCTATGCCCAAGCCCCTCCTGTATCGGCAGCGGACCCCCTCTCCCATCCTGCCGCTCAGCCCGCCACCGCATTTCCTCCTCCTCGACGACGGCGGGAGCCTACTACCAGGACCCCTCCACCCGACGGTGGTACTGGGTCGCCCTCCCAGCCCAGTCGGCCGCGGCGCAGTGGCATGCCTCCGTCCTCAGAGGCGCTAGTCTCCCCTATACGTCGGCGTGGGGGGCGTGACACTTCTTCTAGCCCCCCAGGCTTTCCCCCTCCCCCTCTTCCTCTAGGTCGACCCCTCGCCGTAGCCTTTCCTCCGGTGCCCTCCTCGTCGCCCCCCCCCGTCGAGGCTCGCTCTCCGGGGTCCCTTCGCCGTTCTCCTTTGCCCCTTGCCGGAACCGCCAGCTCCCCCTCTTGGCTCAGCCCAGCCCGCTCCCCCTCCAGGTCGAGCTCCTCCCTCGGGCCGCCGTTCGGTGTGCTGGCGCCTCCCGACGACGCTCTTGCCGCCCCCTCCGCCGTGACGCGGCCCTTGCCCGCCGTGCATCCAGTGGCTCCCCGGTGGCTTCCCCTCCCCCTCTGGCAGCGGGTGAGGGTCCCAAGGCCTCCTCCCTTCGGGCCCAATACCATCCATCGGGCCTCGCGCGCGGACCAGTCCCCTCGGGCCCCGTGTATGGCTGTCACGTGCCCCCCTTCCCGGGCTACGTGCAGTTTCAAATTTTCGAATTTGTTGTTAGGTCTTTGGGTCTTTCTTGTGGGCCCGGGTCTTTGGCTCTGGGTTGCTTGTATCCTGTCTTCCTTTTCAATAATATTTCCTTTGTCCAAAAAAATAAATAAATATATATATATATATATATATACACATATATATATTATTTTTTTAAATTTTTTTAGAAGAATCGAAACTTTATTGAAGAATAGGCGCAAAAAGCCGAAGCCTATACAAGAAAGCGCACAAAATGCAACCAGAGGAAAAAGAAACAAACAGCGCGAGATGCGCACAAAAAGACACCAGATCTCTACGACCGCCGATAGGGGAGCGCGAGAGACCCGGAAGAATACCTAAACAAGGGCCTCCCAAAAAGTATTGGAGGCGTGAGAGCAGCGCCTCCTAGCTTTGAGAATTTGTTTGATGACCTCTCTGAATAATTGCGTAGGGAGGAGTTGGCGACCTTCATATCTGAATTTGTTCCTGTTCTTCCATAAGACCTAAATTCCAGCGACCGTGACGATCTGATGGCCGTAGGAGCCGCTTCACTTGTCTAAGAGATCGTGGAAGCCCCCAGTCGGGGGGACGATACTTAGTCTATTGAATAGATTGAACCATCTCTGAGTTGCCAACTCTCCGAAAGATGGACGTGCTCTGCCGATTCCGAATTGTGTTCTATACAGTAGTGGCATCTGGATGCGAGGCTGAATCCGATAGATTTGATATAGTCGTCCGTCGGTAATTTTTGGCATAATGTGTGCCAGATAAGGATAGACCATTTGATAGGAATGTAGGACTGCTAGAACTTCGCACAAGTGGTATCTGGCACGCCCCTGCCTCTGGCCACAATTCTAGCCGAAACTAGCATGAAAGTCCCACCTGGGATAGGGGAACATCTCCACGTGTCGGGTGTGTTAGTGACCCGCAGGTTAGATGCAAGAAGACCGTCGGCCGCCGGCTAACAAAGCCAATCTCTGACCCTCCCTTAATTCCATCCAGAACTGTCTTCCCATAGATCCCTAATTTTGTATCCCAGCAGAGTTCGAGCGTTGGGCTGGAGGTTGTCTTCTCCAAGCCACTGTCCCAAGCAGGCCGATGAGCGTTCGTCGCCTAACTGAAGACGTATTAAAGGTTCTGCGATGTTACGTCCCCGAATTATACGATGTCACGACGCCGAAGATCTATTGTTAGTGACCGCCTCTGACAAATGTGAGAATCTGGAGTATCTAGCTCTCATGAACCTCGTCCATAGTGACTTCTCCGTGCGCAGCTTCCACCACAGCTTCATGGAGCAGGCGTCCATGATGTGGGCCAGTCTACTGAATCCTAGGTCTCCTTCAGCAGTGGGTTTGGCCATGGTATCCCAGCTGGCCCAGTGATGCTTGTCCTTGCCGTCGCAATGACCCCAGAAGAACTTGGCGAAGAGGGCTTCGAGGGAGCGGAGGACCTTCTTGTGAGGGGAGCATACGGCCAGGATGTACAACGGAATGGAAGAAAGAACATGTTTGATAAGGATCGTCTTGTCCCCTGGGGATAATGTGGCATTGTGCCATCCCACGATAGTTTTACGAAACTTATCAACAAGTCGGTCGAAGATTCCCGAGTTAGACTTTTCGTAAACCAGTGGGATACCCATGTAGAGAAAAGACGGTAGGCCATGGCGAACGAGGTCATGTTGGAGAGCACTACAGCGCTGGTTCTGTCAGCTTTGTGATGGGTATAGATGACGCTCTTGTTTTTATTGACGCGTTGTCCAGAGCATCTGGTGTATCTTGCTAGCGTACTAAGAACCACCTCGATCTAGCCGATGTCTCCAGAAGAGAAAAGAAGGATGTCGTCTGCGTACGCCAGGTGAGTGATAAGTGAACAGCCAGTGGTGGTGTAGAAGTGATAAAAATCAGGCATTCTAGGCAAGCTATTTAAGCTTCTGCTGAGAGCTTCTGTCGTAATAATGAAAATAGTGGAAGAAAGGGGGTCCCCCTGTCTAACTCCGCGAGTAGATCGGAAGAAACCCGCCGCCAGGCCATTGATGACGGTGGAGAACCATGCATTGTTGATAGATCTGAAAATGATGTCAATCCATGATTCGGTAAAGCCGAAAGCCCTGAGGACCCAGATCATGAATTGCCAGTCCAAGCGGTCGTAAGCCTTCTCTATGTCCAGTTTGATGGCGATGTTCCCTCCTCTAGACGGGAACTTCATACATGTAATCACTCTTGAACGAGTAGAATGATGTCAGTGATGTTCCGGCCTTTAACAAACCCACTTTTTGTTCGGAGATGATCTTGGGGAGGACATTGGACATCCGGTTGGCTACGATCTTCGATATGATCTTGTTGGTAAAGGTGCATAAGCTGATAGGACGAAAGTTTTTGAAGGTTTTCGGGTTGTCTTTCTTGGGGATTAGGATGATGTTGACGCAAGAAATGGAATTGGGATATCTCGCCCTTGGAAAAAGGCTATAGTGGCCTCCAATATGTCGGATTTCCTGATGTGCCAACAGGCTCTGAAAAAGATGCCATTGAACCCGTCAGGCCCCGGGGAACTGTATTCATTTATAGACCAGACGGCTACCTCCACCTCTTCCTCCGAAGGAGTAGTCACCAGGGCCTCATTCTCGCTGTCGCTGATGAGGGATGAGATAGCGGACAGAAGCGCAACGTCTTTGACGACATGCTCTTTAGTGAAAAGGTTAGAGTAGAAATTCTCTGCCGCCGCCTGAATGCCTTCCTGGTCTTCCACCAGGTCACCATTATTGTCTTTTATCCGGTGTAATTTTAATTAATTTATGCGATCTTTGACACACGCATAAAAGAAATTGGTATTTCGGTCACCGTCGCTGTCCCATGTCAGTCTGGCTTTTTGCTTCCATAATTCCATTTCCACCTTAAGCCTGGATTTAAGAATAGCTCTGGCAGCCGAAGATCTGTCAATGGCAAACGAGGTCTCAGCGCGAGTGACGTCGTCTTCCGCCTCCTTAATAGCCTAAAAGATGTTTCCAAAAGCCATTTTGCTCCACGACGATAAAGCCTGACGAGTGGCTTCCAGTTTAGCCGTCATACGTAATAGAGGGTCAAGTTCTAAAATAGAGTTCCAAGCTGAGGCTATGACGCTTCGGAATTAGGGATGATGCCGTCATAAGTCGAGAAAGCAAAATAGTTTTTTAGTGCTGGTGTGGTTGGTGCCGATCATGATGAGTAGAGGGGAGTGGTCCGATTCAGTGGAGTTTAGATGAGAGAGGTTGGTGATGAGGCCTATGTCAGTCCAACTGTCGTTGACTATCGCTCGATCCAAACGAGAGTACTGGCACCGATGGCCCTCCTGCATGTTGCACCAGGTGAATGCGCTGCCGTATAAGAGGACGGAGGTTAAGTTTTCGTGGAAGCTGAAGTTGTTGAAATCGTCCATGGCGGGCTGGGGGGTGAGCGACCACCGGATTTCTCCTCTCTGTAGGACACCGTGTTGAAATCTCCGATGCAGAGCCACGGTAGACCCTAGTAGGATGAGGCAGCTTCCAAAAGGTCTTCCCAAAGTAATCTACGCTCAAGGATATTACAACTTCCGTGGACGGCGAAAAGGATGGATCGTGACTTGAGGATCGAATGTTCGACCCAACAAGATAAAGCCTGAGGCGAATCTTTTATGATTCCAAATTGGACTTCTGGCCCAAAAAAATCCAGATGTCATTGCATCCAGTGATGGCATGAGGGAATCCGAGCTTGAGTTGAGTGGCTTTGATTCATCTTTGAGGAATTTTAGGTTCAATAATGATAAGGAGGTCTATACGATTAATTTTCTTGAGGCTGAGGATTCTATTCAGCGTCGGTTTATTGCTGAGCCCTCTCACGTTCTAGGAGATGATGTTAAGCATTGGATTGGGTAGTGGGAGGGAGGTGATGAAGCTTCGTGGCTGACCTTATTGTCATAGCCGTCTGCTTCTTTTATTTATTTTTGTTCTTTTAGATGAGATTTTTTTGGTGGGAGTGATGGTGGACCCGTTGACTTCTATAGCCTTGCTAGTCCTGCCGGGTTCGCTGCTACCATTGTCATCTGTCAAGGAGGTAGTGGAGTCATTTTTATTTTCTTCCAGGGCGCATAATGGGATGCTGCGGTCCAGGAAACCCGCTTCCTTGGCTTGCCAGAACCTGCCGGTTAAAGTGATATTAAAACTGGGTTAAACATCCTCTATGTGAGGGGGAGGGTGTCGAGGGGGCTATGCGTCTGACGAGGTGCTGGTCATTTCAAATGTGGTGCCAAATGGAAGAGTGTCGATACGCCGGGGTTCAGATTTCTGCTCTTACCGGTTCTCTGTCGGAACCTCTCCTAACTGATATAGGAGATCGGTGGAACAAGGAGGAGAGTGAAATACCTCAGAAGGGGGGAGATAATGGACTCTGGTATGTTGTAGGATAAGATGGGGGTTGGCGCAGTGAGCGAGCTGGCGATGCATGGGTGTGGAGCGTGAGGGGGTTATGTTGCTCGGCAGAGCAGCTGGGTTTAGGGGAATCTGGCTGGTCGTCTCCGCTAGGGATAGACGAAGAGGGCTCACTGGATTTATCGGGAGCCCTGTCAGGAGTGGTGCATGTGAGAAGGTCAAACGAATTATTGTGAGAGATAACTGGTGGAATGAATGGAACGATCGCGTAACTAGTTATGATGGTCAGACGGGAGCTGGGCCGAAGAGCTGGGTCGTCAATCAGAAAGGGGAATGGGATGCGCGGTCTGATTAGCATTGACTGGGTTACGGTGGCCGTCCTTAGCGTGCGAGTTGTGTGGGTTAGACTTCTTCAGCTCGGGGTGGGCACGGAAGCAGTACTGCGTGAATTGGCCGCTCATCTGGCAGTATTTAAAGAAGATGTCGTTGTTTTCATAAACCAGCAGTTGGCTGTGTGTTTGACCTCCGAGCTCGATCTTTATAAGTTTGGGAGGGTCATTCACGAGGTCTAATTCCACACATATCTTTGCGTAGTTGCATTTGGAGAGGTTGCGAGTTTCTTCTGCGATAGCTACCAGGGTCCCGAAGGAGCTGGCTATCAATTTTAGGGCGGTTGCGGGGAAGCAGACCAGTGGAAGGTTGGAGAGGGTGATCCATGTGGATATGATTGTCGAATCCATTTTGGGGTTGAAGTTAGGAGACCATTTGACAATTTTAACTGTCTGTGTCCCGATTTTAGCAGTCCCCTTGGCCCGAACTAACAAGTAGTCCGGTTCGGATGTTAGATGGAGGAACATGTGCTTAGGGTCAAACGGAGTGACCCGGTATGCTGCGGAGAGGCCCCACCTGGCGACAGCTTCCATGATAATGGTGATTTTCGGGCATCCGGAGCCGAATTTGAGGACAAACGTCTTAGAGAAGGAAGAAGATAGGGAAGAGATTTCCGTCGCGGCGAAGGGGACCCGGATGGGGTAATCGGCAAGAGGTAGCGAGAATTCAACGTCCGGAAGCTGGATCTCAACCACCGGATGGTGTAATTGTCTCCCACGATCTGGCCAGAGAGCCGCGGTGTAAGAGGGAGCACGGGGTGGGGCCTTCGCGTTGGGGATATCTGATAGAGAGGTGTCTCCGGGTAGGGCCGCCGCACATGGAATGTCCGATGTGGAGGAGTGCCCGGGAACGGCAGAGGAGTTGTAGCCTGCGGGGTGCGTAGGGGACGAGGGTGACGGGGTATTTGCGGGCCCAAGGCCGGAGGGGGAATGTCCTACCAAGGGGACTCCTGGAACACCTAGAGAGGGATATGGGGTACCGACCGCAGTCTGCGCCAGGGGGTAGCCCGGCGGCGCCCTGAAAGGGATCCTGCGGGACCCGCACGCAAGAGAGAGGGTATCGCAAGAGCGTCTCCGAACGTCGACCGAGTGGGAGGTGGCTGAAGTCGATATGGAGAGGGCAGGGAGTCCCTGTTCCCCGTGACATGCGACACGGGATACTGACGAGGGGGGCGTGCCAGAGCCGAACACAGGTGGCGCCAGGAGCGCAAAAGGGGGCTGGAGTGCTGTCTAGGACGGAAAAGATGTGGGAAAAGGCGGCTGGTCCCCGTGGAAGGCCGACGTAGCAGGAGGGCCGACTGGGACTCCCAAGGCGCCGGAGTGCGTGCTGCTCTCCCCATGCGCCAAGGAGCACGACAAGGAATGAACGCCACCCTCAGCTAGCGCCAAGGGGCGAGCAGGACAAGAGATAGCCGAGGGGACAAGGCCGCACGGGCCGTGCCAGGACAACTGGTCTACTGAACCAGCGCAGGTAAGGGCAGAGGACAGGAGGGGTATCTTCGGCCGAAACGGAGAGGGTGCCGACTGGATCTCCCAACGCACTAGAGTGCACGCGACAGTCCTCAGTCGCCAACGAGCACAGAAGAGAACGAGCGCGGCCCTCAGCTTGCGCCAAGGGGCATGCGCAGTCTGTTGCTTGTGCCAAGGGGCGTGACGGAGATACCCTGCCTACGAGGGCTTCGACAGGATCGAGAAGAGCAGAGGGGACAAGCCCTCGAGGACTGCGCCTAGGCATCAGGTCAACTGGACCAGCATTGGCCAGAGCAAAAGGCACGTGGCCTGCAACACCTCCCGAGGGGGAAGGGCAGCGCTCAGCTTGCACCAAGGTTCGGGCGCAACCTGCAGCTTACGCCAAGGGGGGCAGCGACGATACCCTGCCTATGTGGGCTACGACATGACTGGAGACAGCTGAAGGTACAAGCCTTCGATGGCCGTGCTAGGGCGGCTGGTCTACTGGCCCAGTGCTAGCGAGAGCAGTAGGCTGGAGTGCCTAGTACCCAATGCCAGGCTCGTGGCTTGTCTCACCTCCCGAGGGGAGAGGGCCTACAGCTTGGGGAGGCAGGCCCGAAGGGCCAACTGCGCCGGTCGCAGCGTCGGAGAAGGGGGTCGACTCACACTGGGCAGGCGAGGGGGGTACCCGATCCGTAGGGGCTGGAAAGGGAAGGCCGGGCCTCGAGCGAGGGAGCCACGGGCTGAAGAGGAGATGGGCGGGCGGAGATCAGGTGAGATCGGACCCACCAGCACCCTAGGAGAGCTAGGTGCTCTTCCGTTCAATCGAGGGAGGGGGGCCCCGAGGATGGATGGGGAAGACACGGGGTGGGGGGCTACCACGGGGGCCTCGGCCGGTGGATATAAGGGTGACGGCGACGCCGTCTCCGCCAGCGGCTGGGTGACGAAAATGGGTCCACGCCGGGCATGGGAGGAGGAGCTGAGCCTCCGGCATCCGACGGCCGACGAGGAGACGTCGACGAGGTGGGGTGAAGGGGCATATAGTCATCGGGGGGAGAGGATCCGAGGGGAGAAGGGGTGATGGAAACATCATTTTTTGTATTACATATATATATATATATAAATTATTCAGAAAATAATTACTTAGCCTATTAACATAAAATACAATATATATATATATATATATATATATATATATATATATATATATATATATATATATATATATATATACCCCTACATGGACATCTCTGGACGTACTACCTATCTACCTAGGTTTAGGTTTGGTTTGTGTTAAGTCTGGGCTAATGTGGTACAACCGGGTTTCCTATAAAGTTAATATTCTCAATAATAAATAATTAAACCGTTTAGAGGCGTTAAGTCACAACTTTGACTAGTTTTCCTAGTTAGAACACACTTATCGTTCGGCCATCCCGATATTGGCTAGCACACTAGTTAAGACACACAACTACACCATCCCTATATCTGGCACTCCAAAACTTAACCATGACTAAGGCCATGTATCATAATAACTATTTAATTAAAATAATTATAAATTCCAAAAAAAATACCATTTAATTCAAATATATAATAAAAATATATTTTAAAATTTTTGGGAAGAGGGGTTACATGCCCACGTCTCATTAAAGCAGCATGATAATCACGCCTCACCTCGGCATCATGTCATCCATGCCCTCGAGCCTTGGTCAGAATGCGTCGATCTTTGTGTAAAAGACGGCTAAGGAACAGAGACCAAAATCATGATTATTTAGGCTACTCTCGCCTCGCTAAAGGTGTACCCCTCTTCCTACTCATGTCTTACTTGTACAGGCGCACGTAATCCCTTGCATCCCCACCTACGCCTCTCAGTTGCTCTCCCCGAGGCTGCATTTAATGAGCCTAACTCCTCTCGAGACTTCGACTCGATGCTTCGATTCTCGTACAGAGAATGAGCACAGAAGTCAAAGTTCATTCTACTTGGATGCAGTATGGACAGACGCGTATCACCTGATTAAATTTAGGCACGTGCTGCCTGATCAAACTCAGGCATATGTCGCCCTGAGTCTCCCACAAGCGTATGTACTTCTACCCCTATGCCTATAGTTCTCTTCTAATATGAACAACACACCACCTAGGACAATGATCCCTAGGCATGGGTGTCTTAATTGCTGCAGTGGAACTACGCGCGTACCACCTATCGAAGACTTAGTCATGCCAGAGAGCGGGTTTGGAAAAATTTGAAATCATCTCCAACAACAAAATCCTAACCATCTGCTACATGGCAATCAGCCATAACCCACACCAGTGAAGTGTGCGCATGGTTACAACTGACTCCTATTTAGGAGTGCCATGTGGCAGACAAAGACTAATGCGCCTATTTTCTTCTAGGCACGTGTACTCATCTTCCCCTCAGCTATAAATAGGAGGGCTCTCCTCCATTCAAACCCCTCCCCCGGGTTCTTCCTATTTCCTCAAGAGTTTCTGAGCATTCCAAGGAGAGTTCTTGCTGCTCCCCCTTAGCCAGTGAAGCTAGGCCTGGCAGTTCTCCCTCATTATCATATCGTCAATAGAGTAAAGAATCAACCCTCCATCATCACAACCCAGATAAAAAATAAAGTGTAATTGGGAAATTCTTGTTCAGGAGTTCCCACTTGCATTCTCGTTTGCAACATTTGAAGCTCTCCTCTAAAGCACCACAAAGAGATACAAACAACATGGCGACTCTGCTGGGGATGACCTTCTCTTTCGACGAGAAGGCTGTGATGCAATCTGACACGGCCATGCTCGGAACCAGTACGAAGATATTGGTCGTTAAGTTCGACCAATCAACCTCTGAGGAAATGCTCTCTAGGGATAGTGCAGGTCCTTCTCCTAGGCTATCGAATCCTATAAAAATAAAGAAGGCGTAGGTGCCTAAGGTTCGTATAGCCTACCCACAACCTTTTGAAGAAGAGTAGCATGCGCCAGTACAACTTCCGCCTGGTGTGCCGACGGTGTCACTCTCCATTTTTTCTCATACGTGTGACTGGAAAGTATGATGCTCGTTCCCAAAGGGAAGTACTGCGAAGGGAACATACGCCTGCCAACAGGCACAGGAACAATTCGACCCAAGGCAAATTCAAAGCGTTGGACCATTGGGTGACTACGCGCCACAAGCACATAAAAGAGCTCAAGATGAAGGCTGTGCATGTTGCAACTCAAATTGGCACGAGCTATACGTGCTACGCGTGCTATAGCTGTCGCGTCAGTAATTGCCAAGAGATGCGCATCTCTGACTGTGATGCACGTGCCCGATGGAAAACTTTATAGGTCATGCCCGTGCGCCCTCGTGCCAGGGCTGGACCAATCTCCAGAATCCTCCAAATGCCTAAATGTGTTGTATGCATAGGAACTGGGTTAGATGTACTCCTACTTATATGCCACAGCACTCGGTTTACTCGGGGGCTTGAAGAGGGCATAAAAGTGAGTCTTCCTTCTCATGATTTATGTCACGTGATTAATCACAAACTTAGAGTGAAAGGAACAACTACAGATACTGCACACAAAATACTATTAGTTGGGCACACATATGCTAGTATAGTCATCAACTGCTGTTATGTAAAATCAGCAAGTCCCAAAAAGACAATCTATGTTTCAACAGCTACAGTCTACCACATCCGGCCGACAGTGTCTAACGAACGAATACGATCAGACGACGAGGAGGAGCCACTCTTCACCTTATGCCATGCAAGGAATCCCCCTCTGGACAAAAAGAACTACAATCCTTCGGTCAGTATGACAAAGAACAGACTCAAGGGCAGTAAGTTGGCTGTACCCAACACCGGGGTATTCCAGAGCATCCGATCCAAATCCAAACTATTGTTCGAACCCTCAAAAGTTGGGGGTAGTCAGTATCCCATACCTGATACTGACCGAGTTAGGGGTACCGCCCCATAGCACACTCAAGATGCAGCGGGTAGCCAACTCCCGGTACTGTACCACAACCCTATATTTCAAAGGGAGACTGATTCCTACATAACCGAGGAGGAAGGTGCCGGGGGTACCCATCCCCAGTATACCTATAGAGCCTCAGGGACTGAGGACGATCGGGACCTCGATCTTTGTGACTACTCCCAGATGATTGCTTATACTGCCGACAACAAAGCATGGGAGTCAGGGACAGAAAGCAAGCAGTCCTCTCATACCCATGTCATATCGTCACACATGGCGAGTGATGAATAAAGATCCCAAGATAGTCGACGCTTCGACATGATTGAAGAAATGATGCAGATCATGAATGCCAGTCTGGCATTTCTGACAAAGATCGTCGTCGAGCTGAAAGCTGCCCAGACTTCGTCACAACCACAGGCTCAAGCTCCGAAGCCGAGTAATAATGGATAATCTAATGCCCCCCAATCACCCGACTACAAGTTATCATGCGGCATTACCGCCCGCGACAAGTAACCATACATTACCGCAAGCATCTACACCAACGACATCGGAAGAAGTTCTCGAAGTCATCCAAGATCTCCAAGCCCGAGCTGATGCCAAAGATAAACAAGAATCTCGGCAAAAGCTGGGGCTTAGTCAACCTTTTTTTGTTGAATAGAGTAAGGTGGCCTACCCTCCTAAATACAAGCCTTTGTCCGTTATTCTCTTCGATGGGGGAGGATCTTCCCGTTAATACCTGAATCATTTTGGAACTAGGATAGGGCATCTACCAAATGTCACTTCCCGCACCCACTTTTCGGGACACGAGTACGTATCCAAGTCCAGTCTACACTATCCAGAATCTATAATCGGCCTCCAAGATCTCTATCTCCCCCGTATGGTCCATAGCACAAAAGTAGAAGGCATGCCAAGACACCTATAACTATCCAGTCAGAAAATGAATAAAGTACAATCATATTACATTTATGTAACTTAATACAAAATAAAGATAGACAATAGAGAAGCAATATAACAGTAAAGGAACATGTGTATGAATTAGAAATGATAACATGTGCAAGAAACTACTAGCAGGAACATGTATGAATAAGACAACTGGAATATGAATATGAACAAGTAGAACTAATCAAACAGTACTTTGAAATACCTTTCGAAACGTGAACCATTGGGCTAATACGGCACATCAAACGATGGCTATCATTCATTTTTGGTACGGCTAACCCATACATGAGGTGTATGACTTAGCTATCATTTATTAAACATTCATTAGGGTTTGTTCATATATCTACTAGCATTTTCCATCCCGACACTAAACAGTCAATAATCAAGCAATAATACAATCAAACCTATCGTGTCACAATTTGGATACTCAATAAAATGCAGTAAACGATAGCATTATAATGTAAGAAGCACATAAAGCAATAGTGTACTTGCCTCAAGTTACGTTGCAATTGTTGTGTGACTTGATCACATTGGCACATGATAGTTGTGGATATCATAATTATGTAAGATGGTCTCTAATGATGGAATAGACCGTGCCATTAGGTCCGGGATGGTCTGATTAGCCTAGTGTTGATATGAAGTTGTTAGAAACACAAAAAATAGGAACGTATGACTAGTCGCAATTAAGATAAAAATCGAAGAGAATTTGGATATATATATATATATATATATATATATATATATATATATATATAACTTATTTGAAAATATTTATTACCATTTAAAATATTTATTAAACCCTTATAAAGTATTTATATCTATTAGAAATTATTTATGGTATTCAAACTATATATTTTTATTGGTCAAAAATACCTTTAGATATTACTTATTAATGATTTGTATTAGTGTCAATAGTTGGTGAAACCTTAGAACTACATTGGTTAGATGTTAACCATGACCATAGAAACTAGGTTAGAGAGATTAGACAACTTTAGTTGGGTTCTAACGTAGCTAGAATATCATTTAGAACCTATTAGTGACTTAAAACATAAGCCACTTTGGGCCTTTCCCATAAGGGGCCTTAAAATGACAAATAGGAAGCCTTTTAGGCATTTTCACCCAAACCAAAACCAAGGGCAGCTCATGGCTGGCCATAAGAGAACCTCCCCTTCCTATTTATAGCCTTCTTCCCTCTTTCGTTACCAAGCCTAACCCTAATTTGTGTTCTTCCTCAAATTGCCTCCAACATCCAAATTCCTCCAAACGAATTGCAATCTCTTCCACTTAAAGAGAGGAAGCCTCTATTGCCTAGTTTGGGAGATTTTAGAGCAATCTGACCATTGGATCTTGGTAGAGATCTAGATCTAGAAGCTTTCATTGAGATTCCAACTCTTAATTGGTAAGAGCCCTCTAAACCCTTCAAATTTCACATTTATTGATATATATGCATTCATTTAGGGTCCCTCTTTCATTAGGAAGGAGTTGGGTCAATTTTAGATTTGTTTGATGTGCGTATCATGAGAGAATCGGATACGCACACCAAGTATTCGATGAAATGACCCTTAGGGCTTTGAATGATTAGGTTTCAGTTTTAACTTGGTTTCTATATTTGTTATAATATGTGTTAGCATTGTAGGATGTAAACTTGGGGTTTTGGAGGGTTTGAAAGGTCATTTAGGATATGGGGGCTCGGGTACTTGGTGTTGTTCACTATTGTTGTTATCCTACTTATTCTGTCATTTCCATTCACTGAGAGTATTGATCATTCCCTTGAATGTTCAAGTCCTTGTTAGATTTGTGGACTGAGTTTGGTTTTTATATGATATATGTGTGCGGGACAGTAGCTCTGAGGTTATGTATAAGGTATTTGATAGAGTGTTAGCATAGGTGTATATGAGTTAGTGTCCAGATTATGAGAGGGTTAGTAACATGGAAACTTTTGGTTGTTAGAGAGATAGTTGTGCAGGTTTGCAGTCCATGTAGGTGCTCCTGCATCAAACAGTTGTAGATTGTTGGTATCCTATATGGGCACACAACAGACTGGTTCAAGGTTGAGGTGTCGAGAAGGATCTTCTCAGGGTATCATTAGTATACCAAGGTGGATATGTGTATCAGTAGATATTCGGAGATAGGTTCTGGAAGTATCAGTAAGTGATAGTGTTAGTATACTATAGATTGAGATGTTAGAATGTAAATTCAGAGATTCTGTATCAAACATGGATGTCAAATTCCCTTTTTCATTTAGAGTATCAAATGCATCCTTGTCCAGTTACCACTATGTATCGAGAAAAAGTTGGAGAGATGGACTCGAGTGAGGTATATCCTTGGTTCAGTCTCCCATCACCCCAAATACATGTCCTTTGAAGTTCGTTTTTGGAACTAAACTCAAACCCTCTTCACTTATTCAATCATAATACTCCTTAGATGTTCTGTTAACCTCTTTTGATTTGGCATTAGAGTAGGTAGCATATTTCTCCTTGGACTTAAGCCCAGATGTTGAACACCTATCTGCATATAGGTCATGTGCAGTGGAGTATCAGATAAGTATATATTACTTTGCCTTTCATCCATTCAAGACCAACCCTTAGTAATCCCCTGTACCCTTGGAATCTGTAGTAATGATCATGTATCCTTATTAGCACTGTTCACTGCTTTGGGCTCCTTTCTATTGGTCTGATTTACATTTATTGTTCAATCGATCCCTGGACTTGAGGTATCAACCTATACACAAGATTTTCCTTACATATGTTCAGTCATATTCACCCCTTGCATGTGTTCTGCATCCCTTGTTCAGACTTGCACAGGTGAGGCTTAAGTTTACTTCATGTTATGCATTTATTTGATGTCCTGCTATTTCTTGATCTGTCCTTGAGTTTATATTCAGTAATACTGAACATATTTAGCTTTGTTCTGCCCCTTTGAGGAGGGCCTCAAGTCATCCATATGTCCATCTATTTTGCTCTCGACTACAAGAGCTCTGTGACCATTGCAACCAAGTTTTGTCCTGCAACTGCCATCATCAAGATGTTTTGCACTACTTGTATTTAACTACTGTACAGTGATACCTTCACCCCATTCTCAAATCTACTACACCAATGTTTCACTGTATATAGGAACCACTGCTAGTCATAATTGATTTTACTGCACATATTTTTATCACTACATATCCTTCACCACATTACACTGCAACATGTGTACCATTGCACATTACCTATGGTACATTGTACTTTAATTTTAGCTCACTACATTTACCACTGAAATGCCTGCAAACATCCCCTTTTTACTACATTCACTCTATGTTCAATGTATACATCCTTATCTGCATTCTAGTATTCTGTATTCCTTATTGTAGTTCACTACAATGCAGATCATTCCTTGCTTAGCCACTTATCCAATCTCCCCCCTTAACCTCATTCTCTGTTGGTGTGTTACCCATCTCAGTAGGAGGCTAGCAGCAGGGTACTGTCTCCTTGATAGAGAATAGTCATGGGCCAGGGTTGGATGCCAATACTATGAGTGTTAGGTTGGTATGAATGTTGAACTCTTAATTTGAGTCAGAGAGTGACTATTACTTATATGTTAAGTATTGATATATATGTATATATGATGTGTCTCATGATTGTATGTGGAGGGGTTAGTTAAGTATCTTATCTGTTGTAGTATTGCAACCATGTTCAATCCACTAGGGGTGTCTTGGTCAGACCCATATAGCAGAATACTAGTTCAACTTCCTTGTATCATTAGCAGGCCCTTAGGTTCTGTCTACCTGGTAGTTGAGTGTGGAGGATAGGTTTGTGAGAATATAACCATAGTATCATGATAGCTATATATATATATATATATATATATATATATATATATAGGGTATATAAAGGATAATATAGTGACTAGAGGGTGAGTTATAGATTGTGGGTTGTGTGTGTGTGTGTCATGAGGACAGTGAGTGATAGGAAGAGTCTTCATGTGTATTTAGAAGAGTTTGAGTGATTAAGAGTGAGAGAGCTTTGAGTGACTTGAAAGGGGAAAGCTAATGGTAACTAGCACATCCTTATACTTAGTCTATAATACTCTAGTATCCTAAGGGGTGTTAAGCCTAGATAAGTTAGATATGGGTTTGTATCAATTTAGCCTAGTACTATGATAGCCTATTTAGCCAAACTTTAGATCTAGACTAGTTGACCAAGGGTTGACTATTTGACTAGTGTTGACCCAAATTGACTTCTTCAACCTAGAGTTGATTGTGTTGACATAGAAAGGCCTAGAATCATGAAATAGATGCATGTAGATTCACTGCTTACTCTAGAACAATAAATAATCATGTATATCTCATATATAGGTTTGTGTGACACCACCTTGGGCATCGATTCTTATTCATTGCTCTGGATGACAGACGAGTACATTCTCTGATAGTTCTTTCAATTATTTGATGATTACTGTGATCCAGCTTCTAGTATAATTCTATTTGATTCTCTGTCACAACACGTATTAGTATCCTGGATTCATTCACTCGAAATACATGTATTTGACTCGTCTAGCCTCTATTGCTCGAACCACTCACAAGAACCATCTACTCGAAACACCTACAAGTATAAATTGTTCCAATCATACAAGAACCATCACTACAAGCAAGATTGCAGTCATTACTGGGCCCGGTGTGCGACGTGCCGTATTCAACAAGAACCACCTTACAAGAAAGATAGCCATCGCCACTTGGCCGAGTATGCATGTGCCGTATTACAAGAAAGATAGCCGTCACCGCTTGACCGAGCGTACGATGTGCCATATTTACTCGTCTAAACAAGAAAGATAGCCGTCGCATGCTTGCCAAGCGTGCGGTGTGCCGTATTACTCGTTACACATTTACATGATAAAAGTATCTCAAAATACACTAGATTAGTGTCTTGTACAAGAATCATATTGTCTCATATTTTACAGATTGGACTCGTATCACTTTGTTATAGTTAGTTGTCTCTATTTACAGTCTTCTTTGCCATGCTCTCCTGATTCACTGTATTACTTACTTGTTCTAAACTATTGTTCTATTTCATTACCCGTCTCAAACTTCCATGATTCTTCAAGTATAATTGTCGAAAACTGCTTTATAGTCTTTGTCATTTACTTAGGATTACTCGATGAGATGTGCTCGTTCCATCCTGACTAGATATATTTTTCAGATGATTGTCAGGAGGATACGTGTCTCAGGGTGTTAATCAGTCCGGTTCGGGCGGGACCGACCCCATTTGAAACGGCCCCAACCGGGCTTGGTCCGGGCCTAGCCCGAACCGGGTTAGTAAGCGGGTCGGGCCTGGCCCGGCCCGGTCTTGGCACTGGCAACCCAGCCCGGACCAGCGACCCGGCCGGGGTTGGGTTGGGCCGGTCCGGGCCTGTTCGCGGGCAGGCCAGGCTCGGGCCGCTCGGGCCCGTCCGAAGTTTAGTTTTTTTTCTGGTTTATTTTTTTGATTTTCACATTTTTTATTAATTTTTCATTTTAATCTTTTTATGTTTTCTTTAATTTAATTTATTTTAATCTATTTTATTTTATTTTGTTTTGTTTTTCCCTTCAAATTTATATTCTATATATTTGAAGTTAAATTATGTTATTTGATTCTTTTTAAGTTTTCTTTTAAATTAATTTTTTTACTTTCTTTTTTAATTAAATTTTATTTTATTTTTCCCTCCTCTTTTATCCGGGCTTGGGACCGGCAAGACAAGCGTTACTTGTCATAGGCAGAGTTAAAAAAATTTATTTTCAAGTTTTCGTGTTTTAAATTTTTTAAGTTTTTAAGTTTTTTTTTAAAGTTTTACTTTTAAAGTTATATGTTAAGTTTTAAAGTTTTAAAGTTAAATTTAAGTTTTAAAGTTTTTTTTAAAGTTTAAAGTTTTAAAGTATTTTTCTAAAGTTTTTAAAGTTTTTAAAAGTTTAAAGTTTTTAAAGTTTTTAAAATTTTAAAGTTTTAAAAGTTTAAATTTTAAAGTTTAAAGTTTTAAAGTTCTTTTTTGGAAGTTTTAAGTTTGAAAGTTGTTTTTTTGGAAGTTTTAAGTTTTGAAGTTTGAAAGTTTGAATTTTTTTTGGAGGGTCATACCTTAGACTTGAGTCATTCTTCTTGCTCCTCCTCCTCGGTTGCAGAAGCTTCACCCAATCCAAGCGATCCGAGGTCCAGCTTATTGATGTCATAAGCTTCATCTCTCTTGTTTTGGGTTCTTTTTTCTGCTAAATTCAATCTTGAACGCAAACACAAGCTTCCAAGATATCCGGCTTCAACCGGCGCCTCTTTAGGCTCAACAACCTTGATCATGCACTAAAACAAGACTCGGATGCTACCGTGGACGTCGGGACCATTAGTAGATCACGTACAATTATAGAAAGTACAGGAAATCTTTTGTCGTATTTTTTCCACCATTCTAAAATGGTGAAGTGATTTGAAGATTCATCTTCTTCTTTATAAGAACTTAAATACAAAAACAACTCTTGAGTGGGTTGGGAAGATTGTCTCTGTTTCTTCCTTTTTAATATACGACTGGCGTGGTCTACTATGCCAGAGCTACTACTTGTACTAACTTGAGTGGGTCGGGTCGGCACAACATTATCATCATAAAGTAGTACTAATCTTTCTAAAACTACCTTTACTTCCAATTTCATTTCCATAAGATTAAGTTCCATGTTATCTGCATAGCCATCTAACAAAGCTTCTACACCCTCTAATTTGATGGTAGGATCAAAAATGGAAGACAAACAATATAAAAGAGGTACATCACCCCAATATTTAGTAAATTTAGCTTCCATTCTCTTAACAACATTGTCAAAATTTGAAACATTTCTATATTTACAAAACAAGTAAGACATGTTACAAAGTTCTCGTAAAACTAAACAAGAAGTAGGATAATAAACACCAGAAAGAGTGTATGTAGCCTTGTAAAAAGTTTCCAAAAATTCACATATAGAAGTAGCAACTATCCAATCATCTTCAGTTACTGGACATTCAAAATTATGATCCATGTTACAAAAATATGTAATAGCATCCTTAAACGGAAGTGCGGATTTCAACATTAAATATGTCAAATTCCATCTATGTGGAACATCCTTAACAAATCTTCTAAAACGAATACTAAAATGTGTACATGTATTTTTAAAAGCTTGTTGCCTACTTGGAGACGTGTTCAACCTGTGTAAACAATTTCCGAGAGTCTCTAAATGTGTACTAAAAAATTTAAGACATTCTTTTACAAGTAAGTTAATAATATGGCAAGCACACCTAATATGCAATAATCTACCTTCCAAAATAGGTTGGAATAGTAAAGATAATGAATTTATAGCAGCAGTATTATTACTAGCATTAATTATCAAAAGATACAGATTGAATCTTATTGTGAATATAAAAGTCAAGCAAGCGTTTTGAAATACAAGTTGCAATTGCGGAGCCCGTGTGTGGAAACTCTAAAGTTTTTAAACAGACGATGTGCTTTTGCTATATCCACAATGAATCTATATAGTGTGCCGTGATACAAATACAAGCATAATTTTGTTTACTTGTCCAGACATCAGAAGTAATAGCTAGTTTATTAGCATGCGAAAATGTTTCTTTTAAAGCAAGTCTCATTTCTTTAAAGAGTCTAATAGCCTCTTTTCTAGCAGCGCCTCTAGTAACTCTATTAAAACTGGGATTTAAAGCAATTATGGCATAATCATATAAAGATTCGCTTTCACCCGAAGTGAATGGAAGTTCATCAACAATAATATATTTAGTAAATTCAATTTTATGATGGGCAGCTGAATAGGAAAACGTACCCACCAAAGAAGTCACAGTGGCTCCAAAACATATCTGAGTTTGGGTCGTCGGAATTGAGCTTGGGCCGTAGTAAGTATCGTAGTGTCTCGAGAGTGTGCCCAGATTTTGATTTTTTTAGATGGATTGAATTGTTCGTGTTTGAAATATAGGTTTCATGGCAAATTTATAGGATATTTTGGAAGCCAAATGACCCTTCATACGCTCAAAATAGAGTTGTTGTAGAGGGTTTTTTTGTTCATTTTGGTCAAAATGACCAAAATACCCCCTATAACGGTCATAAAACGGTCACAAAATGGGGGTATTTTGGTAAAAGGGGCCCAATGATTCAAAGAAAAAACTAAAAAAAAATCAAAATCCGGTTCAGCCGGGCTCGTGCTCGGGCGGGCCTGACCGGGCCGGGCTGAACCGGGCCTACCGTTGGTCTTCAAAAAAAATAAAAAATTAAAATCAGGCCGGGCTTGGGCTCGGGTGGGTGAACCCAGTCCGGACCGAAATTGGATATGGGCGAGCTCGGGCCGAGCTTGGCTCGGGCTTGGGCGGGTCGGGCCGACTGCGGGCTCGGGCTGGTCCAGTCTTGAATCGGCCCATGTTACACCCTGATACGTGTCCTACCCATTACGGATCTGAGGAGGGGATAGTTACCTTGGGTCCCGATTCTCAGGAGTGACCAAGAGACTAGTTTAGTGGACATGTTCTAGATTTATGTTTTGAACTTGAATTGTAATAAGTGGAGATTTTGATATTATATTTGAGATTGTTTCTGATATTATTATTTAGTTGTTTTTTGTTGAGTTTTTATAGTTATTAGACTTCTGTGATATCTTATCATGCTTTAGTCTATGATTGAGTATTATCATATCGTTGTATTTGTCCTCCTTTCGGAGTTGAGATCTATAACAGGTACATAATATCATTGTGTGAGTTGTTAGTTAGCGATCTAAAACAGTATTCTATCGTCGATTATGCAGCGTAGGCTGGGCACTGTTACGAACTCGAGCCCCTATACCGGGTGCGGGTCATGATAGAACCTTGGGCTCAACAACTTGATTCTCAATGAAAGTAATGCTTCGAACAATGTGAGCCTCCCACCGAAGATGAGGTTTTACAAGTCAATCTGGGAAGTGACTCTTCTCCTAAGCCAATCTTCATTAGCAAAATCCTAAAGGGGAAAGTCCTTGAATCTTTCGTCGAGCTTATAAAAGATTACATAGACGTCTTTGCCTGGAGCTATGAAGATATGTCGGGTCTGGATCCAAACATCGTCCTACAAAAGTTAAATATTTTACCCAACACTAAGCCAGTAAAGCACCATCAACGACGATTCCGCTCGGATGTCATGAACGTTATTGAAGAGAAGGTGATTAAACTGATAGCAAACGGTTTCATCTGTGAAGAACAACACTCGGATTGGATAGCTAATACTGTTTCAGTCGTCAAGAAGAGTGGAAAGATCCGAGTCTGTATAGATTTTCGTGATCTAAACACCGCTTGTCCGAAAGATGAATTCCCGTTACCTACCATCGATGTAATGGTTTATAACACATGTGTGTTCGAGCGCATGTCCTTTATGGTGGGCTACCCAGGTTATAACCAAATTAGGATGTTCCCAGATGACGAAAGACATACGTCGTTTTGGACTCCTATCAGGGTATTTTGCTATAGCGTGATGTCTTTTGGTGTGAAGAATGCAGGTGCTACATACCAGCGGGCCATGAGTACCATATTCTGTAAACACTTGCGTAAGACAATCGAATGCTTCATTAATGACATCGCAATCAAAAGTCATTCCCATGGTAACCACCTTTATGACCAAAGGACCGTCTTCGACCTAATGAGGGCACATCAATTGAAGATGAACCCGACCAAGTCCTTCCTAGGGGTATCCAGCGACAAGTTCTTGGGTTTTATCATTACTTCAAAAGGGATCCATGTCGATCCCGAGAAGACAAAAGCTATCATTGAGATGCAACTATTGAAGAACCTTCGTGAACTTCGCGGTCTTCAAGGGTGGTTATCATACATCCGAAGGTTTATCTCTAACCTTTCGGGATGCTATAAGCCCTTCACTGAACTGATGAAGAAAGGAGTATCTTATGTTTGGACCAAAGAGTGCCAACGAGCCTTGGAAGACATTAAGGGTTTCCTCATGAACTTTCCAATTTTAGTGGCACCAGTCATAGGAAAGCCCTTTTTACTGTACGTCCAAGCCATAGATTATTCCTTCGACGCTTTGTTAGCCCTGAACAATGATGCAGGCTATGAGCAAGCTATCTACTAACTCAATCGACAGTTGGTGGGGACTGAACATAAATATACCCATGTTGAGAAAGAATGTCTTGTCTTAGTTTTCACCATAAGAAAACCCGTCATTACATAGTGGGACAAATGATTCACGTTATCTCCCGGGTCAATCCCCTCTTGGTCCTCATGACCAAACCAGAAGCGCTGAACTCACGCCTTGCTACGTAGGTAATACTATTGTCACCATATGACATGGTGTTTGGCCAACAAAAAGCATTCAAAGACCAAGCATTAGCCGACTTCTTGGCTGCTCATCCGGTAGCTGAATCATCAAAACTTTGTGAGGACATCCCAGATAAAGTAATAGAAGCCCATATTTCAACCGAAGAACCGGTGTGACAATTATTCTTTGATGGTGCATCAAGGACAAGGCCTAAAGGTGATATCGTGGCAAGAGTGGGGGTAGTATTAATCTCTCCTGACTACTTGGTCATCCAGCGAACGTATTCACTCTCGGAACCATGTCCCAATAATGTGGCTTAGTACAACGCTCTCATTATAGGGCTCCGACTAGCTAAAGAACTGTGGGGTCGACTTCCTGGAAGCTTACGATGATTCCCTGCTGATAGTAAACCAGGTTCGAGGTCAATACGAAGTTTGGCCTGAAAACCTAATCCCGTATCATCATGAACCAATTTCAATAATCTCAACCTTTATGGGGTTCTTTATAGAACACGTTCCACGATTACGAAATCTGGAAGCCAATGCCCTAGCGGGTCTTGCGGCCTCATTAGCAGCACCCGTCGAAACTCAGCAGACAATTATGGTGATTGGTCAAGAACTGGTATGCCCTAAGAATAACTAATGCATGCTAGCCTATCATTGTACCGATGCGAATGTGGATGTTCGAGACTGGCGGTCTCTCTTTATAGATTTTGTAGTCTACAGAATCTTACTAGACAACGCGAAGGAAGTAGCTTCCGTCAGAAGACACTCTCTTCGGTTCTATTGCGACATTCAAACTAAAAAGTTATATCGTCGTTCCTTTGACGGTCTCCTACTCTGATATTTATCGGATAATGAGCTAATTAAGCACTTCGTAAAGCTCATGATGGCACTTACGGAGCTTAGCAACCTGGTCCTAAAGTTCAGGACTGACACAGACGCATGGGCTATTACGGGACCACGATGATAGCAGACGTATTGGCGTACACTAAGAAATGTCGAATGTGCCAAATCAACGCAGACTTTATCCACCAGCCGTCAAAATTCTTACACCCGACAGTTATATCCTGGCCATTTGAGGTATGGGGAATGGATATCATCGGCACGATCACCCCACCATTATCAAAAGGTCACCGGTTCATTTTGGCTATAATCGACTATTTTTCCTAGTAGGAAGAAGCAATATCGCTCGTTAATGTAAAAACCTCGGACGTGATTAAGTTCCTTAAGCATTACGTCATCTACCGGTTCGGGTTACCTTCGAGGATCATCCACAATAATGGCCCATAATTTGTCAGAAGTGCCTTCCGTCGATTCTGTGATCAAAATCGGATTCAGATTATAGCCTCAACCGCATACAACCCAGCAGCAAATGGGTTGGCCGTGGCTTTCAATAGAACAATCATTAAACTCCTTTAAAAAGTTATCTCTTCTAACAAGCACGACTAGAATGAGAAGCTTGGGGAATGCCTCTGGGCTTACCGAACTACAATTCGAACACCCACTAGCAGCACGCAATTTTCCTTAGTATATGGAAGTAAGGTTGTGATCCCTCTGGAACTCCAAATCCCCTATCTAGAGACTCTTATTAGTCATATGACTACTGAAGATAACCACCGTCTATGACTACAAGAATTGGAAGCATTGGACGAGAAACGCCTCCTAGCTCAACAGCGTATTGGGCTATACCAGGCACAAATCTCGGGAGCTTTTAACATGAAAGTCAATGAAAGGTCATTTTGGGTCGGCGATCTAGTCTTTTCAGTCAGAAGACCAATGATCATGACCCACAAGACAGCCGAAAAGTTTTAACCTAAATGTGAAGGGCCATTTGTGGTAGAAACTGTCTATTCTAACAGTGCGTACTGGCTAGTGAAACCCAACGGGGACTTGCTCATGATGCCTACTAATGGCAAGTTCCTCAAGAAATACTATGTTTAAGCAAAGATGGGAGTGAAAGTGTCCCTAAGTGTAACCTTCATTTCTACATTTGTCCCTATCATATCTATATTGGAATGTCTACCACGTCCATACTACCTCTGAGTATACATTCTTACCTTTCGACTTTTTTTTCGACACGTCCATATTACCTCTGTTGATAAAATCGTCATTCTAACTTATCATCCCCTAGACGCATTGGCGATGATAAGTCCACAAAAAGGATTCTTAGATGAACAAACATGTCCATATTACCTCTAAGTTGTTCTTATGTTTCTTACCATGTTCTTTAAACTCTGAGTAAGTTACCTATCTAGAATCCCATGTTTGTCATGTCCAAATTACCTCTGAAAAAATATTCTTGTCCTCCGATGATCATGACCCCTATTCACCATCCCTACTGAATGCTAAATGTCACCTATAGCACCTCCAGGAAGGTAACAAATGCTGACGTCACAAACACAACGTGAAGGGAAAGAACGAAAAAATTAGACAAGAAAAAATGAAATTGTCTTTATTTATCACCCTGAGAATGGAGGCTACAAAAAAGGCAGGAAGTAAATCTAAAAAGAAAAAGAATACTGCTTAGTGATGTCAGTACACAACTTATTTATATGCTTCTTTAGAAACTCCATCCTTTCCTGGAACCTAGTTTGAGCTTGAAGTTCCGCCTACCGCCTCTTCAAAGATTGAACCAAATCAATAAACACCTATCCCGAAGCAGATTTGACAGGCTGGCCAAAATGAGGGCTACGCCAAATTTGTATGCTGACATCATCTAAATATGCGTGCCCTGCTTCCGTTCAAATTATTAATAATTTTATTCAAAAAAGTTAGAAAACTTTGAAGGGGGTCTTGTGGAAGCATAGATCATGCACCTCAAAAAGAAGAGTGACCCCGCAACTCATTCGGGCACCAACTAGGCATTGAAGCTGCCCATGCCTCATCAAAGTAGTATGATAATCGCGTCTCGCCTAGGCGTCATGTCACCTACACCCTCGAGCCTTGGGAAGAATGCCTCGATCTTTGTGCAAAAGATGGCCAAGGCACATAGATCAAAATCATGATTACTTAGGCTACTCACACCCTCCTCCTACTCGTGCCTCACTTGTACAAGCATGCCTAATCCCTTGCATCCCCACTTACGCCTCTCAGTTGCTCTCTCCAAGGCTGTATTTAATGAGCCTAGCTCCTCTCGAGACTTCGACTCGACGCTTCGATTCTTGTGCAGAGAATGAGCACAAAAGTCAAAGTTTATTTTCTTTGGATATAGCGTGGACATGTGCGTATTGCATGATTAAATTCAGGTGCGTGCTCCCTCATCAAACTAAGGCGTGAGCCGCCCTAAGTCTCCCTTAAGCGTGTA
Organism: Iris pallida; assembly: GCA_029216955.1. Classification (NCBI taxonomy): domain Eukaryota; kingdom Viridiplantae; phylum Streptophyta; class Magnoliopsida; order Asparagales; family Iridaceae; genus Iris; species Iris pallida. The sequence continues at coordinate 9,860,807 of JANAVB010013397.1, forward strand.
TGCTTCTACCCCCGTACCTATAGCTCTCTCCCAATATGAAAAACATGCCATCTAGGATAGTAATCCCTAAGTGCGAGTGTCTTCTTGGCTGTAGTGAAACTAGGCGCGTGCCACATGTCGAAGACCTAGTCACGCCAGAGAATGGGTTTGGAGTAATTCGAGATATTCTCTAACAGCAAAATCCTAACCATTTTCAACGTGGCAGTCAGCCATACCCCATACCAGTGAATTGTGTGCGTATTTACAACTGGCTTCTGTTTAGGAGGGCCATATGGCAGACGAAGACCCACACGCCTATTTGCTTCTAGGCACGTGTACTCATCTTCCCCTCAGCTATAAATAGGAGGGCTCCTCCATTAACCCCCCCTCCCCCCCCCCCCCATTTTTCCTATTTCTTCAAGAGTTCCTGTGTATTCCAGAGAGAGTTCTTGATACTCCCCCTTAGCTAGAGAAGCTAGGCCAGGCAGTTCTCCCTCAACGTTAGATCGTCAACGGAGAAAAGAATCAACCCTCCATTATCACAACACAGATAAAAAAAAGTATAATTGGGAGATTCCTGTTCAGGAGTTCCTTCTTGTATTCTCGTTTGCAACCTTTAAAGCTCTCCTCCAAAGCACCATAAAGAGATGGCAAACACCTTAGTTATTTTTTTTCATGTTTCATAGTATAGTTAGTGTTGTGGATGATTTTATGATGACATGGACACATATTATGATCTACATAGCTTATATGTATTTGAGTCGGACTAGAGTCTAGTTAAATACGTAGCTTGTATGTTTATGTATCCTAGTTCTACGTATTTGGGACTGGACCTGACAACCAAACTACTTTTATTATATATGTCATAAAATTAAATTTGATTGGATTTTAATTAGAACTTGCCAAAATATCTTCACAAATGAGAAAGCTACAGAGCAGCATGTTAAAAAAATATAATATTTTATTAGACAAATAAGGGATATTTATGACTTTTGAAACAAAATCGCTCAATCTTCCTCGATAACCCTCCGATTTGGGGGGTCAAAAAAATAGATAAAATGGTTAAACAAAACCTTACTTAACCCTCTATAAACCTCTCCTAAACTCTCACCCTCAAAGAAAGTATATATTTTTATTTTTCCTCACTTAACTCTCTTAACCCACAATCCAAGCAGACCCGGATGGAGAGAATGAGCATGGGAGAAGAATAGTAGTGGTGGTATTTATCCCGTCCTAGTCCCAAAAGTCACGGTAGTAGCATGTGACATGGCCAGCTAGTACATACTCATGATGAATCTAATCTATGGAACCTCAAGTAATGCACGTAAGTTGTTTAAGATAGGGTCTAAATGGCAAATCAACTATATCTCAATCCACAGATAACAATCTCAAGTGGGAACCCATTGCATTAATACTGATCAAACAGTAATACATTGATGCCACTTGAATATAAACACAAGAATAGACAATTTGTAATAAAGTTGGCCAGACTTAATACAATTATCTGAACAAGCTTATGATAAAAATTAGAGCTTATAAAACTAGGCTATACAGCTAAAGATGTCTTTATAGAATATAAAGATGAAAAATCGATAAAAGTACCAGTAGAGATACCTGAATCCTGGAGATGCAATCATTCACGAATCTATCCTTCTATCCTAGCAGTCTCAACAAATACCTGGAGAGATCACAAGGTCCTCATGGGACTAGCAAGATACATAATATACATGCCACTAAATATTAGTAAATAACATGCACAAAAAAAGGTAATGAAATAACAACAAGGAAAACACAAGTGAGGACACACGAACAAGAGTAATGCTACTAGACATGGCTACAAGAAAAAGTAGGGTAAAATCGCAGCGTGGCGCGAGCTAACAGTACTATAGAAAGTAACACGGGGCATGCTAACTATCTATATAAAGTCTCTATCGCAGCACAATGCGTACTAACGACCGAGATTGGTCAATAGCTAAGTACTAATAACGATGTTAAGGAACTAGGGAGCAATTCCTATATAGAGTTTCTATTGCAGCACGGTGCGTACTAACGATTGAGTGGGGAGAACTAGTCATGGTACATAACAAGGCACTGATACGAACAACTATGAAAGTGTATAAAAAACAGACAAGTGATATAATAAAACATGAAAATAAAATATGACAAGGCAACAAATACATAGCAGAAAAGAGACATGTACAAACAGAAAAAATGAAAAGTATGCATGTAAAATAAACTATATATAGGGCAAGGTATGCTTGCCTGGTGTAGACTCGATCACGTCCAAATAAGCAACTCATCAAATCAATGGGCTACGAATGCTAAACTTTCGCAAATGTCTTCAGATGCTGAAACATACATCACCAATATTTTCGGCATAAGAAAAATGTCTGAGATTGACTAACCATAAGTAAAATTCTGGATACAGGGGTAAAACGGTAATTTAGGTCAAATAGGTGTCCGTCGTTGGACCGCTTTGCAGCGAAAAGCACGCATGAATCTATGGTCATTAAAGTTGACAAATAATATACCTACGAGTCCAATTTTTCGATAACCCAACGGTATGTCCAATTTTGAATTTCAATGAATCGTCCACAAAATCACCCATTGAATCGGATCGTAGGCCTGCAAAAACGGCGATCCGGTCAACTGTCTCAGAATCGGACCAAACTTGGCTCATTGGACCAGATAAACTACACGAGTCTAAAGGCATAAGTTTCGTCACGATGTGACGCATGCACACAAAGTAATTAGAATTTTTGCAAAGTGGTCGATACAGCATTTTTTGATTGATACGCTTTGAATTTGTCACGCACACGCAACTAATTCAAATTCTGTCAAAGCCTACACATCTGTAACATCTATAAGCACCTTCCGATGCCTTCAGGTTGCGACGAAGTCGTCCGGTTTGTTGGGATAGACCCCGTATCAGTGGTGGTGGCTTTATCCAAATACGGAGAGAGGAGAAGCGCAAAAAGAAAATGGTTGAGGTCAGCAAGAGGAATAAAAAAATTATGAGAAGAATAATGGAAGGATGTTAAAAACCATCGTCGTCTATTCAGCTCCTTATTTAGCAATGGTATAACACCTCTAAATTTTTGGAATCTATTTTTTATTATTTATTTTACTTAAATAGGGTTTTATGGAATTTATAAATATTTTATTAAATAGCTATTATTATAGATGACCTTAGCTATGGTTAAGATTTGGAGTAGAAGATGGCTAGGAATTATGGCACGGATAGTGTAGTCATGTGCTTTGACTAGTATTTTAGTCATGGTAGGGAAGGCCGAACCATAAGTGTGTTTCAACTAGCAAAACCAGTCAAAGTTGTGACTTAACCCCCACAGATGATTTAATTATTTATTAAATAGATTATTGAGTTTTTAGGAGATCCGGTTGTGTTAAACTAGTCAAACTGGACCCGAACCGAACCCAAGCCCATGTAGAGATGTTATGTGTGGAAAGACACCCATGTAGGTATATTTTATATATATGTATATATTTTGTATTTTATTTTTAAGGATTGACAATATTTTATAAATATTGTTATACGTAATATATAAGTATTATTAATTTTTATATGACTTTTTAGAATATTTTGCACGATTTATGTTGGACCAATTATAGTAGGAGAATTATATGTCACCTAAAACTATTGCAATTATTGGTTTGTCGTATTTTGTCATCATTATTACTATTATTGATATCATAATTATTATTATAAAAATATCTTATTTAATGATTATTTTGTATACATTAGGAAATGAATATTAGTATGTTTGCACATACTTGTATATATAGCCCAAAACTAGGAAAATGTACTATCAAGATTTCTTTTAGGATTTTATAGAGTATTTATAAAGACATGTGTATATATAGATATAAAATATAAGGGTATATATATATATATATATATATATATATATATATATATATATATATATATATATAATAAAATATATATATATATATATATTTTTATTTTTATTTTATATATATATATATATATAGAAACAGAAAGAAATAAAAATAAAATTATTTGTGAACAGTGCCTTGCACTGTTCACGTTCTTTTTCCTACCCGAGCCCAGAGGACCCCTCATCCGGCCCCTTCTTTATATATAACCGAGAGAAAGAGAGGGAGAAACCTCTCCAACCTAACCCCAACTCGTCCTCCACCTTTCTCGATACTAGGCGAGCCGTCCTAGCTGCCGGGGGCCGCTGAAGCACCGCCCATTGTCGGCCGTGCGCACACAGAAGCAATGCACACAGCAGCAAACAGTCCAAGGTACCGACTTTCAACGCCACGTATCTTTCTCATCGTTTAATAATTTTGCAAGACAAACAAAAATTTCCACATGTAGATAACCTATACGGCTTCCATTCCTATAAAATAGATTCCGTTAATTCGTACCATGTGCGACAAAAATCGAGTTCCAAAATCGAGAAAAAAACACAATTTTTTGGAACTAAAAGCAGTCCCGAAACCTCAAGTTGGAAGCCGATTTGCGATCAGGATATCGCGAATCTTGGAAAACCACTTGAACAGCCTTGTAGACAACCTAACCAAGATTGAAACCCTATTTTTGGTTTTTATTTTAGCTGGTATTTTTTTTTAAGTTCAGTTTGAAAATTAGGAAAGAAATTATAAAAAAAATATTTTCAAAAATTAGGATTTTTCCTCAAAGATGCAGTCGGATGTTGCGGATGTGTGGGCTTCAACGGAATTCGAATTGGTTACGTGTGCACGACGAATTCGAGGCATATCGGTCGACGTATACCGTATCGGCTCCTTTACAAAAACCCTAATTACTTTGTGCACGTTTATCACATCATGATGAAACTTACACCATTGGACTCGTGTCATTTTTTTGGTCCCGTGAGCCATGTTTGGTCCGTTTCTGAGAAGGTTGATCAGAACGCTATTTTGGCGGGCCTGCGACCCGACTCAACAGACGATTTTGTGCACGGCTCATCGGAGTCCAAATCTGGACATACCATGGAGTTCATATTAAAAACCTGGATCCATAGGTATATAATTTATTGACTTTAGAGACCATAGGCTCTGGCATATTTTTCGTTGCAAAGTGGGTCCAACGGCGGACACCGTTTTGACCCAAAATTACCGTTTTGCTCCTGTGTCCAGGATTGGACTTATGGGTAGTCAAAGTTAGATTTTTTTTTATGTCGAACACATTGGACATGTCTGTTTCAACATCCGGAGACATTTACAGGAGTTTGACTTTTGTGGCTCACTAAGGATTGGATAGTGTTGGTTTGCGTGCTGCCACTAGGCAAGTATACCGTGCCTTTCTTTATAGCTTATTTACATGTTTATGTTCATTCCTTTTGATATATGTCATTATCTAGTTTCTTTGGTCGATTGTTGATATGAATTTTCTTTCATATTATGCAAACTAGTTTACGGGTCTCGTTCACATATCGTCTTTGTTCACGGTTGACATTATAGTTCATATTGGATTTGTTCTCACATGTATCTTGACTAAGTCATACCGTATCATAGGATGAGTGCGTCATAACTGAACTGATATTTCTATTTTTGTTTATTCTCAACCTATGAGTCCACGCAGGGGCGAGGGTTGATTGCTGGAAACTAACCTGAGAGTCCACGCAAGGGCGAGGGTTAATTGTTGTTCAAACCTGAGAGTCCACGCCGGGGCGAAGGTTTGGTTATTCGTTGACTTCTTGCCATGTGTTTACGTAGGAACTTGGCGGCTACTACTTGTTTTCTCTCTAGCAGTTCATTTATGTGTAGTTGTTCTTATATGCATGTTTCCTTATAGTTTAGTCCTTTTCTGTTTCTATCCTAGTTTTCTTTATGCATGTTACACTGATAGATAGGCATGTTTTATGTATCTTGGTAGTCCCCTGAGGACCTGGTGATCTCTCCACGCTTAGTTAGAGAGGAGGACTACCCGGAGGTATACGATTCTGGAGTCGAGACAGGTGACGTACCTTCATAGAAGGACGAAATAGTGCCCGAGGGCTTCTTTTGAGACATGTCTCTTCATTTTAGACTTGCTACTTTATTTCCTTATTTCATTACAGCAGACTTGTAGTAGATGGTTACTTGTATCCTTTTTCTGTGTTTCGAGATGTTTTACCCGCAAAATTATTATTTTATTTTCTGCTGGACAGATCTTTCATTAGTATTATTTTATTAGACTTGATATCTTGTGTCTCATGATTCTATATGGATGAGGTTAATTGTGACCTGTGACATGTGTTATTATTCTGGTTATTATCATGATTTATAGTTTAAGTATTTTCCTAATGGGCTTGCTATGAAATTTGACCCATTGGTGAAGTGTTGCTGGCATGTATCATATTCCTGGTCCTATATATTTTGGGACTAGGGTGTTAGTGGTAGCCCATACAGGTCTACGTTAATCACTTCTGTTACGTTACTGTACCGATGTGAACCTGCAAATATGATAGAAAAGACCCGTAGGATCTCATCTACATACTTGATCTCCTTCCCTGATTCCATTTTTGAACTCTCGTTTGATTGCCTTGAATTGCATCTTACTTGAATCATTTCCTACCGCGAGTCTTATTTCTCATGTGATAGAATTTTGGAAGATGACTCGTCCCAGGTATATATGCTCCATTAATTCAATTACACTACTAGTTAAACTCTTGTAAGTTAGGTAGCAAGCCTCACCACCTAGCATCCAATGTCCTTATGACCCATTAATGAAGTATAGTTGAATAACACTGAATATAAGCTAGTGTAGGAAGATAGGTTTACCTAGACTATAGAGTCTTAAAGGCCCATACCCCAATTAGATGACCAAAGCCTTAGACAAGAAGATAGTAGGACAACTGTAGAGACACAAACGTCGGACGAGTCTTAGATTTTGAGGAACTTGAACTACTTGTGCTTTCTTTCAAATCATAATCTCGCGTACTTATATTTTTAGACTATCTTGACTGATGCTGCTATTATACCCTAGTTTTGCAAACTTATTCTTTTATCGAGTTTGTTCAGGACATATATTTTATTTGGGACGCCCACTAACATATTGTCTAATTAGAATCGGTGTATTATGGTCTGATCAACCATAGTGCACTTGGTTCTCTCTTCATATAACTATTCTACGTAGATTAAGATATAGTTGACTTAGCTTCTTAGACCTATACCTGCTCTCTAGACAGGTCCGAGCATATCGTATCGGTTGCATAATTATATAGATACGAGCCTACAAATAGAAAACTACTAAAATAGGATCTCATCCGTAATTGCCTTGACAACTCTCTCTTTTCGAACTATTCAATCGCCTTTGAAACCCCGCATTTGTATTCGATCACATCCTCCTTGAACTCTCTATTGTCTTACGCCTTCACCTATTTTCGCAAAGACAAACCCTAGTACTTGAGAGAGGATATAAGCTTGGACCACTTCTCGACTAGGCGACATAATTTACGCAAGTTAGACAGCAGGCAGGAGCACAACGACCAGGACATGCCTTTTGCCATGATATTTGAAGCCGGAGCAGCAACCCAAGAAGCAGCTAAAAGTAATAACTAGATTTTGTGATAATGATAATAAGTAGAATATTAGTTTACGCTTTCTTGTTACATGTTTGACTAGGAAACAACCATAGAGACATAGCACGCCTTAGAGACATCTTAGAACCATATACATATTTTCCCTTTACCATAGAGTTATTTTAATTTCGAGGACGAAATTCTTTTAAGGTGGGTAGAATGTAACACCTCTGAATTTTTAGAATTTATTTTTTATTATTTATTTTACTTAAATAGTGTTTTATGGAATTTATAAATATTTTTTTATTAAATAGTTATCATTATAGATGACCTTAGCCATGGTTAAGATTTGGAGTACAATATGGCTAAGAATTGTGGCACGGATAGTGTAGTCGTGTGCTTTGAATAGTGTTTTAGCCATGGTAGGGAAGGCCGAGCCATAAGTGTGTTCCAACTAGGAAAACCAGTCAAACTTATGACTTAACCCCCACAAATGATTTAATTATTTATTAAATAGATTATTGAGCTTTTAGGAGATTCGGTTGTGTTAAACTAGTCAAACTGGACCCGAACCGAATCCAAGCCCATGTAGAGATGTTATGTATGGAAAGACACCCATGTAGGTATATTTTATATATATGTATATATTTTGTATTTTATTTTTAAGGATTGACAATATCTTATACATATTTTTATACGTATTATATAAGTATTATTAATTTTTATATGACTTTTTAGAATATTTGCATGATTTACGTTGGACCAATTATAGTAGGAGAATAATAAGTCACCCAATACTATAGTAATTATTAGTTTATTGTATTTTGTCATCATTATTACTATTATTGATATTATAATTATTATTATAAATATATCTTTATTAATGATTATTTTGTATACTTTAGGAAATGAATATTAGTATGTATGCACATACTTGTATGTATAACCCTACACTAGGAAAAGGTACTATCAAGATTTCTTTTTAGGATTTTATAGAGTATTTATAAAGACGTGTGTGTGTCTATATATATATATATATATATATATATATATATATATATATATATATATAATATATATATATATATATATATATTATAAAAAAAAAAAAAAAAATATATATATATATAATATATATATATATATATATATATATATATATATATATATATATATATAAATAGAAAGAAATAGAAAAAAGAAAAAAAAAAACTATTTATGAATAGTGCCTTGCACTGTTCATGTTATTTTTCCAACCCGAGCCCAGAGGACCCCTCATCCGACCCCTTTTCTATATATAACTGAGAGAAAGAGAGGGAGAAACCTCTCCAACCCTAACCCCAACTCTTCCTCCATCTTTCCTGATACTAGGTGCCACACCCTAGCCGCTGGGGGCCGCCGGAGCGCCACCAATAGCTGGCCGGTTGCAAACGGAAGCGATGCACACAGCAGTAAACAGTCCAAGGTACCGACATTCAATGTCACGTATCTTCTTCATCGTTTGATAATTTTACAAGCCAAAAATTTCTACGTGTAGACAACCTATATGGCTTCCAATCCCATCAAATAGATTCCTTTAATCCGCACGATGTGCGATGAAAATTGAGTTCCAAAATCGAAAAAAAATTCGATTTTCTGGAACTAGAAACAATCCCGAAACCTCAAGTTGGAAGCCGATTTGCGATCAGGATATCGTATATCTTGGAAAACCGCTTAAATAGCCTTGTAGACAACCTAACCGTGGTTGAAACCCTATTTTTTTAGTTTTTGTTTTAGCTGGTTATTTTTTGTTTAGATTCAGTTTGAAAATCAGGAAAAAATTAGAAAAAACTATTTTCGAAAATTAGGATTTTTTCCGATACGGGGTCCTCCCCTACAATCTAGTGGACTTGGTCGCTACTCATGAGCATCAAAAGATACAGATGTGTGGGCTTCGATGTAACTCGAATTAGTTGCGTGGGCACGACGAATTCGAGGCGTATCGGTCGAGGTACACCGTATCGGCCCCTTTGCAAAAATCCTAATTACTTTGTCCATGTTCGTCATACCGTGATAAAACTTATGCCATTGGACTCGTGTCATTTTTCTGGTCCCATGAGCCAAGTTTGGCCTGATTCTGAGAAGGTTGACCGGAACGCTATTTTGGCGGGCTCGCCACCCGACTCAACAGACAATTTTGTGCATGGCTCATCGGAATCCAAATCCGGACATACCCTTGACTTCGTATCGAAAACCTGGACTCGTAGGTATATAATTTGTTGACTTTACAGATAATAGGCTCTGGCACATTTTTTGGTGCAAAGTGGGTCCAACGGCGAACACTATTTTGACCCAAAATTATCGTTTTGCCCATGTATCCAGAATTGGACTTATGGGTAGTCAAACATAGATACTTTTCTGATGTCGAACTCGTTGGTCATGTCTGTTTCAGTATTCTGAGACATTTGCAGGAGTGTGACTTTTGTGGCTCACTAAGGATTGAATATTATTTGTTTTACATGCTACCACCAGACAAGTATACCTTGTCTATCTTCACAATTTATTTACATAATTATATTATTTTCCTTTGATATATGTCATTATCTAGTCTATTTGGTCGATTGTTGATATGAGTTTTCTTTCATCTTATGCATACTAGTTTACGGGTCTCGTTCACATATCGTATTTGTTCACGGTTGACATTATAGTTCATATTGGATCTATTCTCACCTGTACCTTGAAGGAGTCATACCGTATCGTAGGAAGAGTGTGTCATAACTGAACTGATATTTCTATTTTCGTTTATTCTTAACCTGAGAGTCCACGCAGGGGCGAGGTTTTGGTTATTCATTGACTTCTTGCCATGTGTTCACGTAGGAACTTGGCAGCTACTACCTGTTGTCTCTGAAGCAGTTCATTTATGTGTAGTTGTTCTTATATGCATATTTCCTTGTTGTTTAGTCTTTTTCTATTTCTATCCTAGTTTTTTTATGCATGTTATACTGTTAGATAGGCATATTTTATATATCTTGCTAGTCCCCTGAGGACCTGGTGATCTCTCTAGGTTTAGTTAGAGAAGAGGACTACCCGAAGGTGTACAGTTCTGGAGTCGAGACAGGTGGCGTACCTTCGTAAGAGGACAGATAGTGCCTAAGGACCTCTTTTGAGACAAGTCTTTTCATTTTAGACTTGCTACTTTATTTCCTTATTTTATTACCGCAGACTTGTAGTAGAAAATTACTTTTATCCTTTTATTGTGGTTTCGGGATGTCTTACCCACACAGTTATTATTTTATTTCCTATTGCACAAATCTTTCATTAGTATTATTTTATTGGACTTAATATTTTGTATCTCATGATTCTGTGTGGATGAGATTAGTTGTGACCTATGACCTATGTTATTATTTTGGTTATTATCATGATTTATAGCTTAAGTATTTCGCTAATGGGCTTGTTATGAGATTTAGCCCATTGGTAAAGTGTTGCTGGCATGTATCGTATTTTTGGTCCTACATATTTTTGGACTCGGGCGTTACAAATGGCGATTTCACCCTTTTTATTTTTAGTTTTTGTGTAATTTTTATAAACTTGCGGTAATTATTGATATTTAGTTTTTGTGTAATTTCTATGAATTTATGGTAATTATTTTGGACAAAATTGATAAGGGAGAGGAGAGTGGTATAGTACATTGTTTAGCTCAAATTTTTGGTGAAAAATATGAATAATTATGAAATTAACAAATAATTACATAATTAAGAAATGATTAAGATTTTTGAAATAAAATAATTAAGAAATAATTAGATAAAGAATAATGATTGCATATCAAGAAATAAATATCGGGGGGGTGTTTAAATTCACCCATATCAATGGTTATAATATCTCTTCTTCACTTCTACTTTATAACAATATTAACAACATAAAAAAAAGGAATTCTAAAATATTATATTTCAACATATTTCAAACAATAGAACAATGGATTTTCATCTTTCAAGCTTCACTTTCTCAAAGTATCCAAACACACGAACGAAACAAATATGCATGCAATCGATGCGTATGCAATGTATACACAAAATTTTGATTTTATACTTTCGAACTTCCTTTCATTTTGTCGATCCAAACAACACCTTATACAACTGTCATTATATTAGCAATCATGAAAGATATGAGAATACTGCTAAAATTGTGTTACCCAAAAATAATAATTTTTAAAATACGAGAGTAGTGTGTGTTTCCCCAGAAAAATTGGATGACTTTAACAACTGTGTTGCTTTTTTTTAGGCAAATGTTAAGGGCACCTACGTTGTTTGTTAGGGGGTGACAAAGATTAGGGAGCAACACACGTAAGTCTCTCTTTTTTTGTTAAGGGCAACACACATCAAATTTTGAATTTTATTCCTTTTTTCACTATATTTTTCTAACCCTATTTATAGGTTATGATTCTCCAATGTATATTTTTTTATGTAGTTTTGAACTCAATTTTAAGGATTTTGAACTTCGGATTTCTGCATAGACTCGTTGAAGACGACGGAGGACTGTCAAAATTTTGATAGTCCTAAAAAACTATATTTAGGATTGTTAAAATTTTGACAGCTTTATCACTCACGAAGTGTCCCAGCAAACTTATCTGATGATTATACTGCCAAAAGAGACTAAATTGTATACTCTTGAGATATAATCTTTCTTGAGCCTTGACTAAAGTTCAACTTGTTATGTCAATATTATTGAATAAATGCCTTTCAGAGGTCATATTATTGCCCTCTAATTACCCAAAAACTTGCGCATCTAATATGTGTAACCCCTGTTACCAAATTTCTTTTGAAATTGTTAATTATTTTATTTATTTATTATTTTATAGGAACTATATTTTATATAAAATAAAATTATAAGGACAAAGGTATTTCCAAATTATTTTAAATAAAATTTTATATTAATTAAATATTATCAATTATTATTCTACGATATGAATTTATAAAATATAATTTAAATATTATTTGATAATGTTAATTATTGTTTCAAATTTCTATTATGATCAAATTTTGATTTAGATTTGATCAATCTAAATTATTTGAATTAAAATCTATGGAAAGACTTGTTCCAAATTCTAGTCGTTAGCTAAGTAGGGAACCCCCACTCAAATATAATGGGAAGCCTTCCCTTGCTTTTTCCCACAAACCAATATAAATTCTCACCCACCATAACCAATCAGCTGTCAACACCATCGTGTCGTGTACCGTGTCCGTGTCCCTATTTTCCTTCCCACTATTTTTATTACAGTTACTTATTCCTTTTATGTCTGATACCCTGGACACCTTATGTCTCGCAGGACACAGATAACCCGACACATTGGCACCCTAACCCTAATATACTGGGTTAGCCACCCTGCTACCGCCGTGACTCCATGCCTGCTCGAATAGACCCCCTACCGTCGGAGTCGTCCTTTCGGCAGACAAATACGTCGAATCACCACACAGAAACAACCATAGCTAGCGCACCTCCTTTCCCACTCCAGCGTCGACCCCTTCACAGCCGCAGTGCTCAGCCGAGGATCTAGATGCCATGTCGCGCTCCACTGCGCACTAATGTATCATATCAAGATTTAGCTCTTTCGACCATCGTGGCACCATCTACCTCCATCTTCTAGTCCATGGCCAGCCACCGGACTCGGCTTCCGCTGCGGCGGAGTAGCAGCACAACCAGCCTCAGCCGAACCTTTCTTTCTGCTCGCCGCCGCGAGTTCGATTCGAACCAGACATTGACCTTCGCCACCTCACCCTCCTTCCGAGCAAAACCGACCGCGGCTGCTCCGTCCCCGGCCGCTCTTCGAGCGCTAATCAAGCTCGCTACTACCGTAAGACACCACCACCTTAACCATCCCCGTCAGATCTAGGCCGTCGACTCACGTGCAATACCCTATCCCTACCCGACCACTAGCTTCCGCCGACCGGAGCCAGTAAAAACCCTCTTCTTCGCCATCTCCCTCGTCCAGCGGCCCCCGATGAGCCCGGCCCATCGTGCGCTGTCGTGTCCGCGAGCATGGAGTCTTTCCTGTAGAAGCTGCACTGCCGCACCGCCAAGACTGGCGTCCGCTTAGTGAGCTCCAGATCTCGACCCCTCTCTTCATCGAAGTTTCTCGAATTCACAACTAACTTCCTCTCTCTCTTTCTCTCTCTTTTCATCAAACCCAACAGAAACTGAGAGAGTGGGAGAGAGTTGATTTTTGTATTATACTATTATACGTATTATAGTATTTTATGTGTATTATATTAATTAGTACAGTATTTTATATATATACTATTAATAAAATTATCAGTATTTAATATGTGTATGTACATATTGTTATAAGAAGTATTATCATCATTAATATTATTATTATTATTATTATTATTATTATTATTATTATTATTATTATTATTTAAACAAGATATACAGGGCTTTAAACTCATTGGGGGCTTTATGTTACTTTAACCAAATTTATATATACAAGGTTTATAAATTATTCTAAAAAGTTCATGAATATTTTTCTAAATATTGTATATTATTTATGATATCTTAACTATGGATTGTGACCCTAAATAAATATATATATATATATATATATATATATATATATATATATATATATATATATATATATATATATATGTTCTTAGTACACTACTGCTTTATGTTCTTAGTACATTATAATGTTATTCATTATAATGTTATTCATTATGTTCAGACAAGTACACTACTGCTTTATGTTCTTAGTACATTATAATGTTATTCATTATTGTATTTTCATTTGATATCCTATTAAGACACGATTGTGACACGATATGACTTGTTGTATCATTGCTCGTTTCTTGATTGTTTAGTGAATCGGAAGGGATAATGCCCAGTAGGTATGTGAACAAACTCCAATGAATGTTATTGTGGATAGCTATGTTATACACCTCACACATGGGTTAGTCGTACCTTTTTATTGTGGATAGCCATCTATATGATGTGTCGTATTATCCCAGCCATTCATATATCAAAAGGTATTTCACACACATTGTTTGTTAATTTTACATGTTTATGATCTAGTTGTCTTGTTACACATGATCTTGCCAGTAGTTCTTGTTCGTTTTAACTATTTCTGGTTCTTGTTCGTGTTTACTATTTTTAGTTCATATACATGTTCTCTTATGGTTATATTTTTCTATACCGCAAGCTTATTTCGTGCTTAGTTACATAATTTACAATAGGGTTGTACTTTGCTCCTTTTCTGACAAGATCGTTGTAGGTGACTTGCTATCTTATGTGCTATGTGTTGACCCAAACTGGATCACAGTCAACCAAATATTGACAAATTGACAATATAATACTTATCATAATTCAATATGACACATCAAGACAGAACTCAGTACAAGACGGACGTCGTCCATCTCTACTCGTTTTCAGAGTCTGTACTATTTTACATTTATTGAGTCTAGTAAAATGTAAACTGAGTAGCACTGGGTATTCTTGGCTTAAACTTTATTCCCAAACAAACCCAAAGCTTCACTAAGCCAAACTTTGCCCACAAAGCCCATCTGAACTCTCTGTCAGCAAGGAGACAGAGTTCGGGCCGAACTCTGCCCCACACATAGTTCGGGCCGAACACTGCCCCCTGATTTTTAGGACACTAATTTTTAGGGCTTGCTGTATGCTAGTTGTCCAACGGCCAAAAAATTTGAATTCATGACACAGAATTCTGGCCGAATTCTGTCTATCCCAACTGGTATAAATAGGCCTTGAATTCTCTCATTCTAATTCATCCAATTATCTTTTTTTTCTCTTCTCCATAAGCCTCATACAAGCCTTAACCTTCTCATCTACTAGCCACAAGCTTCCTAAGCCTAAAAGTGCTCAGTGCTATTCAGTTAGAAGTTTGTGCAAGAGTCAAAAAAGTCGCTAGGAAAATTCCAAGCTTCGTCACAGCGATCTTTGTAAGAAGTTGACGTGATCTTCTGAAGAAAAGGAACGGGGTGTAACTACTACTTCATAAATAGTGGATTTAATCCTGAGCTAGAGTTCTCTGGCCTGTACTAGTCCTCCACGAGGGAAACTAGGTTAAAAATCTGCTGTGTTTGCGTATGCTCTCTTGATCTTTTTATTTCTGTATTTACTACTCTGATTATTTACTGTTGGTGAAAAGAGTTAAATTTTATTTGGCCATTATCGTTATAAACTCTATTCACCCCCCTCTAGAGTTGCCTATCTGTTCTTTAATTGGTATCAAAGCTCTGTTTCCTTAACAAGGACTAACATCCTAGAGCTGATCCATGGCAACCACACAACCTATATTTTCCAACCATGGTGAGGAACAGTCCACTAATAGGCCACCCCTATTTGATGGAACCAACTACACCTATTGGAAAACTAGAATGAGTTTCTATCTCAAGCCTCTAGACTTTGACCTGTGGACCATTGTCACTAATGGTTACAAAAAGCCCGCCAGAATAGTTGTCGAGGGAGATCTCATCGAAAAACCCAACGACAAGTTTTCTGACGAGGAAAAGAAACAGGCGAGTCTAGATGCTAGAGCTATTAATGCCCTTTTATGTGCAAGACAGGACTGAATTTAACAGGGTCTCGACATGCACCACCTCGCACGAAATATGGAAGCTTCTGGAAGTAACGCATGAAGGAACCACTCAAGTCAAGGAATCTAAGATCAGTCGTCTGACTCAAGAACATGAGGCATTCAAGATGAAGCCGAATGAGACGATCACTCAAATGTTCACAAGGTTCCTTGACGTCATCAATCCTCTGTCATCTCTTGGCAAACAATACTCCAATCATGAGAAGATCCGCAAGTTACTCAGGGGGCAACCGAAGATCTGGAACCCTAAGGTAACAACAATTATAGAAGGCAATGATCTCACCAAAATGTCTATGGAAACTTTGATGGGAAAGCTGATGACCCACGAGCTCGACCACAAAGACTTCGACGAACCAGCTCCAAAGGCAAAAGAAATTGCCCTAAAAGCTCATCGTCGAAGGGCTGATCCTGAAGAGACTAACGACAACAATTCAGAAGGTGATGATCAAGCTCTTCTAGTCCGTAACTTCAAGAAGTTCCTTCGTTTCAATCGAAGGAAGAAGGAACAACAAGAAGACGACGAGGAAGAACCAACGTGCTACGGCTGCAAAAAGACTGGACATGTTCGAAAGGACTGTCCCTTTGCAAAGAAAGGTAACTGATATGAGAAGCCCTACACGAAGCCCTCTTTGTGAAAGTACGCCAACACTAGTATTTGGCACGAAAGCGAAGCCAGTGATTCTGAGGAAGAAGATGACTCTCCTCGAAATACTGCTAATGTCTGCCTAATGGCAACATCCGATAAGGTAACTAACGATACTCTTAATGACTTTACATTTGATGAACTAGAGATGCTTTTAATGACCTACTAAATGATCACAAGAAAGTTATTAATAAATATAAGCATGCCAAGGAGAAAATCAAAGGCTATGAAATAAAGATTCATAATCTTTCTTCTTTACTTTATAATGTTAGAGACACTCCACCCATGGAAGTCACTGATGAGGTATCCAAGCTTAAATTAAGCTTACATGATACCAAAACACTTATTGAGAAGCAGACACATGAGATCTCAGCACTCAACAAAGAGCTTGCTGAAGAAAAGAACAAACACAAGATCTCTATTGCTAAGATTGATGGTCTGAATGCAAAGTGCAATAAACTGAATGTCGTCTCTACGAAATTAGAGATCAGATTGGGGAAACAGGTTGCTCAACCTCATACCCAATCTCACAGTCACAAAATATACACAAAACACCAGACAACTCATAATAGTTAAATACGTCACCCACATGTTGTACGTAACCATGCTTATATATACACGTACTCCCATGCACGTAGACATCATTCTCAACCTACTCATAACTATTATCCTGCTGCTACATATAACTATTCTGTTGTTTCACATAACTATCACCATACTGCATATAGACATCACTATCAAACTGCTCCTAACACAAATAGGCATACTACTTGCTCATACTGTGGATTAATGGTTATATCTTACCACAGTGTAGAATTAGGAAATTAGTTGATATTAATCTATATGCATGGGTACCGAAGATTAACATTTCAGGACCCACAAAAACTTGGGTACCAAAGGTCACATCTACTCGTAATGTAGGTGGACCTTCCTTCTTCAACTAAAAGCAAGTGAATTCTCGATAGTGGATGCTCGCGACATATGACCGAAGACGCAAATCTTTTCGCATCACTATCGATGAAGAAGGAAGAATATGTATCCTTCGGTAACAATTTAAAGGGCTACATCATAGGTAATGGTACTATTGGTTATCCTCCTTCTCCTGTAATAAAGAATGTCTGCTTAGTGACCGAGTTAAAGCAGAACCTACTCAGCATAATTCATCTTGCTGATCATGGATATGATATTAACTTTGGAAAGAATAAATGCTACATTTATGATAGGTCAACTGGAGACATTGCTTTTGAAGGGATAAGAGAAGATAACATTTATATTTTCTATCTATCTAGAAATACTAACAGTACAGGAAGATGCCTCTACGCCCATAAGGACGAAAGACTTTTGTGGCACCAGCGCCTTGGTTATGCTAATATGGATACTATATCCAGGCTATCGACAAAGAAGCTAGTAAGAGGTCTGCCCGACATCACATTCAAGAAGGATACGATATGTGCCGAATGTGAACTGAATAAGGCGACCAAATCTTTATTTAAATCCATAAATACTGTAAGTACCACTAGACCCTTGCAATTACTGCACATAGACTTATTTGGTCCCAGTAGGGTAGCCAATCTTGGTGGAAACTCTATGCTTTTGTTATTGTAGATAATTTTTCAAGATTTACTTGGGTTTTCTTCCTTACAAACAAAAGTGATACTATTTCAGTTTTCAAAATCTTTGCCAAAAAGGTCCAAAACGAAAAAGTCTACATGATTACTCGAATCCTAAGTGATCATGGAGGCGAATTCAAAAATTCTAATTTTGAAAAGTTTTACGAAACAAATGGTTTTGATTATGAATTTTCTTTTCGTAGAACTCCTCAACAAAATGGTGTTGTGGAGCGGAAGAATAGGACTCTTGGCGATATGGCTAGAGTCATGTTAAATAAATTTTTACTTTCGAAATATTTTTGGGCTGAAGCTGTCAGTACAGCTTGCCATGTTTTAAATAGGGTGCTTATTCGACCTATTTCGAAGAAAACACCCTATAAGCTTTGGTTTGGTAGGACTCCTAATGTCTCTTATTTTAGAGTATTCGGTTGTCGCTGTTTTATCCTAAATACCAAAGACAACTTAGGCAAGTTTGATGCCAAAGCTGACGACGGTATTTTTCTTGGCTATGCTGCCAAGAGTAAGGGATATAGAGTGTTTAACAAACATTCAATGATTGTAGAAGAATCTACTAATGTGACTTTTGATGAGGAAAATAGTACAGCGGATATCCCCGACGATGATGTTGAACCATCGACTTCAACACTGATGAATACCACCCCTGAAACTAATTCTCTGGAGGACTTACCGAAGAAGTTCGAGTTCAAGCCGTCACACCAAAAAAACTTGATAATAGGTGAGGTATCACGCGGAGTAAGTACTCGATCATCTTTAAGAGATTCTATTACTAGCACTGCTTTCATTTCACAAATTGAGCCTAAAAATGTTTTAGAAGCTTTTAATGATGAATTTTGGATTTTTGCTATGCAAGAAGAACTCAACCAATTCGAAAGAAGCCAGGTCAGGGAACTTGTTCCTAAGCCAGCTAACTATTTGATTATTGGTACTAAATGGGTTTTTCGTAACAAAGTAAATGAAGCTGGTTCAGTCACTCGCAACAAAGCCCGTCCAGTAGCTCAAGGATACAACCAAGAGGAAGGTATCGACTACGATGAGACGTATGCTCCAGTTGCAGGATTTGTATCCATTCGGATGCTTTGTGCCTTTGCAAATTTTTAAAATTTTACAACTTTTTTAAATGGATGTGAAAAGTGCTTTTCTGAATGGCTTTATTAAAGAGAAAGTCTTTGTAAGACAACCCCCTGGTTTTGAAAATCATAAATTTCCCAACCACGTTTTCAAGCTCAAGAAAGCGCTCTATGGTCTCAAACAAGCCCCCAGAGCTTGGTATGAACGCCTAAGCAATTTCTTACTAGATAAAGGTTTTTCAAAAGG
This sequence comes from Iris pallida, assembly GCA_029216955.1. Classification (NCBI taxonomy): domain Eukaryota; kingdom Viridiplantae; phylum Streptophyta; class Magnoliopsida; order Asparagales; family Iridaceae; genus Iris; species Iris pallida. The sequence continues at coordinate 9,880,472 of JANAVB010013397.1, forward strand.
GAAAATTGACACTACACTTTTTATCAAAACTTTTAAAGACACCATTCTTTTAGTTCAAATTTATGTTGATGATATCATATTTGGGTCTACTAATGAAAATCTATGCCAAGATTTTGCTAAGTGTATGTAGAACAAATTTGAGATGAGTATGATGGGGGAGCTCAATTACTTCCTCGGACTGCAAGTCAAACAAACTTCGCAAGGAACATTCATCAGCCAGTCAAAATACATAAAGGATATGTTGAAGAAGTTTGATCTTGACAACATCAAACCCTTTAGCACTCCTATGGCTACTACAACCAAGCTGGAACCTGATGAAAGCGGCAAACTTGTTGACCAACGTAAGTATCGAGGTATGATTGGTAGTCAACTTTACCTAACTGCTAGTCATCCCGATATCATGTTTAGTGTTTGTCTGTGTGCTCGCTATCAAGCTAGTCCTAAGGAATCACACATGTCCGCCGTTAAGCGTATCTTTCGATACCTTAAAGGTACTATTACAGTGGGCTTGTGGTATCCCAAATCCACATCCTTTGAACTTATTGGTTATTCGGATGCTGATTTTACGGGATGCAAAGTCGACCGTAAGAGTACGAACGGCACGTTTCATTTATTAGGCAAGGCTCTAGTCTCATGGTTTAGCAAGAAGCAGAATTCAATCGTACTATCCACAACAGAAGCTGAATACATCGCAACTGGTCGTTGTTGTGCACAAATTCTGTGGATAAAGCAAACCCTTGCAGATTATAACCTATTTTTATGCACATTCCTATTTTCTGTGATAACACTAGTGCTATTTTTATAACCTATTATAACCTATTCATCAGCTAGCAGATTTTTTCACCAAACCACTAGCCGAAGAGCACTTCAACTTTCTTTGTCGTGACTTAGGAATTTTGGATGAAACGGTTATTAAATAAATTGACCTGCATAAATAACGATTATGATATATATCTTTATGGTGCCTTTGCTATGGGTACAAGCCGAAAGGGTTCTTCTGACAACAAGGCGTAAAAGCCTAAGCGACACGGTGCACTAGTCTTCGGACTACCGTTAGCTGGGATCCGACCCCTACAGCTACCCCATGGCAGTTTCATCGTAATGGTCGGTGTCATAAATCCTTGTTTATTATATGGTTTAATTTTATTTATAACTTAGTTAATTCAAAATTTTCTAAATTCAATTCCATTTATTCCATTCATGGTTTCTTGTTCAATCAAAATTTTGATTTTCATCAAACATTTGCAAATATTCAATCTTTACCATTCCATTCATTTTTCTCCAATACTTGGCCATTTTTTTCTGTTATGAGTTCTGGCCCCAGCACCCAGAACTCGGGCCGAACTCTGCCCCACACAGAGTTCGGGCCGAGTTCGGTCTGCTATTTCTGAAACCCATGATCGTTCTCAGCCTTCCATTTTTTTGATCCAATGGTCCAGATTTTACCCGACCAGCCGACCCTACATTCATATTTCGGGTTTTTACTTCTCTTTCTTCTTCATTGCCACCTCTAAATCCTCTCCAAGTTCATCCTCGTCAAACCCTAGCCCTAGAATTCTCAATTTAGTGAGGTTTTCTTCCCCAAACTCAAGGAGCATAGCATTTGGATCATTCTTTTCCATATTCTACTACTCTTTTGAGGTATACTCTCTCATTTTCTCCTTTTCAAATTTCAAATTCCTCTCATTATCAATGGCACCTAGATTGTTTAATAGAAGAAAAAGGGCTAGAACCGAGGGTGCTTCCTCATCCAACCCTCCTCCTCAAGATGTTCAACCCATTCATCCACTTTTTAATCCACCACCACCTCATGATCCCAACACATTCGATGAATAAATTTTTCTATCATTGGAGGCTTACAATAAATGGTTCAATGACTTTCGTTCAAGGAGTGTGTATGCGGGTCATCCTATCAATTTCATAATTTTTTTCTAGATATGACTCATTGTTCCATAATCTTTGTCTAGATGAGTTAGTTTCTACATCGTCTCTTATATACTTGAATGTTATCCAAATGTTTTACTGTAATCTCACTTTTGACGACACACGAATCTATTGTCGTGTCGCTGGAATCGACATCACTTTTGATGATTTTGAACTTGCGAAATATTTCGAGATCCGGGAACCCAATTCTTGGGGAAAACTTGTCGATGCACGCAAGTTTCAATTTCCCGATGGGTCGTCCCTTGAGAGTTTCACGGATGATTTGGTACTCCCAACACTCGTCCATGCAAGTTACTTGCAAAAAATTTTAAGCCATATTTATATGAACTTCATCGTATCATTTTCTCCACGATCTTGCCCAAAGTGGGATCGATTGACGAAGTTTCTTATTTCGAGATTTTTGCCCTTTATCATCTCCACTTCCATGTCCTGTTTAACCTTCCGCGCACTATGATGGACTGGATGATTAGTGCATGAAAGAGACCTCAATCATTAGTCTATGTCCTTTATTTGCCAATGTTTTCGTGTGTTCAATGTTCCTCTTGATGAGTGCCAGTTCCTTCTAGCCCCTACCTATTTGCCTAAGGTAAGGCGTCTTCTAGCAGCTGTTGATTCTCTTGCTGAGTCAAAGCATTATGAGTCTGATGCTCAGGCTAATCCACCTGCTCTTGGGCAACCTACGCCCGCGCCACCTGCTACTCTCGAGTCTATTCAGACCATACTGTGCGATCGCTTCATGTTGGAAGATGACCGCTGGACCCAGCTAGATTATTGTACCACTTTGCAGATGAGTGCCATCAGTAACTCATTACATGACATCCGTTATACCATGTCTCGGCATTCCACTATGTCCCTTCCTATAGAGCGGGATCCATCTCGTGCCGGTTACCGTATCGATGACCCTTGGGTCATACGATATCTGGATCTGGATGCAGCTTTTGTTGATCCTCGTCATTTGGATATTGATCCATCTGACACCGCTGGACCATCTCGTGCTCCATGATGGATGTGGTTCCGTACCTGCTACTGCTACTACTGATGATCTTCTTTAGTTTGATGTCGTATGGTCTTATGCTTATGTTGTTTCATTTTCTTGTATGAGTACATTTTCAGATTATGTAGATCTTTAGATTTTATATGCGGTTATTATATTATTGACCTATAAATTGTATGCTTGCCACTTAATCCTTTATATAGTCTTCTTCCTGTCTGTTTGGTGTTTATTTTTGATAAATGCCAAAAGGGGGAGATCTATTTGATTTTTATATCTCTATCATATTGTGTGATATCTGTGTTTTGGAGGAGATAATGTATATCAGGATACGACACATTGGTTTACGGGGAAAGCTATGTTTATGGGGGAGCTACTATTACGGGGGAGCTACTGCATTCTATGCTTGTCTACCCCTTCTGTCATGACCCGTACCCAGTATAAGGGCACGAGAAGTAGGTACGTCTAGCCTACGCCGCAGTGTCGACGGTAGAACGTTGTCCTAGGTCACATACATCTAATAACTATAAGGTACATTGCACAGTTATACTCTCCGAATGGAGGAATAATATAAAGTACAAATCTCAATCACAGCTAAGGAAGATGTACGATAAGATAGATAAGAATATCAACAGAATCCACAGATAAAATACGATAAAAGGGATAATCCAAAGTGTCTAAGATAAACATCTAACAAGATCCACAACTCCACATCATCACAATCTCTAATACAAATATCCAGTTGAGATACAACTGAAATAAAATAACTAAACTATGGGATTGTCGTCTGCTGGTAATGGATCCTGCTGGAAGTCCAAGTCACAGGTGTCCTCTAGTGTTGTCCCGTAGTAAGTGGTGCAACATGTCTCATCCTCGTCCTCTATAATATTTTTAACAGGTCCAGTCAGGACAGGAGCGAGCACAGTACATCTCATGCAGTTCATATCATGACAGGAATATAAAGAATACAATAGAGTAAAATACATGAATCGCTGAAAGAAAGGACATAAAATAAAGAGGTGACTGTAGTAGAAATATCTACTATAAATAAAGAGCTACAGTAAACTAGTAATTTAGAGCACAAGATAGACATGTGAATGCCTTGATAATAAATATGAGAGTTTGTACATGGCTACACTACTTTGGAAATATTTACATGACTATTTCTACTCCCCCATCCCCAATCAATACACAAGGATCCGTTCAAGTTATGTTATTGTACATGATTTCACATGGGGCCCATAAATGGGTGCACATGAATATAAACATGGGAGCTCCGTGAACATGAGAGTACACGAATCACGAGAGTGCACATGATTGGTGAAAGCACAGGAATACATGATGAAAGTGAAACGCACATGACATGATTTATCCGATGCTCCCGAGGGGGATAACAACGTATGAAAAGATATATATAGTACTAATCCGTGTTTCCATCGTGACAGCATCAAGTAAAGTAATCTAGAGCAAGAATATAGTCCTATACTACAAGAATAAGGGCTTTTCTTGACGGTGCTTCCCTGTCAAGAAATGGGTATCTTCACGGTTGTAGATACGTCAACTAGGCCGGAGTCAAGAAAAGACCCCCCTTTTTCTTGACGGTCCCTGAAATGGCTTTTCTTGATAGTTTTTTGCCGTCATTTTTGTAACACCCAGTTTTCCATATGAGGGTAATTTTGCAATTTTGTAATTATAATTATTAATTATTGATATTTGATTCACATTATGATTTTTAGTAATTTTTAATAATTTTTAAACTATTTAAAAACTGCCTAAGTCATGACTTGTGATTTTGACGTGCTGCTAGTAAAACCCTAGAGACTGCATGACCTAGAGCCTAACCATGTCATTAGGATGATTTAATTATCATTTTTAGCTTAGGGGTAATTTGGTCATTTTGACTTATTTGAATTATTTGGTGACTTGTTAAATTGGTGAGTTCTAGTTGACCTTGACTTGTTGAGACCTAGTGGACTAGCCTAGAAGCTAACCCTAGCCAGGGTGACCCTAGTCTAACATAGGTTAACCTACTTTAGTCATTAGAAACTAATTTTGGGTTATGAGGATTAGTTTAAGTGAATTTAAGTCATGGCTTGTGATTTCATAAAATGACTTATGACTTAATAATTTGATTGATCATGACTTAAGCCCATGGGCCATTTAGTAAATCCTAACCCTAATTTTTGAGCTTATGACCAGCCACTAGGGCTCCCCTCCCTATAAATAATCTCCTTCTTGAGTTCTTGCCTCTTTTATTTTTATTCCAACACTTGAAGAAAAGAAAGGTATTCTTCCCCCTTCCAAAAATTCTCATTTTATTTATTTGATCTCCTTTTTCTTCCTAGTCTTTTGCATTGGGTTCTAAATTAAGTTTATGGACTGTTGGTGGAGAGATATTTCAGTTTGGGATCAATTTGGAGCATTTGGCCATCAAGAGGAACACCCCCCATTTGGAGCTTTTCCATACAATTTGCACCTATAGGTAAAACCCTTTAAATTGCATTATTTTTGTGATTTCTTTGCATGATGGTTTAGGAATAGGTGTCCCCTAGCTACTGTAGAAATTTCATGTCATTTGTATTAGGTTACGTGTGCGTATCGGACACGCGTATCGGACACGTATCGAACCTAATAGCTAAGTGTTCGACGAAATGCCCGAACCGATTCGATTTGCAAATTTTGCAAATCTATTTGAATAGAATCCTAGATCTATGGGTTGCTTATTGATTTCTGTGCTCTCTTCCTGATTTTAGAGTCGTATCGTGTCCACACGAGGACACGAACACGCTGTCCGTGCACTGTATCCTGCATCACGGGGTCTATTTCTTCCGACACAGGACACGTGGATACACCAAATTTTGTGCGAGTGTTGGGGCAGTGACTGCCACCATGCTCCCAAAATTTGGAAGGATCTCGTTTTGTGTGCGAGGAGAAATCCTCCCCGCACTAGTCGTACGGGACACGCGCGAGCTGTCGATTACGCGTGCAAACACACGCTGATACGCGGTTCGACACGACACCACGAGTTTCGTGGACACAGCGCAGGCAGTGGGACACACTCCCCTATCCCTGGCGAGTGTTTGGACACAAGCACGACGTGTCACGTGTTGTGTGTCATGCACACGACTCTGTGACACGCCTGCACGATACTTGGTGTGCTCGTGTGTGTCTGTGTGTGCTCGAGGTGTCTGGATACTTCGTATCTGATTGTTTGGATATGAAACCACATGTTACAACACGTATGGATGTGCTAGATTAGTTACCAACCTATAAATTGGTATATTAACACGATTTGAGTTCGAATTTTACATTTCCCAAATATCACGGATACCATGTATTTATTTCGAAAATTCTGAATTGATTTCCTTTTTAATCTGATTTAGATGTTGTTTTGAATCACTAAATTGATTCCTACATGTGTAATGGATACTGCTAGTTGGGTTTTTCATGTTAGATTTGGGTATTGTACTTAGAAATGGAATTTGAACTTTGGAATGGGATTCGATATTGAAATAGGTTGGAAACTGCTAGTTTCTGTTTTACTGTTTGAAATCCTGGTTTTTAAACCTATTTTTTTAACTGAATTGATATTTATTTGACATATTTAGATGATCCTTATGTATACATGTGTGGGGAGATTGGGTTTCTTTCGATTTCAGTTATATTAATGTGTATTGCTTGAATGTCAAAACTGTCAATTTCCTGAACTTTTTATTTATTTTAGAAACTAATTTTTGAGTGTTTTTTTTAGCCATGTTAGATGCATGATCATATGTTTTAGCTACTGAACTTGATGCTAAATTGCTAGGTTTGGCTTCATGTTAGAGTAGATGTACAAGAGGAAGGGGGATTCGAATCTGGGCTTGGAATGTTTTTTTAACTGTCACATGAATTTAACTAAACCTGAGATTGAGAACTACCCCTTAGATGAATCCTAGTTTTCCAAAGAGATTGTGAATGTTCATTGACACCCTACAGTTCCTATTCCACTGACACATCACATTACACTGATTTGTGTGGACACTTACATGTATACACACACAATAGATACACACAAATACCTGAGAATGAAACTTGGTTTGGACTTTGAAACTGAAATGAATGTTTGTTTCAATGTATGTCACTGATTCCTAACATGAGAATCATTTCTTCCTAATACTGTCACAGGGTCAATGTTGCACTGTTTTCCAGACTAATACCCCATTGACACACACACAAAAACTGATTTTAGCACCTATACACACACTTGACTGAGAACATATAGATTACATGTACACACACACACACTCATGAACTTACACCATATCACCCACACACACATGAGAACTCTAATGACACTAACACCCAATGTTTCCTATTTTGATACTCACACACACATGGTTTTCCCTGTCATATAATATACCTTTTAAGTTCCTATCACACACCCTTGGGCATGCCACCAAACTCTCAACACACACATGGCTCTCCCACTTGGCCATGTATCCCACACACATGGTTGTTGTAACACACAAATACACCCAACCTACATATTGTATCACATGTATCACACTCATGTAGTTTCACATACATGCTACAATGTTAACACTACACACACATGTATTCTTCCCATGCATATATTTATATATGTATATGTATATACATATATATATATATATATATATATATATATATATATATATATATATCTATATATGTGAGATATATTATCATATAGCCTATGGCTCATAAACCTGTGTTTATGGCTTGAATGCCAGTGTAGGAGTGTGGTTGGCTTGTATAGCCTAGAAATTGGGTGTGCTTGCTAGAATAGGCTGGTTAGGCCTAGTGGGACTTGGTTGGCTTAGGCTTGACCTAGTTGACTTAGTTGACTAGTCCAGGTAGACTGGAGTTGACCAAAAGTCAACATTATTCTGGATGTGACCAATTGACCTAGTTTGACTAGAGTATTGACTTGGGTTGACCCAGAGTTGACCAAGTATGACTTGGACCTAGTTTGACCTACACAGTTGACCAGGTTTGACTTAGAGTTGACTTTGACCTAGATTGGCTTAGAAATCATGTAGATTGCATCATAAACTTTATTTACCTTATTTTTAATACATTATAACCTGTACTGCTCTATTTAGGACATTGTGACTCCGGTGCAGACATCTGACATTATACTACTCTTTTCAGAGTAGCAGGCGAGTACATTCTCTGATAGTTCTCTCATTTATTTGTCAATTACTGTACTTCAGTTCTAGTTAGCTGTATGTGATTCTCTGTTACAAACACGTATTATTATTTCTGAATCCATGTATATGACACACATACTTACTCGTCTTACCTCTATTATTCGAATCACCATACGAATCACTATTCGAACCACCTATTCGTATCTTCATTTGCTGGTTGGACTTGTATTCGTCTTATGTGTTGGATTATGGATTCATTTGTATTAGATGGGTGGGGAAATACTTGATTAGACATGTGAACATTCCCACTATTCGAACCACCCCCTGTGAATAATATTCGAACGATAGCCATTCCACACCCGGCCAGGTGTGTGATGTGCCGAATTTACCCTTAGCCGTTTACATGTCTAACTAAGTATTTTAAAACACACTTGGAGAATTTATTCGAATCGTTGTTAGAATATTGTGAATCACTATTCGTATCACCTTATTCGTATCACCTGATTCGATTCACCTTATTAGAACAATGATTAGAATCACATTCGACTCATACTGTACTGGGATCACATTCGACTCATCTTATATTAGACTCACATTGGGATTACACTCGACTTATATTGTACCATCTGAACTCATTTTGTTACTCTAGTTCAGCTAGATCTTATTTTACAGTCTTCATTGCTATAATTCTTCTCTTGTTTAGTTATTTTCTTTCCTAGTACTTTATCTGTCTTTCTTACCATCACCTGAATATAAACTGCCATATTTATCAATACAACTGTCTATAACTGCTTTATAGTTCTCTGTCATTTACTTAGGATTTTTTGATGAATTATACTCGTTCCTGTCCTGACTGGACCTGTTGAAAATATTACAGATGCTTGCCCTGAGGATATTTGCCCTACTTGTCTTGGAGCAGGAGATGGCTTAGCTACCTATGGCCCCAACACTCAGGAGTGATCGGGAGACTAGCTAGTAGACTTGGTTTAGTTTTCATGTTTTAGAGCTTGAATCGTAAAAACTTGAGATACGAGTTTGTATTTGAGTTTGTTTGAGATATTATTATTTAGTAGTTTATAAATGTTGTTGTTTAGTCTTTAGTTATAAACTTCTGTGTTATCTTATCGTTCTTAGACTGTGATTGAGATTCATTATATCTATACTTGTCCTCCGTTCGGAGTTGAGATTTGACAAGTACATTATATAATTGCGTGAGTTGTTGATTAGATAGTAACCTAGGACAACGTTCTACCGCCGACACTGCGGCATAGGCTGGGCGTTGTTACGTGCTCGTACCCTCACAGTGGGTGCGGGTCGTGACATATTTTATTGGTGGCCCATGCAGGTCGAGTTTATGTAGTGGTATTCGAACTAGAGTATCACTACAGCCTGCGATAGGATTTGAGAGATAGGTTTAAACGGAGAGGTTACTCAATCACAGTTAGGACTACCCGAGAGATTTCTGGACGACCCTTGAGAATCTCACTATGAACTTTAAATTGAAAATTCTTTTCCTCTTGTTTTGATTCACCCTCACTCCTTGATGTTTAAAGAATCTTAGACTATTAACTTCCTTCATCGTATCCTTACTTATATTTTGTCTATCTTATGTTGCTAATTTAGCACCTGTTTACGAGCTTATCTTATTCGAGCTTGATCATGACATATTTTATTGGGGGCTGGCACCCACTAACATATTGTCTAATCAGAACCAGTGCATGATGGTCTGATAAATCTATTGCACTTTGGTTCGCTTTTCATATGTTATTCTATGTGGAGGGAGACATAGTTAAATTTGCCTTAGAGTCTCATCCACGACAGCTTTGGCAATTCTCTTTTGAATTATTTCCATCGCCTATGAACCACGTATTGTACTTAATAACATCGCCTTTGAACTCTTTATTGTTTTGCCTTTCACATAATTCAGATAAAAAAGGCACTGTACTTGATAGATCAACCCAATGTATCATGTTTAGTTTCCCTATCCAAAGTAAGAAATTGCCTTATTTCTATATCCTTGCATCATCCTTTAAATTCTAATTCTTTGATCATGACCAGTTGACCGGGTCATCCTCCTTATCATCCAGTGTTTGGGGTCTTATTCAATTGAATTAATTCAATTGTGATATGGATATCAAATCCTGGATACTCGTGCTCGGACTTCAATGGCCTCGTTCTCTATCTTGCCCAAACTTCAGTATATCCTGAAATTGATCAACTTAGATCGTGCCGGGACTAAATCTTCTTTATATATTGTGTTATTGGATTTCAATACAATTGACACTCGTGCCTTAAACTTTCGATTTGATCATCTTTGGAATGGTAATCCTTTATAATTAATTCCTAGTTGTCTTTACCAGTTTCATATAGGATGGTAGACTGTCCCTTTGTACCTCCTTTTGAGGGAGCTAGACCACATGTAGCTCAGCACCAGATGGGTGGAGCTTTTGCGATGGCAGCCGAGGAGGCTGACGTTGCATGTGATGGATTAGCAGGTTTGACCTTCTTATTCTTCTTCTCCACTTTCCTGTGTGATTCCATTAGTACCTGCCACGATATCGTTTGTGATTTGCTAGATAGTGTATCTACCCGATCGAGACTGTGAAATCACGACCAGTAGGATTGTGTTGCTTCGACTTTGATTGATTGGGGGTTTGACCTAGGAAGGGTACGATCATCTTAATTTTGAGGATAAAATTTTTTTAAGGTGGGTAGGATTGTAACACCCAGTTTTTCAGATGAGGGTAATTTTGAAATTTTGTAATTATAATTATTAATTATTGATATTTGATTCACATTATGATTTTTAGTGATTTTTAATAATTTTTAAACTATTTAAAAACTACCTAAGTCATGACTTGTGATTTTGACGTGATGCTAGTGAAACCCTAGAGACTGCATGACCTAGAGCTTAACCATGTCATTAGGATGATTTAATTATCATTTTTAGCCTAGGGATAATTTGGTCATTTTGACTTATTTGAATTATTTGGTGACTTGTTAAATTGGTGAGTTCTAGTTGACCTTGACTTGTTGAGACCTAGTGGACTAGCCTAGAAGCTAACCCTAGCCAAGGTGACCCTAGTCTAACTTAGGTTAACCTACTTTAGTCATTAGAAACTAATTTTGGGTTATGAGGATTAGTTTAAGTGAATTTAAATCATGGCTTGGGATTTCATGAAATGACTTATGACTTAATGATTTGATTGATCATGACTTAAGCCCATGGGCCATTTAGTGAACCCTAACCCTAATTTTTGAGCTTATGACCAGCCACTATGGCTCCCCTCCCTATAAATAATCTCCTCCTTGAGTTCTTGCCTCTTTTATTTTCATTCCAACACTTGGAGAAAAGAAAGGTATTCTTTTCCCTTCCAAAAATTCCCATTTTATTCATTTGATCTCCTTTTTCATCCTAGTCTTTTGCATTGGGTTCTAAATTAAGTTTATGGACTGTTGGTGGAGAGATATTTCATTTTGGGATCAATTTGGAGCATTTGGCCATCAAGAGGAACACCCCCCATTTGGAGCTTTTCTATGCAATTTGCACCAATAGGTAAAACCCTTTAAATTGCATTATTTTTGTGATTTCTTTGCATGATGGTTTAGGAATAGGTGTCCCCTAGCTACTGTAGAAATTTTGTGTCATTTGCATTAGGTTACGTGTCCGTATCGGACACGTATCGAACCTAATAGCTAAGTGTTCGACGAAATGCCCGAACCGATTCGATTTGCAAATTTTGCAAATCTATTTGAATAGAATCCTTGATCTATGGGTTTCTTATTGATTTCTGTGTTTCTTCCTGATTTTAGAGTCGTTTCGTGTCCACACGAGGACACGAACACGCTGTCCGTGCACTGTGCACTGTGTCCTGCATCACGGGGTCTATTTCTCCCGACACAGGACACGTAGACACACCAAATTTTGTATGAGTGTTGGGGCAATGACTGCCACCATGCTCCCAAAATTTGAGAGCATCTCGTTTTGTGTGCGAGGAGAAATCCTCCCCGCACTGGTCGCACGGGACACGCGCGAGTTGTCGATTACGCGTGCAAACACACGCTGATATGCGGTTCGACACGACACAACGAGTTTTATGGACATGGCACAGGCAGTGGGACACACTCCACTATCCCTGGTGAGTGTCTGGACACAAGCACGACGTATCACGTGTCGTGTGTCATGCACACGACTCTGTGACACGCCTGCACGACACTTGGTGTGCTCGAGGTGTCTGGACACTTCATGTCTGATTGTTTGGACACGAAACCACATGTTACAATACGTATGGATGTGCTAGATTAGTTACCAACCTATAAATTGGTATATTAACATGATTTGAGTTCGAATTTTATATTTCTCAAATATCACTGATACCATGTATTTATTTCGAAAATTCTGAATTGATTTCCTTTTTAATCTAATTTAGATGTTGTTTTGAATCACTAAATTGATTCCTACATGTGTAATGGATACTGCTAGTTGGTTTTTTCATGTTAGATTTGGGTATTGCACTTAGAAATGGAATTTGAACTTTGGAATGGGATTCGATATTGAAATAGGTTGGAAACTGCTAGTTTCTGTTTTACTGTTTGAAATCCTGGTTTTTAAACCTGTTTTTTTAACTGAATTGATATTTATTTGACATATTTAGATGATCCTTATGATCCTTATGTATACATGTGTGGGGAGATTGGGTTTCTTTCGAATTCAGTTATATTAATGTGTATTGCTTGAATGTCAAAACTGTCAATTTCCTGAACTTTTCATTTCTTTTAGAAATTAATTTTTGAGTGTTTTTTTAGCCATGTTAGATGCATGATCATATGTTTTAGCTACTGAACTTGATGCTAAACTGCTAGGTTTGGCTACATGTTAGAGTAGATGTACAAGAGGAAGGGGGATTCGAATCTGGGCTTTTTTTTTAACTGTCACATGAATTTAACTAAACCTGAGATTGAGAACTACCCCTGAGATGAATCCCAGTTTTCCAAAGAGATTGTGAATGTTCATTGACACCCTACAGTTCCTATTCCACTGACACATCACATTACACTGATTTGTGTGGACACTTACATGTATACACACACAATAGATACACACAAATACTTGAGAATGAAACTTGGTTTGGACTTTGAAACTGAAATGAATGTTTGTTTCAATGTATATCACTGATTCCTAACATGAGAATCATTTCTTCCTAACACTGTCACAGGGTCAATATTGTACTGTTTTCCAGACTAATACCCCATTGACACACACACAAAAAACTGATTTTAGCACCTATACACACACTTGACTGAGAACATATAGATTACATGTACACACACACACTCATGAACTTACACCATATCACCCACACACACATGAGAACTCTAATGACACTAACACCCACTGTTTCCTATTTTGATACTCACACGCACATGGTTTTCCCTGTCACATAATATACCCTCTAAGTTCCTATCACACACACTTGGGCATGCCACCAAACTCTCAACACACACATGGCTCTCCCACTTGGCCATGTATCCCACACACATGGTTGTTGTAACACACAAATACACCCAACCTACATATTGTATCACATGTATCACACTCATGTAGTTTCACATACATGCCACTATGTTAACACTACATACATGTATTCCTCATATGCATATATTTACATATGTATATGTATATACATTTTTTTTTTTATACACCCAACCTATATATTTTTTTATTTTATACACCCGACCTATATATATGTATATGTATATACATATATATACATATATATATATAAATATAAATATATATATATATATATATATATATATATATATATATATATATATATATATGTGTGTGTGTGTGTGTGTGTGTGTGTGTGTGTGTGTGTGTGTGTGTGTGTGTGAGATATATTATCATATAGCCTATGGCTCATAAACCAGTGTTTATGGCTTGAATGCCAGTGTAGGAGTGTGGTTGGCTTGTATAGCCTAGAAATTGGGTATGCTTGCTAGAATAGGCTGGTTAGGCCTAGTAGGACTTGGTTGGCTTAGGCTTGACCAAGTTGACTTAGTTGACTAGTCCAGGTAGACTGGAGTTGACCAAAAGTCAACATTATTCTAGATGTGACCAATTGACCTAGTTTGACTAGAGTATTGACTTGGGTTGACCCAGAGTTGACCAAGTATGACTTGGACCTAGTTTGACCTAGACAGTTGACCAGGTTTGACTTAGAGTTGACTTTGACCTAGATTGGCTTAGAAATCATGTAGATTGCATCATAAACTTCATTTACCTTATTTTTAATACATTATAACCTGTACTGCTCTATTTGGGACATTTTGACTCCGGTGCAGACATTTGACATTATACTACTCTTTTCAGAGTAACAGGCGAGTACATTCTCTGATAGTTCTCTCATTTATTTGTCAATTACTGTACTTCAGTTCTAGTTAGCTGTATGTGATTCTCTGTTACAAACACGTATTATTATTTCTTAAACCATGTATACGACACACATACTTACTCGTCTTACCTCTATTATTCGAATCACCATACGAATCACTATTCGAACCACCTATTCGTATCTTCATTTGCTGGTTGGACTTGTATTCGTCTTATGTGTTGGATTATGGATTCATTTGTATTAGATGGACGGAGAAATACTTGATTAGACATGTGAACATTCCCACTATTCGAACCACCCCTGTGAATAATATTCGAATGATAGCCATTCCACACCCGGCCAGGTGTGTGATGTGCCGGATTTACCCTTAGCCGTTTACATGTCTAACTAAGTATTTTAAAACACACTTAGAGAATTTATTCGAATCGTTGTTAGAACATTGTGAATCACTATTCGTATCACCTTATTCGTATCACCTGATTTGATTCACCTTATTAGAACAATGATTAGAATCACATTCGACTCATACTGTACTGGGATCACATTCGACTCATCTTATATTAGACTCACATTGGGATTACACTCGACTTATATTATACCATCTGAACTCATTATGTTACTCTAGTTCAGCTAGATCTTATTTTACAGACTTCATTGATATGATTCTTCTCTTGTTTAGTTATTTTCTTTCCTTGCACTTTATCTGTCTTTCTTACCATCACCTGAATATAAACTGCCATATTCATCAATACAACTGTCTATAACTGCTTTATAGTTCTCTGTCATTTACTTGGGATTTTTTGATGAATTGTACTCATTCCTGTCCTGACTGGACCTGTTGAAAATATTACAGATGCTTGCCCTGAGGATATTTACCCTACTTGCCTTGGAGCAGGAGATGGCTTAGCTACCTATGGCCCCGACACTCAGGAGTGATCGGGAGACTAGCTAGTAGACTTGGTTTAGTTTTCATGTTTTAGAGCTTGAATCGTAAAAACTTGAGATACAAGTTTGTATTTGAGTTTGTTTGAGATATTATTATTTAGTAGTTTATAAATGTTGTTGTTTAGTCTTTAGTTATAAACTTCTGTGTTATCTTATCGTTCTTAGACTGTGATTGAGATTCATTATATCTATACTTGTCCTCCGTTCGGAGTTGAGATTTGACAAGTAAATTATATAATAGCGTGAGTTGTTGATTAGATAGTAACCTAGGACAGCGTTCTACCGCCGACACTGCGGCGTACGCTGGGCGTTGTTACGTGCTCGTACCCTCACAGTGGGTGCGGGTCGTGACACATTTTAAGTAATTTTCTTGACTGTTTTTAGCCGTCAAGATAGCAGTTTTTAGAAACCGTCAACATAGGGAAAAACTTTTTTGACTCCGGCCTAGATAACGGCTATTAGCCGTCAAGAAAAGCCCTCTTGCAGCAGAATTGAGTTAATTGTTGACGTTTTATAACCGTCAAGAGAAGCTAAATTTTGTATAACAAAAATTCCATTTACAATTATATAATATGAATCGAACACACATATAATTTCAATAATCCATACGATATACATACATCAATAACTATAAAACCCAATTTTTATATTAATAAACTGTACATTGTTCATACATGATAAACTTTCAACACATCCAACACACGTCCTACCACAAACATCCAACATGTCCAACTACAAACATATCTAAACAAAGTATGTATTTTTCATACATCGTAAACATCCAAAACCGATATTTATACAAATAAAATAAAATATGTAGCAAACCCGACCTGAGCACATCCCTTTCATATTCACAGTACCTTCATTTTTCATATAGTTCCTGAGAGAAGAAGAGAAATATATTTAATCATTTATGTGCACATGTTTGTATAAACTAATATCAATTGAGAACAAAATCAAATGACCACAAGGCCTACAAGTCAACGCAGTATACAAAGTTGGTTAAATTGAATCTTTGATAGTTCAAATTGTTTACAAAAAAATACAAAGAGAACAAATTATAACTATAACGATAATGTAACATGAAGATCTACATGCGTGTAGATAAACTAAAAAAACTTTGCATTCGGTTCCAAATAAATAGACATAGGAAAGGAGAGGCATACATAAACTATTAACTAGAGAGATTATATTTCACACAGAATTCTGTGTGGAAGTGGCTATTGGCAAGTAGAAAGTTAGTGGAGAGCCAAATAGAGGAGGAAGGAGAGGAAGCTGGGTATATGGTTCTATGTAGGAAGTTAGTGGAGAGCCAAATACTGGCCTTATAAAAACATATTCTTCAATATCATAATAAAAAATATGATAAATTTTATAAATCCACATTTAAGAATGAACCTGGTGGATATATGGTTCCATGTTCTTCAATACCAGTAAAGTTTAGTATTGCCTCGCAATGCTCAATACAAAGATATGCTCAACTTTTATTTCTTGTCTCAACTAAGCAACACAACTATAAAAGAAGTCTTCATTATATCAGGATTTTATAATAAATGCCACTTAAAATTCACCAACGAGCCTGATGAAGCTTAAAATTCTGTTTAAGAGGAGTGATTAGATTAAAGGAGATGCAAATTCTACAGATAATTTGCTGACAGTTAAAGTAACTATAGCCTGGGAATATTAGAAAGCAAAAACGGAAACTCCAAAAATGCTTGAAAGTTAGTCAAAAGAAGAAAATTGACTACAACTATTAGGAGTACCTAGCACTTCCATCTGCAAAGCCATTACCACGCCCCCAACGTTGTAGTATTGATCTGAGCTTAGCTCCTACAGTGCTGGCTTACCCAGTTGTGGTTGGAAGTACCCTAAAAAACTGCATTAATAGAAATATGTCAAAACACAAACTATAGGATATTGGAAACCGCAAGAAATTATCCACAAGAAGAACTAACAGATCAAGAGTCCAAATAATTGGCAATACAGAAAATTATATGATCTTACAAGTTTATGGCATCTTGCTTTTTAGCATCCATGTAAGCATTGTTGTAGTATCTTTGAAGTGTCCTGAAGAACTCCTGTGATTGGGTTGCCACCTTCTATTGACCTCTTCTCTCACAAAATATCTATATAGCATCAGCAAATACAGTCATTTAAGTTCATAAGGTCAGTGCTGAAATTATCAAATGATATGGAACAATATATTCCGTAGAAAAAAATTCTTGTGCAAATCATTTATTTTTCCAAGCTTTTTTATGGAAAAAGAAGCACAATGGTACAGTTAATTAGCACTTCAAATGAAAGGATATATGTATCCATCAATTACTCCTGTCAATCTTAATAATTATTTAGTGGCATCCTAATGGTGTGAAAGGAAAGCAAAATGTCCATCAATATATTTAGTGCATCAAATGGTATGAAAGGAAAGGAAAGAGTCCATCCAGAATCTCAAGTATTTTAGTTCTTTTCTAATACATTCACATCCAGAAGAGCATCAGAACTACAACATTTTAACTTAACATCAGGCCAAGCATTCCACTCTTGACGACATTAGAATCCTTCTAAACAACTTTGGATACATGCATCAAAAGTAAGCATTTTCAGTAGAGATGGAACTGAAAATAATTTCATGAGAAGGTACATATTTCAATGTTATTCTCTTAAAATAGTAGCAAGACGAATCAAATCTTCCTTGACGGCAACATTGTTTTGTCCAAATTCACAATTTCTGTTTCGTATTAGCATAACTGTAACTGGTTAGAAACAAGTCTTCCTTCCATCATTGAAAGGAGAAGGAAACAACATATCAAGTTGGAACATCGATTCCCAATTATTCTTATTTTTCATTGTTCTCATCAATTGCGTGAAGTAGCTCGCTAGGACATCACAATTAGAATAATAATCCAATTAATTAAATTGTGGTTGGACAAAAGGCAGGCTAGGCATCAAACCAATAAATATAACTCAAGGAAGTTGAGATAATGAATGAGAAAGGAATTCCCACTAGAAACGGATATAATAAAGGTTGATTGATGCCCTTCCAAATTGTGCATATGGTTCAGTTGATCACAACATATATAATGCCAATGTTCTGCAATTGTGCATATGGCTCAGTTGATCACTACGTAACATTTGTTGATGATCAGAATTAGATCAAATGACATGCTATATATGCAGGACGGGCACTAGTGTCATCTCGCTTTCTCCATCGCATATATATGCAAATGTTCTGCAATTGCTGCACCTCTCCAAGTACGATTTTCTTTCCTAAAGAGTGTATATGTGAGTCACTAGCAAGCTAGCTAGTTATACTCAAATTGCATGGGCTGGCTAATCTTGATAATGTTTGGCAAGTCATGTTGTCACAAGTTGAAAGAATATAGTCATATAGCTAGATTCCAATTAGAACCAGTATCAGAAACTCTAGTCCACATAATATTAGGCTAAACCACAATGTGTCCAAGAAACACGAAAACTCCAAAAACGTGCACCATGTCGGACACTTCCCCGACAATCCAAAACACATAAGGTGCCACATCTGTGTCGCCGTGTCCATGCCGTGTCGTGTCGTACCTGTGTCCGTGCAGCACAACGATTGTGTGATTCATGAAGGATGACATAAATTTATATGTAAAAGGATAGTTTGTATATAAAAAAGAAGAAGTGTGCTTTGCTATTGAAATTGAGTCCCGGTTCAGGAGTTTCGTCAAACACCTGGGAGTCAATGAACAAAAAAGGGATTACAGAGTTTATTTTGAATTCTATTAATTCAGAATCAAAATCAAACATCTAAAATACCGAATTTATACCAAAATAGGCTCTAAGAACAGGGGCAGCAGGAGCAGCAGCACTCCGGCGCGCTCACCGCGCTCTTCCGCTGGCACGAGCACCGCCTCCTGGTCGTTGCAGTCATCTCCATCTTTACTTTTGCCTCCCACTTCATTAGTCTCCTCGCCACCACCACCTCCTCCCCGACACCATCAAAACCCCTCTCCCCTCCTCCTTTGTCATCGCCACCGGCGTCGCCGCCGCTCCCATCCTCTCCGACGTGCTCATCCACTACACCGTCTCCGCCTCCACCACCGGAGCGGGCCGCATGCCTGAACAGGACCTCTGCGCCGTCGTCGCCGTCCTCCGCCGCCGTGCCCCATGCAGCCTCCTCGTCTTTGGCCTCGGCCACAAAACCCTCCTCTCGCGCTCCCTAAACCACGGCAGACGCATCATGGTCCTTGACAAGAACGAGTACCATATCGCCCGCTTCGAGGAGGAGCACCCCGCTGGCCCCCTCATCGAGGCCTACGACGTCACCTACACCACCAGGGTCAGCGACCTCGACGAGTTGCTCGACTCTGCCCGCGCATGCCTCGGGGACGAGTGGGAGGCTCTTTAGCGGAGAGGAGTGGGGGGCTCTGTAGGAAACTCTTTAAATGAGAGGAGTAGAAGAAGAAGGTTAGGAAGAGAGAAGGAAAGTAAGGGGTGATCGGAAAAAAGTTTGTTGGGTTCCTCGATTAAAAAGAACCACAAACGTTAACAAATTAAAAATTTTGAAAAAATTACCCGAATGGCATCTGAAAAAATCCCGCCAAGTTTTTGCACATACATTAGTTGACGGTTATCACCAAACCGTCAATAAATAAATTGATGTTTATTGACGGATCATCTAAAATCGTCAACTATTATACTGTAAGATTGCTAAATTAACATAAAATGAGGCATTTCTTGACGTAAGGCTAAATCCGTCAAGATAACCCATTCTCTTGACGGTTTCTCACAACCATCAACTTATAAATCAAGAATCGTCATTTTTCTTGTAGTGCTAGCAAGTATGAAACGGTCAGAGAATGTACTCGTCTGATATCCTGAGTATCCGAAGTGAAAATACTGCCTGAGGAGAGGTGTCATACTCCTATTTAAAATAACACAAGTCACAACATGTCCAAAATGGTAAAATAGAACACTACAATGCATTCTACATGATGTTTGGGTTAATCTAGGCTAAAGTCAACCTTGGGTCAACTCTAGTCAACTACACTAGTCAAACTAGGTCAACTAGGTCAAGTCCTAACCCAGACAAGTCTTACTAAGCCTAACCAAGTCTATCCTAGCATTCACATACAATCGGAATGTTATACAAGCTATCAAACATATAATTACCTATATATACTTATATATATTCAATACACATATTGCATACACTAGTATAGGCAATCATTCATAGGCACACTCATATAGGTTATCATGTATAGGCAAGGTCAAGTTTAAATAGTTTCCAGTCACATGGGTTTACATATTATCATGCATGATTATATATACATATAATATATATAGAGATAGAGGGGTAGAGTGACAGTGGCATGTGTATGTGTTTGCCATGTGTGTGTGTTTACAAGTAGAATGTGTGTGTGTGTGTGTGTGTGTGTGTGTGTGTGTGTATACAGTAGTGTGTGTGTGTATATAGGTTACAACACAGGTTAGTGAATGTGGGTAGGTAGCAGTACATAGGTTTCTCAGGTTTTACAGTTCAATATGTGTGAGTACACAATGTGTTCTTAGGTTTACAATGACTGTAAGTTAACATGGAGTTTCAGGTTCAGTCAATGTGAGGGTTCAGTGTGACACAGGCTTGTGACATGTGTGTGTGTGTATTGTGTTCAGATTCATCATAGGTTAGGGTGTATGAACACGTGTGTAGCCATACATTTGTGTTCAGTTCATCATAGATTATATGAACATGGATGTGTGTATAATAGGTGATGTGTGTGTAGCAGTTTTTAGAGTGTGTGTGTAATTCATAGAAGCAGTTTTCAGTTTCCAGGCTCGGGAAACACAAATCAACAACCAAACCATCACACACATGAACCCAAGCAATGTAACTTAATTTCAGCATAATATATAATCTAATATTGTAAATTAATCTTCTAAAATCAGTAAAAACATAATTAAAACTCAGGAATCATTTGACAGAACCTAGTATCAGATAATTGGTGAAAAACACAAATTCGAATTCGAATCTCAGTTAATATTCAATTTAATGGGTTGGTAGATGTTAGTGCACCTGTGTATGTGTCATACAATAATTTGGTGTCCATAAAATCAAGATACGACGTGTCCACTCCCTCTCGAACACTTACAGACACATGCACAAACACACAGTCTCGTGCACGCGTGTGTGTCGATCCAGGACACGACACATGATATGACACTACTCGTGCACGTGTCCACGTGTTCGCCTAGGGTAGGGCTACGTGTCTAGAACCCTGATATGTGTCTAAGTGTCCTCGTGTCATGTCAAAAAGTGCGTATCCGAACTCAGAACTCGTACGGCTATGCGCAGGCAAAGATTAGTGTGACCGAGATTTCTTTCGATCCGCTTGATCGTTTTGCCTCAAACTTCGTGCGCAAGATGACAGTTAATGCCCCTTTGTGTCCAAGAAAAATCAGACCTAAACGTGTCATGTCCAGTACACACGACTCGTCGAGCAGCAGGACACTGCTCGAGTACACAGCGAGCGTGTTCGTACCCATTTTGGACATGGACACGACTCAAAAATCAACTCAAAGTTTAGGGAAATCAAAGAGAACATTAAAATGAATAATTCCAATCAAAAACATTTCGAAAATACAATGAAAAAGTTCTCAGAGGCATCTACACAAACACTTACAAATAGAAACTGATACGTATCCGATACGGACACGAAACCAATGCAAAACTTCACAAAACACACACCACAGCTAGGAGACACCTAGATCTAGGCTATCATACAAAGAAATTAGGATTAAATGATAGTTTGAGGTATTTACCTATAGAGTATCAAGCTCAAAGAAAAGCCCCAAATAGGAAGATTCCTCTTGCAAGTCAAAAGTTCCAAATTGTGCAAAATCTGAGATTTTACTCCATGAACAGCAAGTAGAGTATGATTAGGTTATAATGCAAGAGACTAGAGTCAAAAATGAATTAAAATGAAAGAGTTATGGATTGAAGAAGAAAGACCAATACCTCTTTCTTTCCAAAAGTTGTTGTAATGTAAAAAGAGGCAAGAACTAGGAAGAGACATTAAATAGGGGGATTCCCTAGAGGCGGCCATGTAAGGAAGGAACTAGGGTTAGGGTTATGACTAATAGACTTGGGCCAAGTTTCAATGCTAAAAGAATCAATCCATAAGTCAAAAGTCCATGAACCTAAATCACTTATTCTCTATATGAAACTTGATTCAAAATAACTCAACTTGGGTTGACTTAAGTTAGACTAGGGTCCCAGCATGCTAATCAAGTCACCATAGCTAAAATCAACATCTAGGTTAGTCTCTAAAGTCTCAACTAGCAAAGGTCAAAAATAACAACCATCACTCAATAATTCAAAATGAATCCAAAATTTTCAAAATGACCAAAATACCCTCAAACTAAAATGTGTTTGGGACAAATCTACCCTCCTTAAAAGAATTTTGTCCTCAAAATTGAAAGACGAATAAACTGATGAGAAGGATAGACAATCATACCTCAAGGTCCAAAAAGATATGGGTATCGCTCGCGCATCTCATCCTCCCGCTCCCATGTAGACACTTCTAGAGAATGATGCCTCCATGCGACGTGAACCAAGGGTATTACCTAGTTTCTCAGTACCTTCTCTTGGCGATCCAAAATCTCCATAGACTGCTCTGGATAATTGAGAGTAGGCCCCACCTCAATCTCCGAATGGTCGAGTACGTGGCTAGGATCAGCCACATACCGTCTCAACTGTGATACGTGGAATACATTGTGGACACCCACTAGTTCATGTGGCAAGTCTAGCCTATATGCTACGTCGTCGACTCTCCCGCTGATCACGAAAGGTCCGATGAAGCGTAGGCTAAGCTTTCCACCTCCACCAAAATGTATGGTACCACGAGTCGGAGATGTCCTCAAAAAAATCAGGTCTCCGACCTAAACACAAACAAGGTCTCAAGTTACAAAATAATCAAACATGATCAAACAAAACAAAAACAAACAACCTACTTCTAATCCTATCTCTAAGCAGTACCTCAAAATCCAAAGGCCTCCGGAGGCTATTGGCCCAATGCCGATGTATGTCCCGTGCCACGTGAAGTCTGTCCCTGATGAGCTTCACCTTCTCAGCTGCGTCAACAACCATCTCAGGTCCCAATAAAGCTCGCTCTCCAACATCATCCTAAGATAAGGGTGTACGACATCTATGCCCGTATAGTGCCTCAAAAGGTGACATCTCAATACTGGCCTGAAAATTGTTGTTGTAAGCAAACTCCACCAAGTACAGGTGATCCTCCCAGGATCCTTCGAAATCCAAGACACACGTCCGCAGCATGTCCTCGAGTGTCTGAATAGTCCTCTCTGACTGTCCATCTGTCTGAGGGTGGTATGCAGTACTAAACTTGAGCTGAGTACCCAAACTAGTCTACAGACTCCGCCAGAAATAGGAAGTAAAGCGACTATCTCGATCTGAGACGATGCTGACCAGAACTCCATGAATCCTGATAATCTGCAGCATATACATCTCTGCAAGCCTCTCAGTAGACGTACCCACTTTAAATGACAAAAAGTGGGCTGATTTGGTCAACCTGTCTACGATGATCCAAATCGCGTCTTTCCCTCCTGGTGTACGCGACAATCTAGAAATAAAATCCATCGTGATGTGCTTCCACTTCCACTCTGGAATAGGCAATAGCTGCAAAAAACCTCCTGGCCTCTGCCTCTCTGCCTTGACCTGCTGACAGACCAAACATCTGGCTACGAAGTGAGCTACCTCCCACTTCATCCCATACCACCAGATGTGCTCCCTCAGACCCCTAGACATCTTGTTGGCACCTGGGTGTATAGAGTACTGAGATCGGTGGGCCTCCTGCATGACATGCTCACTGAGCACTCTACTGGGCACACACAGCCTGGAACCGTGCCTCAAAGTGCCATCCTCTGCAAGAGTAAACTCATCATCCACCAGCCTGCTCGAACCTGCTCTCGGATACACCGCAGAGCAACATCCTCGAACTGTGTCGACTTGATCCTCTCCATCAAGTCCGACTGAATCTGAAAGCCCCACATCTGCATCTGAACTCCTGGCACAATCACCTTAATCCCAGGCTCTCCAAATCTGTTAGCAAATAACGATCCATAGTCAAACACATGGCTATCGGATACCTACTCAAGGCATCGGCAACCATATTGGCCTTCCCTGGGTGATACTATAGTGAAATGTTAAAGTCCTTCATCAACTCCAACCACCTGTACTGCCTCATGTTGAGCTCCTTCTGTGTAAACACATACTTCAAGCTCTTATGATCTGTGAAGATCTCCACCTGCTCTCCGTATAAGTAGTGTTTCCACAACTTCAAAGCAAATTTCACTGCTGGCAACTCAAAGTCGTGGGTAGGGTAGTTCTTTTCATGGAGGCGTAACTGCTTGGAAGCATAGGCAATCACCTTTCTATGTTGCTGCAAGACACAACCCAAACCCTTCCCTGAGGCGTCACTGTAGATAGTGAACCCTCATGATCCCGATGGCAATGTCAGAATCGGAGCTATCGTCAGCCGTTTCTTCAACTCATCAAAAGTGACCTGACGCTCCTCTGACCAAACAAATTTTGCATCCTTCCGGGTCAGCCTAGTCAATGGCTCTGCAATCGGGGAGAAATCATGCACGAACCTCCTGTAATTGCCTATCATTCCCAAGAAGCTCCTGATCTCTGCTACTGAACTCGGTCCCGACCAAACCTCAACTGTCGTGATCTTCTTCGGGTCAACTGAGATCCCATCTTCAGTCACCACATGACCCAAGAAGTCAACTCTGTTCCGAAAGAACTCACACTTCGAGAGCTTGTCATAAAGCTCCTCCCTCCTGAGTGTCTCCAGAACCACTCTCAAGTGCTCCTCTTCAGTCTTCGCGTACACTAGGATATCATCGATGAAAATTACCACGAACTTGTCCAAGTACTGGTGGAACACCTTGTTCATCAAGTTCATGAATACCGCCGGGGCGTTGGTCAGCCCAAACGATATAACCAAGAACTCAAACTGACCATACCGTGTCCTGAATGCGGTCTTCGGGATATCCTCCATCTTCACCTTTACTTGATGATAACCTGACCTCGGATCAAACTTCGAGAAAACTTGAGCTCCGCTCAACTGATCAAAGAGATCATCAATCCGCGACAGTGGGTATCTGTTCTTGATTGTGACGTTGTTGAGTGCCCTGTAGTCGATACACATCCGTACCGACCCATCCTTCTTGGGTACAAAGAGTACCGGTGCACCTCAAGGTGAAGAACTCGATCGGATGAAGCCCTTGTCCTGCAGCTCATCCACCTGCTTCTTCAATTCTACCAACTCGATGTTGTTCACTCGATAGACATACTGAGAAATCGGTTCCGCACCGGGAACCAAGTCTATCGACAACTCAACGTCTATGTCCGGTGGAAGTCCTGACAAATCCTTCGGAAAGACGTCCATGAACTCCGCAATCAAAGGATGTGGAACCGCCTCCTCCTCGACTAAAACTCCACAAAAAAGTTTGTTGTTCTGCTCCGCCTGCCGTCGGATGAACTCGAACTCTGGCTCTCCTAGCACTCCGAACAGAACTCTACCCCCAAGGCAATCTATGTTGGCGTGATGCCTGCTCAATCAATCCATACCTAATACAATGTCGTAGTTCGGTAGTGGCATTACGAACAGACTCACCTCCAACTCCCGGCCTCCCAAAATAACACTCCGTCCTCTGAAAATATCACTCACAAGGATAATACCACCCCCAGTCGTGATCTTACAAGTCTTAGACAACGATTCCGGTACAAGGCAGTGTCTAACAGCAAATGATACAGACACAAAACTGTGGGAAGCCCCGGAATAAAATAAGGCAAAAGTTAGAATGGAGTCGAGAAAAATAGAACCTACGATCAGCAGCTCCCCAATAGCCTCTGCATCCTCGGCCGCCATGGCAAAAGCTCGCCCCTGCTGGCCACCCCTGGCCTGTTGCTGATGCTGCACGAACCGCTACTGTTGAGTCGACAACGGTCCCTTCTGCGGTCCTACTGGAGCCTTGGCTCCTACTCTCTGTGCTGCCCTGCCTGCAAAGAGGGAACAGTCCCTCAGCTGATGCTCCGATGAACCGCAGAGAAGGCACTTCCCTAGCCTCTTCCTGTACTCGGTCCATCCATGCCCCAGTTTCCTGCAGAAGGTACAACTAGTAGACTGCTGCCTCGGGGCCTGTTGCTGCTGCCTCGGCTGCTGATGATGAGCTGGCTGAAGTCTCAGCTGATGGAACTGCTGCGGCTAAAACTGTCTCTGCTGATGCTGCTGCTGAAAAGTGAGGCCTCTTGGCCTGGCCTCCACTGCTGCTACCACCGAGAGTGTCTCATCCCCTATTGAGCCTCAGCTCAAGGTCATCCTCCGCTGCTAGGGCGCCTACCAGGATCTCCTCAAAAGTGGTGCTGCAGGCACTCTTGGTATAGGACTTCACCTCCCTGACTAGTCCCTTCCTGAACCTTCGGGCCTTCGTCGCCTCAGAAAGCCCCTCAATAAATCTGCCCAGATGGCAGAACTCCCCAGCGTACTCCTCGACAGTCTGACTGCCCTGCACCAAAGCCTCCAACTGCATCTCGAGGGCACCAAGCGCTGCATTGGGGAAAAACTTCTCCTTGAACAGCTTCTTGAAAGTTGCCCAAGTCTGCCCAACTGTACCAACCCTCGGGTCTGTCTGGTACCACGTGTGAGCCAAGTCCTGTATTATATTAGCCGCTGCCTCAATCTGCTGTCTCGTTGGAATCTTTGCCAGCCTGAATATCTCTTCCATGTACTCGATCCACTCATCTGCGTACTGGATGCCCTCTGTACCCCTGAAGTCTCATGGGTACATCTTCTGGAAATCCTGTATGCCCTTATCCTTCGGCTGATGCTGCTACTGACCTGCCGGAGGCGGAGCTGTAGCCCTCTCAACTGTCGTCAGGGCTAGATCGATGCCCCGACCGAACTCTGCCATCTGACGCTGCTGCTGAGCCTGCTAGGCCTCCATGAACTGCTGGAAGAAGGTGAACAGTTGTACTGCATCGACGGATCCAGAAGGCGGCTGCTGCAGCTGGAGCATCTCCGGAATGACTGGGCTCTACCTGCGAACTGGGGGAGAGGCTCCTCCGAATGCAGCTGAAACACCCACCCCAGCTGGCATAACTGGAGCTGCGAAATAGGGGACTGGCTGCACAGGATAAGATGTGGCAGACCTCTCATCAGTATCTTCCTGTCCTGGACGATGAGATCTAGTCTCAACCATCCTTGAGACAGATCAAACAAGAACAATTTCTGAGAATGAGTCGAAATAGCAAAGGAGGACAATTTATATTTAAGGGATGACAATAAGAAGCAAATTTAGATAAAAGGAATCTGATTAAGCATTTTTTCTAATATGATTGAGTACCTTCAAAAATATCATAATCCTACTGCAGGCTGCAGTGATACTCTTGTTCGAATACCACCACAATCTTGACCTGCATGGGCTACCACTAAAAATGTGTCATGTCCCGCACCCAGTGTAAGGGCACGAGAAGTGGGTACGTCCAGCCTACGCCGCAGTATCGGCGGTAGAATGCTGTCCTGGGTCACATACATCTAAAAACTATAAGGTACATTGCACTGTTTTACTCTCCGAATGGAGGAAGAATATAAAGTACAAATCTCAATCACAACTAAGGAAGATGTACGATAAGATTGATAAGAATATCAACAGAATCCACAGATGAAATACTATAAAAGAGATAATCCAAAGTGTCTAAGATAAACATCTAACAAGATCCACAACTCCACATCATCACAATCTCTAATACAAATATTCGGATGAGATACAACTGAAATAAAATAACTAAACTATGGGAGTGTCGTCAGCAGGTATTGGATCCTGCTGGAAGTCCAAGTCACAGGTGTCCTCTAGTGCTGTCCCGTAGTAAGTGGTACAACATGCCTCATCCTCGTCCTCTATAATATTTTCAATAGGTCCAGTCAGGACATGAGCGAGCACAGTACATCTCACGCAGTTCATATCATGACAGGAATATAAAGCATGCAATAGAGTAAAATATATGAATCGCTGAAAGAAAGGACATAAAATAAAGAGGTAACTGTAGTAGAAATATCTACTATAAATAAAGAGCTACAGTGAACTAGTAATTTAGAGCACAAGATAGACATGTGAACGCCTTGATAATAAATATGAGAGTTTGTACATGGCTACACTACTTTGGAAATATTCACATGACTACTTCTACTCCCCCATCCCCAATCAATACACAAGGATTCGTTCAAGTTATTTATTATACATAATTCCACATGGGGGCCCATAAATGGGTGCACATGAATATAAACATGGGAGCTCCGTGAACATGAGAGTATATGAATCACGAGAGTGCACATGATTGGTGAAAGTACAGGAATACATGATGAAAGTGAAACGCACATGACATGATGTATCCGATGCTCCCGAGGGGGATAACAACGTATAAAAAGATATATACAGTACTAATCCGTGTTTCCATCGTGACAGCATCAAGTAGAGTAATCTAGAGCAAGAATATAGTCCTAGGAAGTATGAAACGGTCAGAGAATGTACTCGTCTGATATCCTAAGTATCCGAAGTAAAAATACTGCCTGAGAAGAGGTGTCTGACTCCTAGTTAGAACAGCACAAGTCACAACATGTCCAAAATGGTAAAAATAGAATACTACAATGCATTCTACATGATGTTTGGGTCAATCGAGGCTAAAGTCAACCTTGGGTCAACTCTAGTCAACTATACTAGTTAAAATAGGTCAAATCCTAACCCAGACAAGTCTCACTAAGCCTAACCATGTCTATCCTAGCATTCACATACCATCACAATGCTATACAAGCTATCAAACACACAATTACCTATATACATATATATTCAATACACATATTGCATACACTAGTATAGGCAATCATTCATAGGCATACTCATATAGGTTATCATGTATAGGCAATGTCAAGTTTAAATAGTTTTTAGTCATATGGGTTTACATATTATCATGCATGATTATCTATACATATAATATATATAGAGAGAGGGGTAGAGTGACAGTGGCATGTGTGTGTGTTTGCCATGTGTGTGTGTTTACAAGTAGAATGTGTGTGTGTATAGTAGTGTGTGTGTATATAGATTACAACACAGGTTAGTGAATGTGGGTAGGTAGCAGTACATAGGGTTCTCAGGTTTTACAGTTCAATGTGTGTGAGTACACAATGTGTTCTCAGGTTTACAATGACAGCAAGTTAACATAGGGTTTCAGGTTTAGTCAATGTGAGGGTTCAGTGTGACACAGGCTTATGACATGTGTGTGTGTATTGTGCTCAGATTTCATCATAGGTTAGGGTGTATGAACATGTGTGTGTAGCCATACATTTGTGTTCAGTTCATCACAGATTATGTGAACATGGATGTGTGTATAATAGGTGATGTATGTGTAGCAGTTTTCAGAGTGTGTGTAATTCATAGAATCAGTTTTCAGTTTCTAGGCTCGGGAAACATAAATCAACAACCAAACCATCACACACAAGAACCCAAGCAATGTAACTTAATTTCAGACATAATATATAATCTAACATTGTAAATTAATCTTCTAAAATTAGTAAAAACACAATTAAAACTCAGGAATCATTTGATAGAACCTAGTATCAGATAATTGGGGAAAAACACAAATTCGAATTCGAATCTCAGTTAATATTCAATTTAATGGGTTGGTAAATGTTAGTGCACCTATGTATGTGTCATACAATGATTTGGTGTCCATAAAATCAAGACACAACGTGTCCACACCCTCTCGAGCACTCACAGACACGTGCACAGACACACAGTCTCGTGCATGCGTGTGTGTCGATCCAGGACACGACATACGACACCACTCGTGCACATGTCTACGTGTTCGCCTAGGGTAGGGCTACGTGTCTAGAACCCTAATATGTATCCAAGTGTCCTCGTGTCGTGTCAATAAGTGTGTATCCGAACTCAGAACTCGCACGGCTATGCACAGGCAAAGATAAGTGCGACCGAAATTTCTCTCGATTTTCTCGATCGTTTTGCCTCAAACTTTGTATGCAAGGTGACAGTCATTGCCCCTTTGTGTCCAAGAAAAATTAGACCTAAATGTGTCATGTCCAGTACACACGACACGTCGAACAGCAGGATACTGTCGAGTGCACAGCGAGCGTGTTCGTGCCCATTTTGGACACGAACACGACTTAAAAATCAACTCACAGTTTAGGGAAATCAAAGAGCACATTAAAATGAATAATTCCAATCAAAAACATTTCGAAAATACAATGAAAAAGTTCTCAGAGGTATTTACACAAACACTTACAAATTAAAACTGATACGTGTCCGATACGGACACGAAACCAATGCAAAACTTCACCAAACACACACCACAGCTAAGGGACACCTAGGTCTAGGCTATCATGCAAAGAAATCAGGATTAAATGATAGTTTGAGGTATTTACCTATAGAGTATCAAACTCAAAGAAAAGCCCCAAATAGGAAGATTCCTCTTGCAAGTCAAAAGCTCCAAATTGTGCGAAATTTGAGATTTCTCTCTATGAACAGCAAGTAGAGTTTAATTAGATTCTAATGCAAGAGACTAGAGTCAAAAATGAATTAAAATGAAAGAGTTATGGATTGAAGAAGAAAGACCAATACCTCTTTCTTTCCAAAAGTTGTTGTAATGTAAAAAGAGGCAAAAACTAGGAAGAGACATTAAATAGGAGGGGATTCCCTAGGGGCCGGCCATGTAAGAAAGGAATTAGGGTTAGGGTTATGACTAATGGGCTTGGGCCAAGTTTCAATGCTAAAAGAATCAATCCATAAGTCAAAAGTCCATAAACCTAAATCACTTATTCTCTATATGAAACTTGATTCAAAATAACTCAACTTGGGTTGACTTAAGTTAGACTAGGGTCCTACCATGCTAATCAAGTCACCATAGCTAAAATCAACATCTAGGTTAGTCTCTAAAGTCTCAACTAGCAAAGGTCAAAAATAACAACCATCACTCCAATAATTCAAAATAAATCCATAGTTTTCAAAATGACCAAAATACCCATAATCTAAAATGTGGTAGTGACACCTTCCAACTTGTGTCCAGGTATAAACATTGAATATACAAATATTATTTTATTAATTATCAATATGGAAGAGATTGTTGACCCAAACTAGATCACAGTCAACCAAATATTGACAAATTGACAATATAATATTTGTCATAAATCAATATGACACTACAAGACAGAACTCAGTGCAAGACGGACGTCTTCTCTCTCCTGCAGCGTACTCATTTTTAGAGTCTGTACTATTTTATATTTATTGAGTCTAGCAAAATATAAACTGAGTAGCACTGGTTATTCTTGGCTTAAACTTTATTCCCAAACAAACCCAAAGCTCCACTAAACCAAACTTAGCCCACAAAGCCTATCTGAACTCTCTGTCAGCAAGGAGACAAAGTTCTGGCCGAACTCTGTCCCACACAGAGTTTGGGACGAATACTGCCCCCTGATTTTGAGGACCCTAATTTTTAGGGCTTACTGTATGCTAGTTGTCCAACGGCCAAAAAATTTAAATTCATGACACAGAATTATGGCCGAATTCTGCCTATCCCAACTAGTATAAATAGGCCTTGAATTCTCTCATTCTAATTCATCCAAATATCTTTTCTTCTCTTCTCTATAAGCCTCATACAAGCCTTAACCTTCTCATCTACTAGCCACAAGCTTTCTAAGCCTAAAAGTGCTCAATGCTATTCAGTTAGAAGTTTGTGCAAGAGTCAAGAAAGTCGCTTGGAAAATTCCAAGCTTCGCCACAGCGATCTTTATAAGAAGTTACGTGCTCTTCTGAAGAAAAGACACGGGGTGTAACTACTATTTCATAAATAGTGGATTTAATCCTGAGCTAGAGTTCTCAGGCCTGGACTAGTCCTCCACGAGAGAAACCAGGTTAAAAATCTGTTGTGTTTGCGTATGCTCTCTTGATCTTTTTATTTCTGTATTTACTACTCTGATTATTTACTGTTGGTGAAAAGAGTTAAATTTTATTTGGCCATTATCGTTATAAACTCTATTCACCCTCCTCTAGAGTTACCTGTTTGTTCTTCACTATGGACCATACGGGTGGAGATAGAGATCTTCGAGACCGACCTTAGATTCTAGATAGATTAGATAGTTCTTTTATTTAAATATTTAGCGAGTTTGTTCCCGAATGTTATTTCAATGTATTATTAGATTTGTAATTTGAATAACTATTATGAATGAGCAAATAGATGAGATTTTGTTGTATTTGAGATTGATATTGAGGTCTACACAACGTACTACCATCGATGCTGTGACGTAGGATGGACTTGGCTACGTACTCGTATCCCGACAAGCGGGTGCGGATCGTGACAATATGTGATATCTCTACGAAAATAAGTCATATTAGCGACGCCAAAGAACGTCACTAAACAGAAGAAAAAAAATGTCGCTGATTTCATTTAGCAACGAAATTAGCGACGAAATCTCCATGTCGCGTATTACCTAGTCGCTAACACAAAAAACATCGTTGTTCGTCACCATGGCGACGTTCTTTTACGATGCAAAAATGTCGCTAGCTTTTTAGTGGATAGCGATGTTTGCCGACGAGGCGTTGCTAATTAGCAACATATATATTCATTGCTAATTATCGCTGGCAGTTCAGCGTTAGCAATGTAATCTGCAACGTTTAGTGACGTACAATATGACATTTTGGGTTTGCCACATCACGATATCAGCGATGTCTGGCAACCGTCAGTGACGTCTCCGACAGTAGCTAGTAATGTTCAGATACGTGAATAGAGACGAAATTAGTGACGTTTGTAGACTATTTTACTGACATGTCGAGTTTGCCATGTCAGTAAGTTAGCGACGTCTAACGAATTTCTATGACGTTTGCTTTTCAGGTTAGCGACATATCGATATACGTTAACGACGTATTCCGTCGTCACTATTCGTCGGAAAACGTCGCTAAGCGTCGCTAACTTTTAAAATAAATAAAAAAAGTTAGGATTATGTTTACTTTTCCATCAAGAATCTACCTGCATTTTAAATGACAGTTTAAAAATAATAGACCCGGAGCAACCCTCCGTAGAATTTCCTAGGTTCGCCGACCCCTTCGATGGAACACTTAATACCGGTAAAACAATATAGAGACAAATAATAAAAATGCACTACCAATAATCAAATGAATAGAATCCAATGATCAGAAAGACATGAAATAGCTAGGTGGAGACAAATCCACTACCAAACTAGGCTCTGGCTCTGATGCTAAAGGCACAAGTTCTCCGTGTGAGGTCCACTGATAGTAATTCGGCATGAAACCTCAAGAGTACAAATGATATGTCAGCCACTTCCGGATGATATTTCAAGTTGTGATATCTCACACATAGACACTTAATTTTGGTACGGTCCATGTACTGAGGAAATGCCTTAGCGAACTGCAGGAACTGCTCTACCCCTGTATAAATTTATCCTGTACACTGCACATATCATCAGGATGACGATTGTACATCTACGAACGATGCCGCAGATAGTAATTCATATCCATTTGAAAATAATTCTATAAAGATAGATACACATTATTCGAGTATATTGTCCAAATGGATGCTTAGATCCATGAGTATTAAATGAGTCTCGTCATGTGTTCAATGTCAGCCATTCTCTCCAAAGAAAATTTACTTTTGCAAGCTTTTTGAGGCTGTTAGAGTTATACAGGATTTCAGAAAAATACTAGAAAAGGCCAAATATTATATTTTTTTTCTAGGATTTTTCTTTCTTTGTTATTTTTTTAATTTTTTACTCCGTTTGTTCTTTCTCTTTTCTCCTATTTTTCTGAAATCTGTAGAACATTAACAGCCTCAAAAGGCTTACAGATGTAAATTTACTTGTTAGAGAAGGGCTGACATGGATACTTGACTTCGAGCTGACACAGACACTTAAAGATGTAAATTTACTTGTCAGAGAAGGGCTGATACGGACACTTACCTATGTATCTAAGATACCTAGCTAGTACTTACCTACATATCACCTTAACTCTAGGTATTTGTGTATCATGTGGATATCATGTACTATTGTACACAATATCACATTGATACTCTCTTGTATCTTGATACTAGAATACAGTTTCAAATACCCATGATACTAACTATACATACTAATTATACACACGTTCAACTTATATACTACTACGATACTCACTCTATACACTCTAGGTACTACGATATACACTTAGGTGTTGTTATGTATTCTTTGTGAACCATTTCCTGAAAATAAAATTTACTTATGCAAGCCTTTTGAGGCTTTCAGCATTATACTAGATTTCCAAAAACTCTATAAAAGACTAAGTTATTCGACTTTTTGGTATAACTCTGATAGCCCAAAAAGGCTTGCATAAGTAAATTTAATTTCCAGAGAAGGGTCACATGGACACTTGATTTCAGGCTAACATGGACACATAACATAAAAGATAATGATACCTCTGTTGTCATGTGTTCCTTGGGAGCCCACAAGGAAAACTTGACCTCAGAGTGTCCAAGCTAGCACTTACCATAAAATATTGGGCGATACCTAGCTAGCACTTACCTATATACCTAGTATCTTGACACATTTGTACACACCGACATGAACACGACAAATGGTTTGGCGTGTCCTATAGTATCTTAGGACACTCTCTACTTACCTTACTCATTCCTATATATCCTAACTGAAACTCAAAACTTGCTCTCAAGACACATAGGCCAATGGCTTTTAGCCATAGAGCAGTGATCAATAGGCACACTGTAATACTGCCTCAAAGGGGCAGTTCACTGTCAATGATAGTGAACCACATGCCCAGGTCGATTCCTACAGCTAAGGTGGGGTTATTCCCTCTCACTGACACTCTAACTTATATGACACTAACCACTAGCACTAATACATTTACAATACCAATTCTCCCTACACATTTACTGATACAAGCACTAATTCGCCTAAACCTTCACTTAACCAATCACTAGGGCTGACATTTACCTATACCAATGGCCAACCCCCATCTGCGGCCTACAGCAGGTCAACCTACTCGACTGAAGGCAGTGGCCAAGTGACCTGGCCAAGCTCGAGCACAAACTACATCCCTGCTGCAGCCAAGTGGCCTGGCAAAGCCAGGATGGATCCTCACAGCAAGTCATTCACTCCATTTTCCTGAACAATGATACTGAATTCAAATGAAGTTGGGCTATGGCCAAAGGCCTGCATACAAGCTCACTTGAGGTTCAGCTTAAATTTTGGCGAGTACTATATAGATTTCTATTTCATTTGTGTTTTTGTTCCTGCACTAAAGCTTCTTACATGAGAAACTTTGTTCGACAAAGAAATTGATGCTCAACGAATCATTGTATATTTTTTTTTCAATTTTGTTTAGGATTTGGCTCATATATGAATGTCGTTATAAACAATATTGGTTAATTCAACTGTTTGAATAGTTCTGACTTCAAACAAATTAATATTGGTTAATTCAACTATTTCCTTCCCTTAACCAACACACAATGTCAGTGTCATGTCAGTGTCGTATCAGTGACCATATCAGTGTCTATGTATGTGTGTCGTGTCGTATCAGCAAGAGGAGTGTAACAGTGTCGTATCAGGAAGATGGAGATAGGGTTAGGGTTTGGGTTACTTGAGCCTGCGGGGAAGAAGATGAGAGGGGCGAAGGGTAAGGGGGTCGCAGCGGGGAGGGGGTCGTCGGAGTCGAGAACGGCGCCGGAGGTGTAACCCCACGTTCCTAAAATCTTAAATTTTGGTATTTTTGGTATTTTAGAATTTTATTTATGGTTTTCATAAAGTATTTAATTTTTCTCTTTTGCATCATGATCAGTGATTATAGAATTATTCCTGATTTGATAATTAAATTTGTTCCACTAAAAACAATTTCCTTAATAAAATCTTGATGGTTATTACAAATGAGCAATTCAAATTATTTCCCTCTATTTTTTTCTTTTTTCCCAAGTTGCTAACAACCTAACAACCTTGTAACAAACTAACGAACTCCCAAACAAATTTTCTAACTAATTTTTCAGTTTGTAATAAACAGAATTGGTGGAGGGGCTTTCTGGTAAATTATCATTCCTATCAAAACCTTTATTTATACAGGTTTCCTTTAACATTCTCTCTCCTCCTCATTTTTCCTTCCCCCTGTGAAGAGCTGACCCTTACCAAAAATTTCCTATTTCCAAACCAAATCCCTAACCCTAATTTTCGAGAAGAAGCAGCGGTGATTAGGCCGATCTCCTCGGCAGAGACGACCGTACGTCCTTCGATGATGCCGTTCAGATCTCCTCACCCTGTGACGATCGAAGACGACTTCTTTACCGTGGTTAGCCAACTTCGGCCAGAGCTTCGGCGATCCATTCTTTCCAGCAGCGTCAGCGAACGGATCCTCCACCTCGACCTTCTCTATTGTAAATTTGTCGTCGATAGCCGAGGTGAGTCGATCTCGATTTCATCTTTGAAATTCTTTCTCCTTCCAATCTCTCGAAGTGATCGATGATTCGAGTTCTTCACTCAATCTGCAAGTAGAATCGTGCACAAATCTAAGTCGAAGTTCGATCATCCTACTCGAAGGAATGCTGAAGTTCTCTACGAAGATTTCTTCGACAGGCTTCGATCGAGCAATTGTCGATTGGCTAATTACTGTATGTGAGTCCTTGATTTTGATCGATCAGAGCAAGGAGGAATTGTTTCCTTTCTTCTGTTATTTTGATCAATGTTCTTCCGCTGTCCTTAGACATCAGGTGTTCGAGTGATCGTCCCAGAGACGTAATTGTGATTCTCTGTGTTTGTTTTGGACGGGAAGTTTGTGTCATCAAATCTGAGACACAGGTATAGTCTTTTCCCCAAATCTTTCACTTGTTTCTAGTTTAATTCCTAGAGTTATATGTTTGGGTTGGTGTGCCCTGTGCTGACCCTGGGGTCGCCTATGAACAGATGTTTGGTCGGTAGATAGACGATCCAGAGATGAATTTGTGTCCGGGTTAATCTGTTCGTGTCTTAGTTTTGTTGTTGTTCATGGGTGGTGTCTGCGGTATGTGAATTGTTGGCAAGGGTGTGTGTATCCAGTTTTGTATCGGAGCTCAGCCGTAGCCGTGTTCGTGGGCGCGTGTTCAGTTTGGAGTAGAAGCAAGCTGGAGGAGTCTGCTTGGGGTCCATAGGCTTGATTGCACTTTTGATTTCAACTATTTTCTAAAATATTGATTTAATTGTTATAATTTGGACTTTGATTTCAAATATGGATAATTGGTTATTTGATCTTCCAATCTCTTGGATTCTGCTTCAGTTGGAATTTATTTGAACATTTTTTTTGAAATGTATCTTCTTAAATGTTTCTTCCTAAACCTTGTTTGAATGTTGGAAAAACTATTAGTTGAATAATTTCTAAAGTATGTTTCTTTGATTTTTTGATTTGGTTGTATATTCTTATTTTTTGATTTGGTGCTGTAATCTTCTTTCTAAATTTGAGTTATGCTCGGGAGACAATTTGACCATTGAGTTCAGAAGGCAGCAAGGTTGAGTTTCTTGGGCCTAAGCTTTGTATATTGCCAAGTTTTTGGGTTAGTCTTAGTGAGTTCGTATTTTACATAATTTTTACTGATTTTAGTTGTGTTTAAATTTTAGTTAGATTTTTGGAGTGGCTTTGAGCCAAGACTACAGGTGTTACTGAACCTGAGTTTTGCTAAGATTAAGTTTTGGTTGTAATTCCATCTAGTTTTGCAAACTATTTTTTTTTGTAATGGTTGGTATGGGTTAAGGATGTGGTCCCATTTGGAACTGAATATGTTGTGGAGCTCTAGTGAGATTATGGAGAAACTTTGTATTTTGCTATATTGAAGTAGTTGGTAGAGATGGACTGGGTTATAGTATGTGGATGCGAAATATGTGTGAACAATTACTGAGTTGTTTGTTATATTACTAAATGTGGTATGTAATGCTTAATGGCACCAGTAAACCAAGCTCTGGGCAGAGCATATGTGGGTCCGGTTTGGAGTTTTAATATAGATAGGTAGGGTTGGCTATAAATTAGGATGGTTGGATAAGTTCTGCCTCTACTAGGCTTCGGTCCTGTTTTCTAGTTGTTTGTAATTTTTGTCTAGTTGGTTATGTGTGGGAGTTCTGCTGAGCTCGAGTGAGGATGTTGCTGTTGGCTGGATTCTGAGCGCTCTCTAAAGGAGATACATTGGACCGGGTTATTATATATTAAAGTATAAATAGGATATGTGTATATATACTAAATGTTTTTATAAAAATCGTACAAGTAAGATTTCTAACCAACTTATACCAAAAACTCAGGTACTTTGTATTTGAGATTTCAGGAATGTTTATACCAAGTAAGATTTCTGTCTTGCTTCATGTTCGCATATTGACACGTTGTACACACGATTGTTCATTGTTCATCGTTCATTGTTCATCGTTCATTGTTCAGTATTCTTTGCTTGTACATTGGGGTGGGAAAATACTATAGTATGTGACCAATCCTATATTAGCTAGGCATTGATTAATAGCTTAGGTCTCACATCATGCACGTAGTACTCTAAGTCGTACCCTTATTCATGTGCTCCTGTGCTTTTGTACCCTGTACTACCCCAGTCGGTCACATACTCTGATAGTTATTTCAACTGCATGTTACACTGATAGTCTATTCATTGTTCAGGATCTGGTACTATAGTTTTATCGTTATTCATGCATCAGTTTTATATTCCAGTTTTTGGTACTATAGTTCACATTGTAGTTCCTTTTTCATGCATTTCAGTTTACATTGTTTAGTGTTTCTTGTCGGGGTTGTACTTTGCTCCATTCCTGACAGGATACGTTACAGGTGTGCTTGATGATGTTGTACCACCTTGGGCCAGAGCCCGAAGCTGGTGGAGTTGTGTTTCAGGATGGACTTAGAATTACAGAGTTATAGTTAGATCTTATCTTAGATTTGTTTTAGAGATTTTTGTCATGTACTTTGTATTTGAGATTTCAGGAATGTTTATTTTATTCAGGTTACCGGATTTTTCTCCGGCGTTGTCATTTCTTTAAATTGTATAACTTGTGGATTGTGGTGATTTTGGGAACGTATATAGTAGCTGTGTTGTTTTATGTACCTTGTATCTTAGAGTTTTCCTTAGTATTGTACATCTTACTTCGTCGTGTCCATCGATGAAGGCTAGGCGTGTCTGATACGTACCCGATTATTCGGGAGCGGGTTGTCATGCCCTGATCCGGAAAATCGCTCGTCCTCGCTAGATTTCACCTGAATCATCATCCTCGCTGGGGCGTGATACCGCACGAGCCTGGAGTTACGCTCGTGCAAGGCAAGATAACAGGTTCACATAGTATTTATCTCAAATTGATAACATAAGCAGCAGAAGGAAAACAGAGTATACAATAAGAATATCTTTTATTAATAATGAACTGATGGTCACAAAGGCTTGAATAGCCCAACTGAATATGCCAACTGGCTACAACACTCATGATCTCTCTAGCTCACAAAGGATTATATTATTCCATACATTATGCCTCTTTATAGCCAACAAGTAGTCTTCAGCCGAACATCTCCATGTTGAAAGTCCGAACGCCAATGCGGTAGATCCTCTTGAGACGCGAAGGACTCCATGCCTCGACGCGTCCAAGCCAAGCCCCACCCCGAGCCGATCATAGCCTGAACCTGCAAAAAAACTAGTGGGGGATTAGTGCTTTCGTCCTCGCTACACTGATCAAGACCCACTCGCACCCAAACCAAACAATAAGTACATTTAGTAAAACATGCAACTTATTTGGTGATCTTTCTATTTAGCCTTAGGATAAGTTTTATGGCAATATTCAATGCATAGCGACTTATTATGAATGTGTCTAATACCGTATTCCTGTAGCAGATACTGTTTGACATAATATGAACATAAAGCATAGTTATCGTGCGTGTTTCCATCTCGTTTTGCTTTGCCTGCAATCGTTAGAAATATGCATAACCAATCACACAATTCTCGCAACCAACCAACCATACTTAGACA
Source organism: Iris pallida (assembly GCA_029216955.1). NCBI lineage: Eukaryota > Viridiplantae > Streptophyta > Magnoliopsida > Asparagales > Iridaceae > Iris > Iris pallida. The sequence continues at coordinate 9,921,008 of JANAVB010013397.1, forward strand.
TATGCATAAGGAGGCAGGTCCTGCGCCTGTACCCAACTCTAATCTCAGTCCACCGGCCCTATCTATATGAAGGTCACGATGTTTCGCACCGTAATGGACTTGGCATCCTTATGTGTAAGCCTATGATCGCTCCAATACAAGTTGCTAGTCCAGTATCTGAAGGATCCCAAACTTACTAATATCATAGCTTATCACAACACTGGCCAGTCACAACCCGTCCTAATAATGTGCACCATAAATACCATACATAATTCCCTCCTAGGCCGAACGGTCCCGGTGCCCCAGTCGTAACCGTTCGGGGGAAGCCGCACCCGTGCCCAGGCCATTCAAGTCCATTGACCATACAATGCCCGCCATAGCAAACAAGTCATATCATACCAACCAATCTCACGTCCCATAAACATATTCACGTTTCATAAACATATTCATGTTCCATAAACCTAATCCGTTCTCTCTATCCCAAGTTTTATCGGCATTATGTCCCAACACATCCGAATTGATGGACGACACCCAACGACTTAGACTTTTCATACTTATACTCAATGCATTATGTTCATAAGTTATTTGTATAATGGCAGTTTCGTAGCAATTGTGCCACAACTACATACCTCTGATGCACGAAGTATGTCTTTCAATGTTACGACAAGTTCTGCGGCATTTCACCACAACTTGCCCCATTTTGCTTACTTAGTCATTTTGTAGTTTTCGTACGCAAAGGCATGCTTAACGCCATAATCAGTATTCTAGGCCTATTATTCAATGTTCTTGGAGTCATGCACGTGATGCACATCACGATATCACCTTTCAATATTCTACCATCATCGCCCTACCGCGACCCGTACACTTGATACACGTCGCTTCAATTGTTCAATGTTTAATGTTCTATCTTAATGTTCGACACATACTAAGACCTTTAACCGTTCGAGTCGCGCTTGCTAACTCAATAGCAACTTACGCATACAAGGATATGTTCTATTAGACGTGAAGGAATAGGGAGAGAGAGTCAAGAATCTGCCTACCTTAAGCCGATACGCCTTGTTGCCTCGTCGAGTAGATGCGGCTCGATTCCATAACTTGCTTGCACGGCTAACTCTCCTGACTTAGCCATTCCGTTGAACTATTCGACTGATTCGGCCTACCGTGCCTATGCCAGAATCTGTTGCAAGGCGACGATTTGGTTTTAGGGACATCATTTCAAATAAGGCAAAATGTTGACCCTTTACAATCCAGCGCAAAAGCATAGCCTGCCTACCAGATCAACCGAAGTCAATACTTTGCTCAAACCGAACTTATGCTTTGCATCGATTCGCATCGATACTTCATCGGGTCAACGCAACTCTTCGAGTCAACGACTCATCGTAATGCACCGTGCGGAACGGGGCATTACATAATATACCACTCAAAGCAAGGTTCGTCCTCAAACCAAAACTAATACTCAGACCAAGTGTTTCGCTAAATCGTTTCACGATCTCGTGCCACTATCGTTTGAGTCATACAACTTAGTTTGGATCATCCACATATTTTAGGCATCCCACCAATATATGCATTTCAGCCAAGCTCAGTTGTAGGATATCGGTACAAAGCTAACATGCTCGATCAACTTAAATCCTTAAGCACCAACTATTCCGTACTCGACTAGGTCCGATCTTAGCGCCTATTCTCAAACTACTTCTCATATGCATTATTCCATAACACGTGATTATCTTCCAAACAAATCTGCATATAACTTAACACAAAACTGCCACATCGATCCCATAAGTTTCTCGCCGGCCATCTAACGCATGCATTGTATTAAGTCGTTGCTCATCCGATTGCAACAATTCTTTGCAATGCCTATTCGTCCAACCGTTTTTTATCTCTCGCACAACTCAATTCTTTCACCTAATCGTTCATTACATTTGGCATCAACAATATGGAATAAGTCCAACATGTCTCAAATTTCTTTGCCTACCATTTGCTCTAAGTCTCGCACACAACTATCCAAATATGATTCATATTCTCTCTCTATCAACGCATTACGTCTGGGCTACCCCCGCTAGGTAACTTATCCAGACATCTTGCTTAATCTCCCCGACACCAGAGGTCAACTTGAGTCTACGATGCTCAAAGGCAACAATCTTTCCGACCCAAGGTATCTCACGATATACATTTCTCTGATTCTTGATCGAATAGGAATTCCTTACTCAATCCTTGAATCAATCCCAACTAGTTCATTTCGTAACATAGATCGCGCGCCCAAACACACATGGCCTAACCGTTACTCAACCCGATCTATGACACAATTCTTAGGGTCATTCTATTATTCGTTGCTCTCGCGCATTACAGAATTCTTGCAATCGCCTTACCGTATCACTTATGCTAAGTACGTTCTCCAACATCTATTCGATCATTGACCAACCAAGTCTATTTACATACTCATTCGGTCAATCATAAATTTTATTTTCTGACTATATCGTTCTAATTGAAGGCTTCTCGCTAACTTCTGAAATATGATACTCTCTCGCATGGACTTACCCTCAACAAGTACTACATCATCATACATCCTCGACGAAATTTCTTATGTGACTTCATTGGGTCATCCTATAGGACTTCAACATTTACTTGATTTGGCGGTCAAGTCTTCTAGGGTCATCTGCCCCGAAACTACGCTCGATAATTAAAGATCGTCAACGCGGGACAGTTACTACGAACCATAATATATCCTATTGCGGAGCCAAATCAATTCCCGACAATTCCTATGAGACTTTATCCAATCCGACATAGTTTATCAATCCATAATTTATCTACCCCCGCGCAACTGATGCACCGTTAACTACTCGAATCACTTATGCACATTATATGTCGTTACTACTCGAATCACTCATGTATTACCGTCGACTATTTTTGCTAGTCGTATGACATCTACTCGCCTCTAGTCCAAGATTACCTATTCGTGATCATAGTTCGACACATTCCATACTCATCAAAACCATCTTCGAACAACTTTCGCATCAAACCACAAGTCAAATCCAATTTTGCCATGTCTTGTAAGTTTGATCATCCCTACTGTATGAATCATCGTACTAGCGCTCACGCGGAATGATCGCCCTAATTTGGCGTGACGTATGTGCGATGCTGGAGTTGCACTCGCATAAGACAAGAATGTTAACATTGTGGTTATCCTCAAAACAATCAAGAACTTTCGTTTCATCTGAACCAACATCAACGTAACTTGCCTCTTATTCATCCAACAACAACGCTCAACATAATTTTTGGTCATTTGATCAGAGTATCCCCGAGTTATTGTATGTCGTCTTTGATACGCCTCAATACCATCATCGATATGCATAACTTGTACATCTTCCTCTCTCATAAGCTCTAATTCGTTGCAATCACTGCCATTATCCGAACTCAAATACGAATCAAGTCTTGCACACATCAAGATCCATTTTGTTGTACTAACTACCATCATCACAACACAATTTCTAATTCACATATCCATTCTCATATTCCTAACTCGTACTTCCGAATCGTGCTATCGACTCATCGTGCTAACTCAAATTCTTGTCATGACCCGCACCCACTTTTCGGATACGAGACGTGTCCAAGCCAGCCTACGCCGCAGAGTCGACGGTAGAATGCTGTCACGGCCAATATGCTCAAAATCATAAAATATACATTTATTGCTCATTCATATTATTAAATCAAGTTTACAAATTACAAGGTTTTACAACTTTACTTTTGCTAGAAAATACAATGTCTCATAAAATAGAAAAGACAGCTAATTCAACTATCTAGGTTGACCTCAGCATACCCATGCCTTTCCAGTGCTAAGAGTGATGGCGGCTAAACCTAAAAAATGTTGGTTTCCAGTCAGGAATAGAACGAGTACATTCTCACAACAGAATCAATAAATGACGAAATCCATAAATCTGTAAATAATAATAAAATATACGACGAAAAAGACAAGTATAGAATCATGACAGAAACTGAGCATGGTGAACAAGGCAAGTGAGTACTAAAATAGAGAAGACCTGTAGCCGGCAATATATACTGTAGAACCAGACATTGTACCTATCTAGCGAGTTGAAATACTACTTCGACATGTAAATGGCTAAAGGTAAATCCGGCACCCCGTACATGAAATGTGTGACTGCTATTAGGCAAGAATAAGATCTGGCACCCCGCACGTGTAGTGTGCGACTGATATTAGGCAAGAATAATTTTGGGTTTTTTACATGTCTAGAGTATTTTCCCGTCCAACCAGTACTCAAGGATCCAAACAGGTCACGAACACGATAATAGATTGCTCACGAACAACATGTAAAGAATCCATAACTACTATCTCGTGTAACATCGTGTCAAGAACTAATGGAATATCAATGTAAAACACTACTACATACATGATTCATAGAGATAATCAGATATAAAAACTATCAGAGATGTACTCGCTTGAGGTCATGTGTTGGTGAAACCGATAATACTATACCACTCAATGAGCCACAACAGTCAACACATGCAGAAGTCTACGAATGCTGAAATAAACATTACCAACATTCTCAGAATAGTCAAATTAGCTAGAATTGCCTGTCCTTAAGTCCAATTATGGACACAGGAGAAAAACGGGAATTTTGGGTCAAAATGGTGTCCGCCGTTGGACCCACTTTGCACCGAAAAGCATGCCAAATTCTATGGTCTTTAAAGTCGTCAAACTATGTCTACATATCCGATTTTCCTATACAAACCAACCGTATGTCCAAAGTTGGATTCCGGCGGGCCGTGCAAAAAATCGTCCGTTAAATCGGATCATAGAGCCCGCAAAACGGCGATCCGATCAACTGTCTCGGAATCGGACCAAACTTGGCATACAGGACCAAAAAAATAATACGGTCCTATTGGTGTCAGTTTTGTCTCGATCTGACGAACGTGCATAAAGTAATTAAAAAATTTACACAGAGGCCGATACGGTGAATTTTGGTGGATACGTATCAAATTTGTCGCACACACGCAACCAATTTGAATTCCGTCAAAGCCCACACCTCCACGAAGTCGATATGCACCTTTTGATGCTTTCGGTTCGAGACCACGTCGCTCAGATTGGCGGGACGCACGTCGTATCGAAGGGTTTTTATGTTTTCAGAACAGGTTTTTGGTAAACTTTGGGATCCGATTTCTCGGCGCGTAGTCGATGAAATCGACTTCTGCAAAATAGGTTGTGGAGCCCTATATGTTGTCTATAACTGTGTTCAAGTCGAATTTCTAATCTGGTACTAGATCGATCGAAATTGATCTTCAAATGTGGATGAATGGACTGTTATTTGCTCTCTTTTCGAACAGGTTTTTACCGAACTTTGGTTTGATTTTTCGGACAACTTAGCGCATGAAAATTAAATCCGTTTGAAGGGATCCTAAGAGCTATAGGTTAGCTACGTACCGTATCAAGTGGATCGGGAAACGATGGAGCAAGGTGGCGGGAAAACTGCTACGAAGTTGGCCTCGCGGCTGTGCTGCTGCTGTACGCGCGCGCTTTTGCATCCGCGCGCTTGGTCGGCCTGGCAGTGCTCTGGCCGGCCGACAGCCCCCCATGGCGGCGTGGGGAGGTCGCCAGGGCTGGGCGCGGGTTTAGCGTGCTCTGTTCCTCCTCCCTCCCGATCTCTTCCTCTTATATACGTAACCGAGCGTGAAAAATAGGGATAGGCTCGGGTTTGGGTGTGGGGAATGGTTGGGACGGAATGCTCTTATCTGTTTTCTTTTTCTTTTTTTAGTAAATATATATATATATATATTTATATATTATACAAAACACAAAGGTTTTTGAATCCTAGGGCTGACTGTGACAAGATTAAGAGTGGTTGGGATTTAATCTTGGTGAATCAACGATTGTGGAGTTTTATGGGGAAGAGCATTATTGGGAGTGGGGTTTTATAGGGAAGAGCATTATTGGGAGTAGGGTTTTATGGGGAATCCAAAGATGGGGATTTAATATTTTGATGGTTGGGATTTAATATTTTGATGGGGGCCTCATAATGGTTGTGGATGAGCATTATTGAGAGTGGAGTTTTATATGGAATCCAAAGAAAATTTACATCCAACAGTGGTTGGGATTTAATATTTTGATGGGGGCCTCAAAATTATTATTGTTCGTTTAAAATTGGGGGTCCAAGATTTTGAGGGGGAATACCTTAAATGAACCATGCCCTATGGGCACGGGTTATGACTAGTATATATATATAAAGAATATATATATATATATATATATATATATATATATATATATATATATATATATATATATATATATATATATATATATATAAATATATTTTATATATATATATATATATATATATATTTTTTTTTATATATATATATATATATACATATATATATTTTTCTAGTGTTACATATATATATAACACTAGAATTTTATTGATTTAGCATGAGTTCCAACTCAGGTTACAAAAAGAGTATATAAAGAATATATATATATATATATATATATATATATATATATATATATATATATATATATATATATATATATATTATATCTATTGTACAAAACACAAAGGTTTTTGAATCCTAGGGCTGACTGTGCCAAGATAAAGAGTGGTTGGAATTTAATCTTGGTGAATCAACGGTTGTGGATGAGCATTATTGAGAGTGGGGTTTTATGGGGAATCCAAAGAAGTGGTTGGGATTTAATATTTTGATGGGGGCCTCATAATGGTTGTGGATGAGCATTATTGAGAGTGGGGTTTTATGGGGAATCCAAAGAAAATTCACATCCAGCAGTGGTTGGAATTTAATATTTTGATGGGGGCCTCATAATTATTATTGTTCGTTTAAAATTGGGGGTCCAAGATTTTGAGGGGGAATACCTTAAATGAACCATGCCCTATGGGCACGGGTTATGACTAATATATATATATATATATATATATATATATATATATATATATATATATATATATATATATATATATATATATATATATATATATATATATATGTATATTAAAAAAAAATATATATATATATATATATATTTTATATATTCTTTTTGTAACCTGAGTTGGAACTCATGCTAAATCAATAAAATTCTAGTGTTATATATATATATATATATATATATATATATATATATATATATATATATATATATATTTATATATATATATATATATATATATATATATATATATACTCACACACCTATATATACTCACACACCTATATATATATATATATAGGTGTGTGAGTATATATAGGTGTGTGAGTATATATATATATATATATATATATATATATATATATATATATATATATATATATATATATATATATATATATACTCACACACCTATATATACTCACACACCTATATATATATACTCACACACCTATATATATATATATATATATATATATATATATATATATATATATATATATATATATATATATATACTCACACACCTATATATATATATATATATATATATATATATATATATACATACACGTACACACATATATAATATATATTTATATATACATACACATATATAATATATATTTATATATACATACACATATACCTATATATATATTTATATATACATACGCATATAAATATATAAGCCATATTTAGATAATAATGTAAACAAATGATTAACTTATATTTTTATTAAATCATAAATACTAAAATTTGTAAATAACAAACTCTGGGTGTACAGACAAAACACTGTGTCTGTCCATTATGAATATATTTATACTCAATTATATATAGCCCAAAAATCCCCAAAAGTCGACTAAGATGTTTTTAAGGAAATCATTTGACATACTTCAAAATCAAATATTATTTAAAATATTAAGGATATGTATATAATATGTATAACCAAACTTTTATAAAATTGCTACTATGTCATTAAAATAAATACCCCTTAAAATATATCCACACGGACGTCTTTTATCACACTGCATTACTACATGGGCTTGGGCTTGGTACGGGTCCAGTCCGGACCAGTTTGGTACAACCGGGTTACTTAAACATCAAATAATATTAATAATGAATAATTAAACTATTTATAATGGTCATGTCACAACTTGGCCTGGTTTTCTTAGTTAGGACATCACTATGGCTCGGCCTTCCCTACCAGGGCTAATACACTAGTCAAAACACGCCACCGCACTATCCGTACCATAATTTCTAGTCACCTTGTACTTGAATTCCTAACCATGACTAAAATTATCTACCGTAATAATTAACTAATTAATTATTTATAAAATCTAAAAAATCACCAATTAAATAAAACAAATAATAATAAAATATTTTAAAAAAATTCTGGAAGGGGAGCTACAAATCTACCCACCTTAAAAATAATTTTGCCCTCGAAATTCTAATCCATAACTATTCCTTAAAATTCAAAAAGAAAGTCTACTTTAACCTTAATCTCCTTAAATTTTAATTCTTCGAAATATTTTATATCCTCCTCCTAGCCATTTTGTAACTGCATAACCTCTAGGACTTCTACCCACCTTTTGTCACCCTAGTCCTCAAAACTAAAATCTTATAATCTTCTAACTAGTTGCTAACAATCAACAGATATCTACTGCATATGGTATCTATAATCCTTTCCTATCTATCAAGCAACCTAAAATTTAATAAGCAACAAATTTACACAAGTAGCTAAGAAGTATTGATAAATTCTAATTAGCATGACCATTCGTCGCTCTAAAAATAGGAGGGACAGGAAGATAAGGAAGGATAATCGAGAGCAAATATGAAGTTTCCAGAACGGTAGAGAGTATCCAATGATGCAGATAGAAGAAAAATTTATGAACCATTGACTTATTTGCTAGATTGGGCTACTCTAGTCGAGTCACTTGCTAAATCGAGGAACCCTTCGTTTCTTAGAGGGGCTTGCAATCCATACAATATAGAAATTCTGTTCTCGAAATTAACCTAAACAAGGTTCTATAATAGAACGGAATTTGAGAAATCAAGATTGTGATCTTTTTCGTGGTTATCTAAACACACGAGCAAGGGATCTAAATGCAATACAATATTGTATCTCGGCTTTCAGGTAAATGGAATAAGGGTTACAAATGACTTCACATTCTAAGAGGTGGAGACTACCTAATAGGTATAGGGACCTATTTCAAATAGTTCGATTTTATAGTCCAAATGTGGTGGTATGTATGGATGGGTTTACTGGGTCGTAATGGGTTCCCTGATTGGACATCCATCGTTGGTTGGATGAACCTGAGATTTCAATCTATATTGACTGGACAAGATCCCAAGGTAAAACTATTCCTACTAGATTAGGGTATCCTAGAATATGTTTCTACCCAAGGGGTTGAGCTAGTTGCCCGTCAAGTTGGTTAGCTAGGTTCATAAAGCCCAAAATGTGCCTTCCGTGACTTTTGTGTTTAAGTAGCACATGAAGCCTCAATTGGGTAGCACACTAGTGGCATGTGCGTAGTGGGCTTCGAGTAAACCACATCCATATATTGGGTCAAAGGAATTGAGTCGAGGTTGAGGCTCTACTGGATGTCGAAAAGTATACCGGTATTATGGTAAGGGTTATAGCTAGTCCTTTTGATCTGAAAGTCGTACCAAAAAATAGAGTACAAGAGGACGAGTTTGAGTGGGACATGATATACCTAGATGAAGGTAGACTCGTCTAGATCTTGCATACAAAATTTGTTAGAAGGTAACAGCTGGTCTCGTGCTCCGAATATTAATGACACGGCCGGGGACATAAAATGATCTAAATGGAAAGTGGAAGTCCATGGGGAACTAATTATCATCCTAATGAAAATTATTCTAATCAATCGAAAATCCTCGTATATCCCAAAATTTAGAAGGCTTACAGTCTACTCACCTTAGAAGCTAGGACATAGTTTTAGGAATAATGAGATTAGAAGAATTTTAAAGTCTGGATATTTACCTCGACTCTTGTTAATAAAGAATAAGGCACGGCGTAACGGGATACGGTAGATATAAGTCAAGGATCATTCCTCAATAAATAAAAAACGAGGTGTACCATGACACATGGTCGATAAAATAGAAGGATATACACGTCCATAGTATACAAGAGTTATCGATGGGGTAACCAACTCTAAGGCACAACATATGAAAAGATTTCTAACAACTGAGTCATGAATTTCTATTTGTGTCAAGCCTGCCAGACTATTGTCACAAGGGTTCTAGTGGTAGGGGCTGTAGTGATCATGTATTGTTGTTGATAACTGGTAAATCATAATATGACAGGGTATTTAGGCTAAGGTATTGGCTAAGCTAGTGACTGTGGTGTTTCAACACTAGTTAGGTCTTAATAATAAAATTTACATAACTAGGGTAATATTTGTTGGAAACCAATCTCGGGATGGGTGTCCACCATAGTCATGGTAAATGATTGTCCTTACCTTTGTCTTTTTATCTCATGTCTAAACGATGAGCTTTGGTCGAGGAAAGGTTGGATTGAAGCTTAAGGGTTGCTAGTTAAAGCAAGTTTCAAGCAAATAATTAGAGACTCATAACATTTGGTTTCTTGAGAATAGGTAGTCTCCTAGGTTGGCATTTGACTATGGGTAAAACCCTAATCATTCTCAAATTTAGATGGCTAGAAGGTCCCAATAGTAGTTTGAGGGTCGAGAGGAGAATGAGTAACTCAAGGAAAGGCTCTAGTCACATGGCTGGCCGATGGTAGCTATACTTGTGTATACAACTATCATAGCCATGGGGATACTCTGTATCTATCTACCACTTACGAGCTTTCATCTTTCCAAATCAATGAAAGACAAAAATAGTAAAGAGTTCAAGAAAATGTCACTGAATATAATTACGTGATTCAAGGGCGAATGTATAATTCAAGAGGAATTGTCAATACAATCGCGGATGAGATCCTGGATACCTTTATATCTCAATCCACATAGGGAAATTTAATGAGGAGCGAACCAAATGCATCATGGTTGATCAGATCGTAATACACTGATTCTGATTAGACAATATGTTAGTAGGCGTCCCTAATAAACATATGTCTTGAATCAAGCTCGATAAAAGAGTAAGCTTGCAAAACTAGGTTGTAATAGCAACATTGGTCAAGATACAAGTATGCGAGATTTTAGGCCTTGGTCGACTAATGGGTTATGGACCTCTAAATCCTATATTCTGGGTAAACCTGTTACTGTCAGTCAATTACCTTGTTAATAGATCACAAGGGCCACAGAATGCTAGATTGGGAGACATGCTACTCAACTTACAGAACTTTCACTAGTATTGGCTTTAGATCTTATGGGACACATCGGGCATTTTCCTATCCTCTATAGTATTCTAAACTTGTAATCACGTCTGAAGTCATTTTACCAAGAATTATGCCTCGCCCGTATACTCTGGCGGTAGTAAACCCTTGGTTCCGTGATTCAGATGTGATATGCCATCAGATACTCTACCTTATATTGATACAAGGTCTAAGGAGGTCAACGAGGATATAGTTTTAGCAATGTTCCAAAACCTACGATTTTCTAGAAATAATTTCAACTCTATGGGTCGTGCCTCGCCAGTGCGCTGCTGGCTGCAGTGAACCCACACTCTTTATTCTCCAGTAATTGGCGACAGTGCGCTACTGTATAGCCATCTCAGTCGTTAAAATTATTCCAACTATATTCCTAAGAACTTCAAGGAGCTGCTAAAGATTCAAACAAGTTGACTATGATAGAAAGCGTAAACATCTGCCTATAAGTCTCAATCCTTAAAGTAAAAGGTTGATCAGGGAGGAAATAACTCAAGACAAGGGAAGTAAGAACATCATAATCTTTATTTCATATGTATTTCAAATGGTTGAGGAAAAACTTTGAATCAAATCTAACTCGAGGTTCGTATATGAATAACAGAATCAGGAATTATAAACCAATTCCTTACAGCAAAATAGAATTTAAAAATAGGCCATTCTAACTTATGATATAAGATTTATATCTAATAGAGCAAAAGAAAATTGAACAGTTTATCAAGATTAAAGCCTTAATTCTAGGTAAGCCTAACTTACCAAGTAAATAGTATATCCACATTGGATCATATCATCACATCAAAAGTAGTAGTATATCTATAGAGATCTGGCAAGCTATCTAAATTTAATAATTCTTTATCTAAATTGTATGGCCTATCTGACAACCTTAACTACCCAACGGTCAATTTGAACAAGGGACTCCTAGTCCTAATCATTCTCTTAAATCAATTTAACTCTAAGTTGTGAATGAGCATTTTCTAGTCGCAGGCTCGTAATGGCACGACTAACTTAAGCACCATCATGAGTTCGCATATTTTACAAAAACTGACCTACATGGGCCACCATAAAAACTTGTCACGACCCGCACCTGCTTTTCGGATACGAGACGTGTCCAAGCCAGCCTACGCCGCAGAGTCGGCGGTAGAACGCTGTCACGGCCAATATGCTCAAAATCATAAAATATACATTTATTGCTCATTCATATTATTAAATCAAGTTTACAAATTACAAGGTTTCACAACTTCACTTTTGCTAGAAAATACAATGTCTCACAAAATAGAAAAGACAGCTAATTCAACTATCTAAGTTGACCTCAGCATACCCATGCCTTCCCAGTGCTAAGAGTGATCGCGGCTAAACCTGAAATATGTTGGTTTCCAGTCAGGAATGGAATGAGTACATTCTCACAACAGAATCAATAAATGACGAAATCCATAAATCTGTAAATAATAATGAAATACACGACGAAAAAGACAAGTATAGAATCATGACAGAAACTGAGCATGGCGAACAAGGAAAGTGAGTACTAAAATAGAGAAGACCTGTAGCCAGCAATATATACTGTAGAACCAGACACTGTACCTATCTAATGAGTTGAAATACTACTTCGACATATAAACAGCTAAGGGTAAACCGGTACCCCGCACATGAAATGTGCGACTGCTATTAGGCAAGAATAAGATCCGGCACCCCGCACGTGTAGTATACGACCGTTATTAGGCAAGAATAATTTTGGATTTGTTTACATGTCTAGAGTATTTCCCTGCTTGACCAGTACTCATGGATCCAAACAGGTCACGAACACGGTGATAGATTGGTTACGAACAACATGTAAAGAATCCATAACTACTATCTCCTGTAACATCGTGTCAGGAACCAATGGAATATCAATGTAAAATACTACTATGTACATGATTCATAGAGATAATCAGATATAAAAACTATCAGAAATGTACTCGCCTGAGGTCCTGTGTTGGTGAAACCGATAATACTATACCACTCAATGAGCCACAACAGTCAACACATACAAAGTCTCCAGATATTGAAATAAACATTATCAACGTTCTTAGCATAGTCAAATTAGCTATAATTGCCTGTCCTTAAGTCCAATTCTGGACACAGGGACAAAACGGTAATTTTGGGTTAAAACGGTGTCCGCCGTTGGATCCGCTTTGCACCGAAATGCGTGCCAAAGTCTATGATCTCTAAAGTCATCAAACTATATGTCTACAGGTCCAGTTTTCTGATACGAACCCAACTGTATGTCTAAAGTTGGATTGGGGCGGGCCGTGCACAAAATCGTCCGTTGAATCGGATCGTGGGGACCGCAAAACGGCGATCCGATCAACTGTCTCAGAATTGGACCAAACTTGACATACAGGACCAAAAAAATGATACGGTCTAGTTGGCGCAAGTTTCGTCTCGATCTGACGAACGTTCACAAAATAATTGGAAAATTTGCACAGAGGCCGATACGGTGAATTTTGGCAGATACGCATCAAATTCGTCGCGCACACGCAACTAATTTGAATTCCGTCAAAGCCCACACGTCCACGAAGTCGATACGCACCTTTTGATGCTTTCGGTTCGCTATCACGTCGCCCGGATTGGCGGGACGTACATCATATCGAAGGATTTTTATGTTTCCTGAACAGGTTTTTGGTAAACATTGGGATCCGATTTCTTGGCGCGTAGTCGATGAAATCGACTTCTGCAAAATGGGTTGTGGAGCCCTATATGTTGTCTATAACTGTGTTCAAGTAGAATTTTTAATCTGGTACTAGATCGATCGAAATCGATCTTCAAATGTGGATGAATGGACTGTTATTTGCTCTGTTTTCGAACAGGTTTTTACCGAACTTTGGTTCGATTTTTCGGACAACTTAGCGCATGAAAATTAAATCCGTTTGAAGGCATCCTAAGATCTATAGGTTAGCTACGTACCGTATCAAGTGGATTGGGAAACGGTAGAGCGGGGTGGCAAAAAAAACCGCTACGAAGTCGGCCTCGCAGCTGTGCTGCTGCTGTGCGCGCGCGCTGCTGCATCCGCCTATATATTTATCTATACATACACACATATATATTTATGTATACATACTCACACGCCTATATATATATATATATATATATATATATATATATATATATATATATATATATATATTTGTATGTACATACACGTACACACATATATAATATATATTTATATATACATACACATATACACATATATAATATATATTTATATATACATACACATATACACATATATAATATATATTTATATATACATACACATATACCTATATATATATATTTATATATACATACACATATAAATATATAAGCCATATTTAGAGAATAATATAAACAAATGATTAACTTATATTTTTATTAAATCATAAATACTAAAATTTGTAAATAACAAACTCTGGATGTATACACAAAACATTGTGTCTGTCCATTATGAATATATTTATACTCAATTATATATAGCCCAGAAATCCCTAAAAGTCGACTAAGATGTTTTTAAGGAAATCATTTGACATACTTTAAAATGAAATATTGTTTAAAATATTAAGGATATATATATATATAATATGTATAACCAAACTTTTATAAAATTGCTACTATGTCATTAAAACAAATACCCCTTAAAATATATCCACACAGACGTCTTTTATCACACTGCATTACTACATGGGCTTGGGCTTGGTACGGGTCCAGTCCGGACCAGTTTGGTACAACCGGGTTACTTAAACGTCAAATAATATTAATAATAAATAATTAAACTATTTATAATGGTCATGTCGCAACTTGGCCTGGTTTTCCTAGTTAGGATTTCACTATGGCTCGGCCTCCCCTACCAGGGCTAATACACTAGTCAAAGTACGCCACCGCACTATCTGTGCCATGATTTCTAGTCACCTTGTACTCGAATTCCTAACCATGACTAAAATTATCTACCGTAATAATTAACTAATTAATTATTTATAAAATCTAAAAATCACCATTTAAATAAAACAAATAATAATAAAATATTTCAAAAAAATTTGGGATGGGGATCTACAATTCGTTCGCACGATTTCTTCGTACCTACTCAACTCGTTCCGAACAGTTTTCACACGGACTTAGCTCAATTCCGTCTGAGTCAACTATTTTCTCAGCTTAACATTCCCTCGCTATGCTCAGCCTATCGTTCGACTTACACTTAACGAATCCTCGTCCGATGTATCATTCATGGGTATGACTTCGCGCATAATCGTTCAACTCAATTCATCGAAGCATACTTGCATCGACTTCTATCAAGTCCTTCCTACTCGAGCCTAGGTACTACTCTATCTTTTGAGGATAAACCTATCATAATCGACAAAATCGTCTTAATGCATTCTATTGCAAGTCACCAAACGGTTTAACATAGCTTTCGCTAAATGGTATTGCATATACCATTCAGAAATCGAGCCTATCATTATCGATACAATGCTTCACTGCATTGATCGCACAAGTGGTATTGCATATACCACTCAAAATCGAGTCATTACTCGGCTTTACACTCCACATAGGTTCGACATCTATTTTTCAATCAACTATCCCGTATGGCGATCTTTCTTGATCCCAGCTCTGGCATTCACCTACTCGAATTGGTACAACAACTATACCAACATGCACAGTCGTTCACTTAAGTTTGATATTCATTTAAATCTAATCGTGCTTTGGCGATCATATCGATCACACACGCAACATTCGCTTATTTAAAGCTCAATGCGACATTCGGCCAACATAAACGTTCACTTACTTCGAAACTCGATTCAATGCGGCCAACTTACAAGTTCACCTACTCAAACTCGACTTAGCGACCAACTCGACTCATTACTATCGCATCCGTAATTTTCCAATCTCACTCATTGCAACTCGTGCAACCATTTATTCTCGATACTTAAGGTCATTACTCAATCTCGTTTAACATATCACTATCCATCCGTATAGCCATACAACATGTATCATACCATGTCGACTCGTTGTACCGGTGCAACGAACAATTCATGACTTGCTACACTCTGTGCAACCAATAATACATAACCATCCGCATAGCCACATAATACGCATCGCCTTATATATCGACTCGTTGCACTTCGTGCAACCAACGACTCACAACTTTGTCACACTCCGGAAAACCAACATATCATAACTCATTGCACCTTGTGCAACCGACATTCTCCGATGGCACTCGAAGATAGCATGATAGTCTCGACATACTTATGGCGGATGTACGCACTTAATATAGACTTATTGTATGGAAAATCTAATGTAGCATCGAGCAGATCTATGAGCCATGCGGTTGCAAAAAAAAACTTAGAGTCAACTGATTTTCTATATCGAAGCAACTGAGGGTTAAAGAGATTCGTTCAAGGTCTAGAGGATGGAACCGTTCTGACACCAACTTGTCACGCCCCGATCCAGAAAATTGCTCGTCCTTGCTAGATTTCACCCGAATCATCATCCTCACTGGGGCGTGATGCTGCACGAGCCTAGAGTTGCACTCATGCAAGGCAAGATAACAGGTTCACATAGTGTTTATCTCAAATTGATAACATAAGCAGCCGAAGGAAAACAGAGTATACAATAAGAATCTCTTTTATTAATAATGAACTGATGGTTACAAAGGCTTGAATAGCCCAACTGAATATGCCAACTGGCTACAACACTCATGATCTCTCTAGCTCATAAAGGATTACATTGTTTCATATATTATGCTTCTTTATAACCAACAAGTAGTCTTCGGTCGAACATCTCCATGTTGCAGGTCTGAACGCCAATATGGTAGCTCCTCTTGAGATGCGAAGGACTCCATGCCTCGACGCGTCCAGGCCAAGCCCATCCCTGAGCCGATCATAGCCTGAACATGCAAACAAACTAGTAGAGGATTAGTGCTTTTGTCCTCGCTGCACTGATCAAGACCCACATTCAAACCAAATACTAAGTACATTTAGTGAAACATGCAACTTATTTGGTGATCTTTCTAATTAGCCTTAGGATCAGTTTCATGGCAATATTCAATGCATAGCGACTTATTATGAATGTGTCCAATACCGTATTCCTGCAGCAAATACAGTTAGACATAATATAAACATAAAGCATAGTGATCGTGCATGTTTCCATCTCGTTTTGCTTAGCCTGTAATCGTTAGAAATATGCATAACCAATCACACAATTCCCGTAACCAACCAACCAACCATACTTAGACATATGCATAAGGTGGCAGGGCCTGTGCCTGCACCCAACTCTAATCTCAGCCCACCGGCCCTATCTATATGAAGGTCACGGTGTTTCGTACCGTAATGGACTTGGCATCCTTATGTGTAAACCTATGATCGCTCCAATACGGGTTGCTAGTCCAGTATCTGAAGGATCCCAAACTTACTGATATTATAGCTTATCACAACACAGGCCGGTCGCAACCCGTCCTAATGATGTGCATCATAAATACCATACATAATTCCCTCATATGCCGAACGGTCCCGGTTGTAGTGTCCCGACCCGCAAGATTCCTTATGATGGATGGTTGGTTCGTTGAAGCCTTGTTGGACTTGGGAATATGCAAAGGATCGCTTGGAAGGCTATACGATTGTGGCAGAAATCGTCTTATAAATGTGAGTAGTGTTGAACCCTTCGAAGATCCTTTAGCTTTACGCTTAAAACAAAGGATAGTATGCTATGTTTCTTATTGAGTTGCTCAATGACACCTTGCATAGAATTCGGAAAGATAATAAAAGATAACTAATCACCTGAACGTAAACTGTTATTGCTAAATGAATTGTATGCTTATACAATGATGCGATGAAATACATGACAGGTGAAGCAAAGTCCCAAATACTTGGACGGTGAGTATATCAAGCCTTAGCTCGATGAATAGATGGTAACACAGATGTTAAGACCCAAGAATTGGGCAATGAGTATGCTTGAATTATATCCGAATAAACGTATGCTAAATAGGTGCTAAGTCCCAGGAATTGGACGGTGAGTACATTGAGTTTGGTTGGAAAGATGTATGGTATCAAAGATGTGAGAAAGGGCTTAGGTATCTTATGCCGATGTAGAATGTAGATTTCACTAAGTCCCTGGATTGGGCAGATGATAATGTGAGCGTTGGCTCAAGGAAAGATGGAAATACGAATGAGAATCATAGATTATTACTTAGTTTTCCTTATCATGCATTATATATTTCTTCATAGATAAGTTGCATATAGTTGCATGGTCATGGACAACTTGTCGACAAGGTGGTTCCTCGAACAGTATTCCAAGGCCTTGGAAACCGATTTGTCCTGGGGGGAACTAGTGCTGAAGTAGTAGCATAGTGCTGAAGTAGTAGCACAGTATACAGGACCTTCAGTGGGGCTAGCTTCCCGCACTATAAGGGGCACCGTATACCTGTAAGATGGTCTAAGATGGCGTATCGCTAGTAATCTTTATATAGATATATCCCGTGCTAACAATGTCTTATGCATACAGAGTAAGTTATTACTCAAATACAGGGAAGGATGTCGGCTGTTGGTAAGAATCACCTGAACGGTGATATTTATATTGAATCATGATATTATTTCTAACAATGTCTTGTACAGGCTGAGTAAGTATTATAAATGTACAGGGATGGCTACACGATCGTGGGTAAGAATCACCAAAGGGTGATATCTGTATGCTTTAAATTATGTTGGCTATTAGATTTCCATGCTTTACTTCTTTCGGATACAAACATGAAATTGACCCTAAGGCAACGAAAAAGACCACTATTAATAATGTTCTATAACATGATTACTTAGTGTTATCTTCTTAGGTGAGTTGGGTCCGCACCACTCGCCAATACATTGATGATGTACTGATCCACATTGTGGGCAATATTACAGGTGGTTGCGTATGAGGGAAATCGTTTGATCAGTGCTTGGCATCGATGATTCGGATGGGTGTACAGAAGCTCTTCTTCTAAGATGATGTCTTCTTCTATACGGGACATAATGTATGGAACAGTGTAACTAAGTTATACCAGTAAGATTGTAGCCATATTGGCAAGTTCATTATAAAGAAGTCAGTATATTCAGTTATAGCCTAAAGGGCAAGTGTACACATTCAGTTGGCTACTCAAGAGTCTTGTAATCAATTGTAAACTCGGTATTCCGCTGCAAGTCTTGTAATCCATTGCAATTATCAATAAAGAGATACATTTTTTCATATCTTGTGTGACTTCGATTTATCTGCTTGGTTTTGCTGCACTGTCGATATTTTTTGAGAAATACCAGGAACTGTAATGGTTTTGCCTTGTACAAGTACAATCTAGACTTGTACGGCATCACGCCCAGTGGCTAGTTTTCGATCCTTCAGGATCGGGGTGTGACACCAGTGCCCCGGTCGTAACCGTTCGAGGGAAGCCGCACCCGTGCACGGGCCATCCGAGTCCATTAACCATGCAATATGCGCCATAGCAAACAAATCATATCATACCAACCAACCTCACGTCCCATAAACATATTGACGTTTCATAAACATATTCATGTTCCATAAACCTAATCCGTTCTCTCTATCTCAAGTTTTATCGGCATTATGCTCCAACACATCTGAATTGATGCACGACGCCCAACAACTTAGACTTTTCGTACTTATACTCAACGCATTTTGTTCATAAGTTATTCGTATAATGGCAGTTCCGTAGCAATTGTGCCACAACTGTATACCTCTGATGCACGAAGTATATCTTTCAATGTTATGACAAGTTCCGCGGCATTTCACCACAACTTGCCCAATTTTTCTTACTTAGTCATTTCGTAGTTTCCGTATGCAAAGGCACGCTTAACACCATAATCAGTGTTCTAGGCCTATTGTTCAATATTCTCGGAGTTGTACATGTGATACACATCTCGATATCACCTTTCAATGTTCTACCATCACCGCCCTACCACGACCCGTACACTTGATGCACGTCGCTTCAATTGTTCAATGTTCAATATTCTATCTTAATGTTCGACATATACTAAGACCTTTAACCGTTCGAGTCATGCTCGCTAACTCAATAGCAACTTACACATATAAGGATATGTTTTATTAGATGTGAAGGAATAGAAAGAGATAGTCAAGAACCCGCCCACCTTAAGCCGATACGCCTTGTCGCCTCGTCGAGCTGATGCGGATCGATTCCATAACTTGCTTGCACGGCTAACTCTCCTGACTTAGCCATTCCATTGAACTATTCGACTGATTCAGCCTACCGTGCCCATGCTAGAATCTATTACAAGGGGACGATTTTGTTTTGTGGACATTATTTCAAATAAGACAAAATGTCGACCCTTTATAATCCAGCATAAAAGCATAGCTTGTACACCAGATCAACCGAAGTCAATACTTTGCTCAAATCGAACATATGCTTTGCATCGATTCACATCGATACTTCATCGGGTCAATACAACTCTTCGAGTCAACGACTCATCGTAATGCACCATACGGAGCGGGGCATTACACGGGTCGTGATAGGAGGCAGGGGGACGCAGGGAGCCGAGGAAGGAGACGCACGAGAGAGTCGAGAGGGAAGGGGACCACCGGGGGGAGGTTGCCACCGGAGTCGACAGAGGCACCAGAGGCAGGGGGTCACCGGGGGGAGGGGGCTGCGGGAGACGAAAGGGGGAAGGGGAGAGAAATTTTGGAGGAGAGAGAATAAAAAGTCGATCGGCCAGGTACTCCCTATATGAAATAATTTAGCGAAATCGTCAAGTGACGTCGCTAAACGACGATGTCTACTAATATACGGGCGACATACTTCAAATGCGTCACGAAACATCGTTGTTCTAAAAAATTAGCGACGTTTTTCAACTAAGTCGCGACGTTTGTTTTCCAAATAATAACTTACGTATCTAACTGTCGCTAAAACTCACTGATAGTGACATTCAGTGACGTCTTTTTGTTTCGTCGCTAAATGCAACATAATTAGTAACGTTTTTATCTACGTCCCTAATCTCGTTGCTAATATGACTTATTTTGGTAGTGGATCCCAATCACAAAATTGGATGCACCATGACCACATGCACATTTGCGGTCATTAGTTTACAATTCGTTGCTTCATAAAGAGTCTGACGGTTTAGCTCGCTTCCAATATCGAATAATAATATAGCAGTTTGGAAATCAAACTGTATTAAATGATTTTAGGAGTGCAAAATTTTGACAGTCAATGGTAGAACTATCAAAATTTTGGTAGTCCAAGGAAGCTATAGGACTGTCAAAATTTTGACAGTCTTGAAAACGTACTTTTCTGTCTTGAGAAATTTCAAAATTTTGGCAGTTTTGTGCATGTCTAGTTGCCAAACATTTTGTAGCCCTTTGTCGTCCCAAACAGACTATTTCGATTTTGAACCTTCGAAACTCCATTAATGGAGTTCGAAACTTCAGAAATAGTTCCAAATATGATTAACTACTAAAAAAAAACTTTGTAAAGAATATGGATTATGATCTAGAGGTTTAAAAAAAGATGAAGACAAAAAATTTATATTTTATACTTTACTTTATGTTGTCCTCTAACAATTTTTCAAGAATATTTTAGTAGTTGTTGTGAAAATAAAAAAGAAATAGAAGAAATTGGTAGCCGAAAATCTGTACGTAGTTTTTCTCATTGATAACATATATAAGAGGGAATGAGATAGATGTTATTATGGGTATGGATAAGGGCATCTATATTTGGGTTTATCCAAATCACAATACTCTCCCTTGGATGCCCACTTTAATTTTTGCCTTATTAAAAACTTTTCTAAGAAAAAAAACCATCTTTTGGGAAAAATTCATAGAAAAGAAAAGAGTACAATAATATTCTTCAAGAATATGATTCTTCAGGAGTCCAAGTGGGTGCGACTTACACTGCCTCTTAAAAACCTTTTAAATAAAAATGTTGGCCCTTTGCCTAAATGGTCACACCTGATTTTGATAATCAACGACAACTTAAGTCATGCGCAAAAATATACGAACTGCTACTAAAGTTACAGGTTGCTGAAATCAATATCAAAAAACATACTACGTCTACATCCTGCTTCTATAAAGAGCATTCAAGTCATCATCCAAAAGCAATTGTATCGGAATCCAGATCGAGTCTTTTTTTACTTCTTCTGTATTTTACTTCTATTGAGTCTAGAAAATATAAATGTAAGATCGATCGGGATATTACTAGCTTTGGTTACCTCTAGTCTACCTATCCAAAAAGCCTACCTACTTATCTCAAAACTAAATATCCAAACAGCCCAAAAACCATATGCAATTTGGACCCCAAAATTCTATTCTGCTTAGACAGAATTCGGATAGAACTCTGGCCGAGTTCGGTCTGAGTTCGGTTTGAGAATTTTGAATATATGTTGCCTCCAAATCTGCATCCAACGTTTATTTGCGTGATCTTAGCATCCGAACTCAGCATGAGTTCGGTCAAGAAAAATACTATAAAAGGAGAAGGATTTTTACATTTCTAATCACTCATTCACTCTTCTCTCTATCTATTTCTAAGTGTCTTTCCAATGATCTAAAAGCTTTCACATTTCACCTATACTACTCTTAGCCAAAGCCAGTAGACATTTTGTTCGATTTAGAGTCTTTGGTTTACAGAGTTGTAAAGATGTTGCAAGTCAGAAAACTTCTCAGTTTTCAAAGTCGGTCGTACGCTCATCACCAAGCACGGTGTTGTGAAGTCGGTCATGCATGTAATGCCCTGCTCTGCACGATGCATTATGGTGAGTCGTTGACTCGAAGAGTTTCGTTGACCCGATTAAGTATCAATGCAAATCAATACGAGAGTTACCTTATCCCGAGAAACGCATCGAATCGGATCAAAGCAAAGAGTTACGTTGACCCGAAGAATGCATCGAGTAAGATCGATGCAAGTGTTAAGTTGGCCCGAGAGAAAGCATTGAGTCAGTTCGAAGATTCTAAGAAATCAAATTGATGCAAAGCATAAGTCCAATTCAAACAAGTATTGATTTTAGTTGGTTTCGTGTGCAGGCTATACGTTTACCCTGAAATATAAGAGGTCGGCATTTTGTCTTATTTACAACGGGGTTCGCAAAACTAAATCACCGTTATCACAACCCGCACCCTATATAAGGGTACGAATACGTAACAGCGCCCAGCCTACGCCGCAGAATCGGCGGTAGAACGTTGTTCTAGGTCGCTAACTACAACTCGCGCAATGTGTACATAATGTACCTGTCATATATCTCAACTTCGAATGGAGGACAAGTATAAGATATGATAATACTCAATCACAGTCTAAGCACGATAAGATATCACAAAAGTCTAAATAACTATAAGACTCAACAAACAACAACTAATATTAATATTCAAACATAAGTCAAATATAATATCAAAATCTTCACTTATTACAATTCAAGTTCCAAACATGAAGTCTAAGACAAGTCCACTAAACTAGTCTCCCAATCACTCCTGAGAGTCGGGGCCAAAGGTAGCTAATCCATCTCCGGATCCATAGCAAGTAGGCAAGTGTCCTCAAGACAAACATGTATAATATTTTGTAAACATATCCAGTCAGGATTGGAACGAGCACAACTCATATAGAAATCCCAAGTAAATGGCAAAGACTATAGAGCAGTTATAGACAGTTATATTGATGAAACATGGTATGTTTTAGACAGTTAATGGAGTAGAGCGATAGTAAAAGTACAAGAGAAATAATATAACGAATCAGAAGATCATGGCAATGAAGACTGTAAATAAAAGCTAGCTGAACTAGAGTAATGTGATATGAGTCCAGATAGTACAATGTAGTCAAGTGTGATCCCAATGTGAGTCTAGTACAACATGAGTCGAGTGTGATTCCAATCAATGTTTCTAGTAGGGTGGTTCGAGTAAGGTGATCCTTGTAATGATTCTAGTGATGATGATCCTAGTATGATGGTTCTAGTGATGATTCTAGACAATACTCCAAGTGTGTTTTAAAATACTGAGATTGACATATAAATGGCTAGGGGTAAATCCAGCATATCGCACACTGATCAGGTGGGGGATGGCTATCGTTCGAGTATAGCTCACAGGGAGGTGGTTCGAGTATTTAGGAATGTTTACATGTCTACTCATATATTTCCCCGCCCGACAAATATAAGTGAATTCATAACCCGACACGAAGGTAAAGTACAAGTCCAGCCAGAACATGAAGGTGCTAGTAGGTGATTAGAGTGGTGGTTCGAGTAATAGAGGCTAGACGAGTAAAGTATGTGTGTCGCATACATGAATTCAGCAATACCAATTTGTGTTTGTAACAAAGAATCAAATAGAACTAACTAGAACTGAAATACAGTAATCGACAAGTAAATGAAAGGACTATCAGAGAATGTATTCGCCTGATACCCTGAATGACTGATGAAAACAGATGGCCGAACCGGAGTCACAATGTCCTATTTAGAGCAATACAGGTTATAATGTGTTCAAAAGGTAATAATTGAAGTTTACAATACAATCTACATGATTCTAGGTCAATCTAGGTCAAAGTCAACTTTTGGTCAACTCTGATCAATTTCTGGGTCATCCATAGGCTACACATAAGCCCATAGGCTAATGAATACTAAGCTACCAAATCACTTAACATAGTAAAGGCAAACTAACCTATAACATATATATAAGCCAACACAATTATACCTATCTAAGTATCAAATAACCTATACCCTATTTATATGCATATTACATATGTTACACTCAAGCCTATATACCAAACCCTAACCATCTCTAACCTACCTCATCTCCCCTTCACATTCCCTTCACTAGACCAACTCTTAGATACTCTATCTCACTAACTAACTATCTACAAAATTACACTCCACACTAGACACCACAATCTATAACTCACCCTCTAGTGATTATACTATCCTTTATGTATATGTAACATATACAGATACATACCAATATAGCTATCATGATACTATAGGTTATATTCCCACAAACCTATCCTCCATACTCAGCTACCAGGTAGACATAACCTAAGGGCCTGCTAATGATACAAGGGAGTTGAACTAGTGTTCTGCTATAAGGGTCTAACCAAGACACCCCATGTGGACTGAACATTCATATTTATAAATGCTATTGGAATAGAACCTCTAGAGTGGAGGACTATGTGAGGCATAGGATTACTCCTATTACATAAATATGGACCTCTGGAGTAAGGAGAAAATGTGGTGACTCATGGCTCAAGTACAAATAAATCAAGGACTTCCGGAGCAGCAGCACATCTGAACCTATCCTATAATCCTTCTTAATTCTTGCTAACTAATGCAAATTGGTCATTAAGGATATGGACTAGTATTGGAAGACAAAGTTTGAACAAGGACTGACCTATAGGCTAAGGGATTAAGAACCTGAGCAAATCAAGGTCAAACAGGCCTTCCCTCTCCTAACTGCTATTGACCTTATATATTCCCCCTTCATCTGGCATAACCATGACTGATACAAAAAAGGAACATATTCATCTATAAATATAAATCCTAACTCTCAATACTAACCTAAGCAACTCAACTAATACCACATCACTAACTTTGAGAACTCATCAAACCCTATACACATAACAGCAACAAAACTCACAACCCAATCCCAGGGAACTACTACCACACAACTATGTATATATAAAAATAATATGACAGAGAACTGAACCTATAACGCAAGTCTAACAAAACCCAACTGGAGTTAGACCTGAGCCAACACCCACATCATAAACTCAGGATTCCTGATCAAATAGATGTATATATAAGGGTCTATAACATGTAGATAACTAAACATCACAACTCTATCAACCATAAACCCCCAAACTGAAACTGAACTAGAATTCATATATTACAACATTCTGCATATATTACATACATTAAATTCCAACTGAACTAAACATCAAAGGCTAAAGTGTCACAGAGGTGTCTATACGTGTCCAAAACTGTGTCCAATATGTGTTGACAGGGTGTCAACAGAGGTATCAGAAAACTGTACACAGTATGTGTGTGCGGTGTGTGTCGAGTCCAATAGGACACAACGTGTCGAGGTATGTACAGGTATGTCAAGGTATCAAGCAAGTGCCCAGGTGTCTACTGAACTAATAGGTTCGTGTCCAAGCTGTGTCGTGTCGTGTGTCCAAGTGAGTATCAGAGAGAGGAAACTGCGTGTGTGTGAGTGTTGTGCGACCTCTGCGACCCAATATCTCCTTGAATACTCCATGAGATCACCTCAAACTTCATAAGCATGCTAACAGACATCGCCACAAGGTTTACCAACCAGTGGCATGTCAAAACGTGTCGTATCCATCGAGTTATAGCACCCGGGTAGCAGGACATGCACCACAGCATAGTGCAGCATCCCCGTGTCCAAATCTGACACAAAAATGACCCTAAAATCGACTCAGTCCAAATGAAATACAACCTACACAACAACAGCTACAAAATCACGTAATTAGTTTTGAAAATTATGAGTAAACATTTCTATGAGGCATTTCATCGAACACATTGAATAGTTCTCCAATACTCCTCCGATACACATACCAAATGGATTCAATTTGAACCCAAACTCAGCCTAGGGCTAGGGGGGCCTAAATGAATGCATCTATAGAAAGAAATTAGGAAATTAATAGGTTTAGAGGTTATTACCTATTGAGAGTTGGAATCTTAATGAAATCTCCTAGATCTAGATATCCACCAAGCTCCAATGGTCAAATTGCTTCCAATCCTTGCTAGCTAGCCAATAGAGATTTCCTCTACACTAGGGAGTGTATTGCAATTGATTGGGCTCAATTTGAAGTTGATTTGAAGAAAGGGGGTGAAGTTGGGGAAGAACACCAATTTTAGGGTTAGGGTTTGTAATTGAAGGAGGCAAGGGGCTAATGTTCACTTATATAGGTGGAGGGATCCATACTTGGTCGGCCATGGGTGAGTTTAGGGTTAGGGTTAGGTCCAATTTAGTTTAAGGGCGTTCTTTAGGTGTAATTCAAGGCTTTCTAGTAAAGGTCCAATGTAAATTAGGGTTTCAAGCTAAATATCTACTCTAAACATAATATCTAGATATTACTAACCTTGTCATTTAGTTGGAAGCTTCTAATCTAATATCTAGGCTCATGATCAATATCTAGATTAGGGCAATTCTAGGTTAAGGCCTAACATAACAATTAGCACATTACTAATTAATAAAAATTCAAAAAAATTCTAATATTCACAAATGACCAAAATACCCTTGTACATAAAAAGTGGTGGTGACAACCGCCTCGCAACGGACTGAGACATAGGCTCGGTAAGCCAAATTGGTCATATAACTCAACGTAGCACGAAGTGCTCGAATAGCTAAGTCAAGAAGATTTGGCCACGCAACAAGTTATGAAATCGTGTCGCATCGTCTCGGCAAAATGGCAAGGTGTATCGGCTTAAGGTGGGGGGACTTTGACTCTTCTTTCCTAGTCCGTCATACTTAATCAAAATGTACCATTGTATGCTAAGTTAACCTATCGAGTCCACCGGTGTGGCTCGATCGAGAGATGAACATAGTGCGTGTCGAACACCAGATAGAACAATTAAAATGAAACGTACATCAAATGTTTGAGTCGCTATTGAACATTGAATATCGCAAATGCGAGCGCCTCGGTGCGCAAGCCATAAGAACATGGGATAACTATATCGACGAGTGCCTCAGCGCACAAGTCATTCATGCCCCCGTATACTATTTAGTATACTAGAACATTGAAAGACTATATCGGCACGAGTGCCTCAGTGCATGAGCTATAGAATATTGAATACCCTATCGAGGCGTGACCCAGTTGCACGAGTCGGAGGGAAGGAACATAAGTCTAACACATTGAACACTAAGGCGTAGAATATGGAAATACTGAATCAAGGCGTGCATCGAATGCACGAAGCAAGGAATAGAGAATAATTATATCAAAATATGCGTACGTGCACAAGACTGATAAAAGATGGCTTCGTTGCAAAGAAGAGGACAGTTATGGCACGAATGTGGTAGAACTTTCCAATGTGGCATGGTGCCTTCGAAATGTTTATGGCCTTCGGGACGTTCGTTGATGAACATTGAGTTAGGACATTGTGCCAATTGAAAAAGAGATAGGCGAATTTGCTTGGTTGTATGAAAGATCATATGCATTACATGGTCAAATGGACGTAAAGATATATCGTCGTGCATGGGTATTTTCTTCCCTCGAACGTGGTTTGCCAGGACGCTAGAACCGTTCGGCCTAGAAGGGACTGCGGGATAATCAGTATTGTTGGTGTACTTCATTTAGATGGTTTGCGACCTGCTATTGATGTGAAAAGCCACTTACTCGAGTAATTTGGGGGTCCTCTGATGATTGGGTTAGCAACCGCACAAAGCGATCACCGTCTTACATATTCGATTTGAGAAATATAAGTCCATTCTAGCCCGAAAAGTTGGTGACCTTTATATAGTTAAGGAACGACGGGTCGAAATTACAGAAACACAGAGCTCCTGCACAGAGCACTTATAACATGACAGGGAAGGAATGAGACGCATTCACCTTATGTCAGTGCAAGGATGAGTACATCAGCGTTTAGTAAGACGTCACGAAATAACACGAGATTTCTATTGGTTGCTTGCTTGCTTATGCGAATCAAATAACATGCTTGCCATGGGACATGTTTTATTACAAATATGCCATAAAACTGATCCTAAGGAGAACATAGAAAGATAACTAAAGTGTATGTTGTATGAATTAATTCATTACTAAATGTTGGTTTAGTTAAGTGGGTCTTTGACAAGTACAGCAAGGATGAAAGTACTAATCCCCCACTAGTTTGCTAGCAGGTTCAGGGAAGGGTCTACTCGCGGTGGAGCTTCGCTTGATCGTGCTGAGGCATGGAATGTCGTAGCGTTTGAAGCGAGATCGCATTGACGCTCGAACTTGCAACAGGATTGGTGCGGCCGAGATATAGAAGGCATGATATATAGAACGGTGAAATCCTTTGTAGGCAAAAGAAAACTTGAGTGTTATAGCCAATCTGGCATATTCAGTTGGGCTATTGAAAGCCTTTGTAATCTCATTTCATTTATCACTAAAGAGAATTGTTTCGTATACTCTGTTTTTCTTCCGTTTGCTAATATTAAATCAAAGATAACCATTTGAGAACTTGTTATCTTGCCTTGTACGAGTGCATCTCCAGACTCGTACGATATCATGCCCCAAAGAGGACAATGATTCGAATAAGTCGATGCGAGGACGAGCAATTTTTCGGGTTGGGGCATGACAGTGCACTTGTCGCCAAGCAAGGTATTATAAAGAGACGACAAGCTCTCTTTTAGCTTGCAAATAATGGACTAACAGCGGGCAAAAGTACTTGCGACTGGATTAGTCCTCTTGGAGGGAAACCAGTATATATCACGGTGTTCACTGAGTTTGATCTTCTATCTCTTGATTACTGTATTTAATTTACTGTCTCTTATATCTGCCATAGTTCATAATCTGTTAATTTTTAAGTGGTGATTATTTTTGTTGCACACACACACACACTATTCACCCCCCTCTAGAGGTACTCAACGGTCCTACAATTGGTATTAGAGCGGGTTATATTCTTATATAACACTCTAGAAAGTATATATGGCAGCCGTAAAATCAATATTCAACCGTGAAGGGCAATCCACAAATAGACCCCCACTATTTGATGGAACAAACTACACTTATTGGAAAACACAAATGAGTTTCTTTCTAAAGTCTCTTGACTTTGATCTTTAGTCTATAGTAATTGACAGTTATAAAAAACCGGCACCAGTAGTGATTGAAGGTGTACTTGTAGACAAGCCACACGACAAATACATAGACGAAGAAAAGACAAAGGCTAGTCTAGATGCACATGCCATCAATGCACTATTTTGTACAATTGATAAGACGGAGTTTAATCGTGTTTCTACCTGTACTACATCTCATGATATTTGGAGACTTCTTGAGGTAACTCATGAAGGTACTTCCCAAGTGAAGGAATCCAAAATTAACAGACTAACACAGGAATATGAATCATTTAAGATGAAATCCGACGAGTCAATTACACAGATGTTTACTTGTTTCATAGTTATTACTAATCCTTTGCAATCTGTTGGTAAGGATTACAGTAACCATGAGAAGAACAGAAAGGTGCTACGGACTCTAACCAAGAATTGGAACCCAAAGGCAACTGTAATCATTAAAGAAAACGATCTCACCACAATAACTCTGGAGACACTTATAGGCAAGCTGATGACCCATGAGTTGGACCTACAAAAATTTGAAGAAGCAATCCCCAAGGAAAAATCTATCGCCTTCAAAGTATAAGCAAAAAAACTTGCAAACAATGATTCTGACAAAGAATCATCAAGGGGTGATGAGCAAGCCATGCTAGTAACGAACTTTAGGAAATTTTTAAAGTTTGAGAGATCAAACCGAAAGAAGAAATACGTCCACGAAAGCAATGAAGAAGAAATAATATATTTTGGATACAAGAAGTCAGGGCATATAAAGAAAGACTGTCCACTGTCAAAGAAAAACAGTCCATATGATAGATCAAGATCAAGCAGAAAAGCTACCACAGGTCGAAAGTATGCAAACACAAGCATTTAGCACGAAAGTGATGCCAGTGAATCAGAGAAAGAGGACAGACCCTGCGGCACTGCTAATGTTTGTCTTATGGCATTCGATAAGGTATCATCTAACCCTCTGTATGATGACTTTACTTTCGATGAATTAGAGAATGCCTTTAGCGAACTACTTAAAGAACACATAAATGTGTTAGACAAGTACAAGTAATCTTGCAAAGAGGTTAAGGCATGCACAACCGAAGTAGCAAGATTGTCTAATCTTCTTGAAGACAATAAAGAGATATCTGCTATCGGTAATACGGAAGAGATAGCCACGCTCAAAGTAAACTATCATGAGGCTATCCTCACCATCGAAAAGAAAGAAAGAGACTATATCAAAATACAAGAGCTTTATGACATAGAGAAGAAGAGATACTTAGTCACAGAGCAAAGACTCGTTGATATGACTGCCAAATATAAGGAGTCTTTTGCGGTCTCTAAAAAGTTAGAGATCAAGTTAGGCAAACAGGCCATTCCTGTGACATAGCCTAAGGTTAGTCCTAATGTTAAGCATACAACTAAGAGGACTAAACCACAGAAAGCACGCAAGCAATACGTTAATCATAATTATGCTTTCACTTATAGGTTTTTAACGAAGACACAAATGCATGTCAACACAAAAACAAAGAGTACTTTTCAAAACTTACTTGCACGTACTGTGGTACTCATGGGCACATATCACAGTATTATCTAGCAAGAAAACTTGTTGACAATCAGACACTTGTTTGGATACCTAGAACTAATCAAAATGGACTCTTCAAGAAATTGGTACCATAGGATTCATCTACTCATTTTGTAGGTGGACCCTCAACCCTCTCATGCTAGAAGAACGTGGATCCTCGATAGCAAATGTTCACGGCATATGACTAGTGATGAATCTTTGTTCGCTACGCTATCGATGAAGAAAGAAGGATATATTTCCTTTGAAAATAACTTGAGAGGTGATATAATTAGAAATGGCACTGTTGGTATGTCTCCTTACCCAATAATAAAAGATAATTTCTAGTTACGGAGTTCAAACATAACGTACTGAGCATAAGTCACTTGGGAAATAATGGTTATAGTATCAACTTTGTAAAAGACAAATGCTCTATAAATGAAATGTCATCTGGTAATCCTGTATATGAAGGGATTAGGGAAGATAACATTTATGTTTTCTTTTTAGATAGTACTAACAATACAGGAAGGTGCCTAGTAGCAAATCAAGATGAAAGTTGGCTATGGCACATGAGGCTAGGACATGCCAATATGGATACTATCTCACGGCTATGCACCAAAAAATTGGTAAAAGGACTCTCCAAAATCACATTCAAAAGAGACATGGTATGTGCTGACTGTGAAAAGAACAAGGCAACTAGGTCATCTTTTAAATCCATCAACGTTGTGAGTACTTCTAGACCCTTGCAGTTAATTTATATGGATTTATTTGGTCCTAGTAGCGTTGCTAGTCTTGGCGGTAAGCTCTACGCTTTTGTGATTGTTGATGATTTCTCTCGTTATACATGGTTTTACTTTTTATCAAATAAAAGTGATGCTATTTTTCAATTTTAGATATTTTGTAAAAAGGTACAAAATGAAAAAGGCTTCATGATTACTTGTATCCGAAGTGATCATGGTGGCGAATTCGTAAATGCTGATTTCAAAAAAAATTGATGATAGTGGATATTACCACGAATTTTCTTGTTCTATAACTCCCCAATAAAATGGTGTTGTGGAGCGAAAGAATCGTACTCTAAGCGAGATGACTAGAGTCATATTGAATCAGCATAATCTTCCTAAATATTTTTGGACAGAAGCTGTTAGTACAGCCTGTAATATTTAAATAGGGTGTTAATTTGACCTATCTCGAAGAAAAAACTATATAAGCTATGGTTTTGAAGGCTTTTAAATATTTCTTATTTTAATGTTTTTGGATGTCGCTGCTTTATCCTGAACACCAAGGATAAATTGGGTAAGTTCGACTCTAAAGCAGATAAAGGGATATTTCTCGGATATGCTGCTAAGATTAAGGGATATAGAGTTTTTAATAAAATATCTATTGTTGTTGAAGATTCTATTAATGTCACCTTTGATGAGCTTAATAGTCATAGATCTAGCGACAATGATGATGAAGATGCTCTGATTAAATCCAAATCATCTAAAGATACTACTACCAAGGAGAGCCATGTGGAAGATCTAACAGAAATGTTCAAATCTTGGAAATTCTTGTCAAACCATCCAGAGACGCTCATCATAGGTGATGTATCAAAAGGTGTAAGTACACGTTCTTCTACTAAAGATACTGATATAGCAGCTAATGTTGCTTTTATATCTCAAGTAGAACCTAAGACAGTAGTAGATGCTTTTAATGATAAATTTTGGATTAATGTCATGCAAGAGGAACTTAATCAATTTGAGAGAAACCAAGTTTGGGAACTTGTTTCCGAACCTATTGGTCAATCGATAATTGGTACCATATGGGTGTTCCGAAATAAATTAAGTGAGGATGGGCAAGTTCTATGCAACAAAGCACGTCTAGTGGCACAAGGTTATAATCAAGAGGAAGGTATTGATTATGACGAGACATATGCTCATGTTGCAAGACTAGAAGCTATCCGCATGTTTTGTGTATTTACATATTTTTACAATTTTAAACTATTTCAAATGGACGTAAAAAGTGCATTTTAAATGGATTTTTGAAAGAAGAAGATTTTGTGAAACAACCCCCTAGTTTTAAAGATTTTCAAAAACTCGAACACGTCTTCAAACTTAGAAAAGCACTCTATGGACTCAAACAAGCACCTTGTGCTTGGTATGAACGCCTAAGTGCCTTTCTACTTGAAAATAATTTTTCAAAAGAAAGAGTTGATACTAATTTATTTATCAAGTCTTTAGATGCTATTTTTCTTGTGCAAATTTATGTAGATGACATAATATTCGGTTCTACTAATGAAAAACTCTGTCAAAAATTTGCTAAGTATATGCAGAATGAGTTTGAAATGAGTATGACGGGAGAGCTAAACTACTTCCTAGGACTCCAGATCAAACAACACTCACATGGAACATTCATCAACCAAGCCAAGTATACGAAGGATTTACTGGAGAAGTATGACTTCGACAATGTAAAGCCAATCGGAACTCCAATGGATATATCAACCCGGCTTAACATTGATGTAAGTGGCAAACCAGTCGTCCAGCGTAAGTATCGAGGTATGATTGGTAGTTTATTATATTTAACTACTAGTCGTCCTGATATCATGTTTAGCATTTGCATTTGTTCTAGATATCAAGCTAATCCTAAGGAATCACACTTATGCGCCGTTAAGCGTATCTTTCGATACCTTAAGGAACTTCTATAGTCGGCTTGTGGTATCCCAAAATCATAACTTTTGACCTAATCGGTTATTCAGATGCGGATTGTCACACCCCAGAACCAGAATACCGGAGAGCGGGGAAATGACTCAGCCAGCTACGTATTACGGGTAGATAAATACCGTATAATACGATCAATGATGTCTTTAAGACAAGGGGGTGCATACTACATGAAAGTCTCACTAGGGTTGCTCAACATTTATTGTCTCAATCATTCAAACAAGAAGCAGTAATAGAGAACATGTAAGATAAAGCAGTAAGGCGTCCCGAACGCTCAGTCAAAATATTCTTAAGATCTGGCTTTATAAAATATAGCCAGATGATATAACAAGGTATACACAATCGTTATTAGCTGCAGTCTGACTTAGTTACAATTGTGTAAAAGTAAGTGCAAGGCAGTCCGACCAACATGTCGGTGCCAAGCGGCAAAAAGTAAAGTAAGTAGTAAAACGAGTAGGGAAACAAGGAACCCACTCGTATCCTCCTGCGATCATCCGTCTAGTCTTGACCATCTTGGAGGTGGAAGTAAACTGAGTTCTCGGGAACTTGCTCTAAATCTGGCCATGCAAAACCAGAGAGATTAGACCTCTAATAGCAAGTACAGCAAGGAAGCACGATATGAGAAATTAGAACCAGTGATAAGAGTTAAGAATATAATAAATAGATCTCTGCTTGCTACTGGGGTTCGCACAACATCACGACACTTCAAGCCAACTTCCCAACCAAACAAGGACAGAAGTTGACCCATCATGTCCTGACATTCTGCTCAACTCAATAGTTAACATAGTAGGTACAGTGCACAAAGAAATCAATTTAAACGGTCATGCAACTACTATGGCTTGCTACTGTGAGTTCCAAGTTGTCTTGGAAACATGCAATAAGAGATTCCTCAGTTCTTACAATGTACAAGCAAGGCTAGTCTACCCAATAATCAATTGCCCCAATCATGAATTAGACGTGTCCCAGCGGGACGCCCGTCATCAATGTACAGTAAATATAAACAGATACCACTCCCTACCAGTACGGCAGATTTGCAGTATCCATGGGAACCAGTCGGCATGTCGGGGCACTAATTGTCCCGAGATGGCTGCCATGTAAGAACTCGAGACTCTATTCTCTCCATGCAATAGTTATTTTTATTTAGCTTAGTAGTCCCTATGTTAATTGAAATCTCATGCCGTGGATCATGATCATTCTGAATGAGTACTCCCGTACAGAGTTCGATATGCATAACTTTACAACGATGCCCGTACGGCTAGGTTGTAGGTCTTACATAGCGTAATGCAATAATCAAGCCTAGCCACGAAATAATTATGCCTTGACCGTAAAGTACACATGCTACTTTTACAGAAAAATAGAAGTCAACATGTGTCCATATGCCAATGTTCGGATCGGCTAGTCGATCGTAATGGTTCATGGTTCATACATGAACGTGTCTCATTTAATTCAATAAGATGACTAGCCAGTCTTTTAGTTCCAAATAGGAATGCATGATCAATCATTAGTCAAAGTAACAGTCGAGGTCAATTCGTAACAAGGCATGAAAGTCAAACTAGTATTAAGCATGGTCGAGTCTATAACTTGCATAAAATAGTTGGTAACATATTCTTGAAGCCAAGAAAAAGGTCTACAACTTTTATGTTGGGAGTTGGAAGAAATTCTAGCCACAATTCAGTCAATTAGGATACATAACAGTCAGAAATAGCCAAAATAGGCATTATGCGGCCTATTCTGCGACATGCATGCGAACCAACTGCGACATGCGGCTCATACGGTCCATGCGGCTCATGCGACCCATTCGCGACACCATACGGACCAACTGCGACATACGGCTTATGCGGCCCATTCGCGACACCATATGCGGACCAACTGCGACATGCGGCTTATGCGGCCCATTCGCGACACCATGTGGCTCAACTGCGACATGCGGCTTAATGCGGCCCATTCGTGACACCATGTGGCTCAACTGCGACATACAACTTATACGGCACATTCGCGACACCATATGCGGACCAACTGCGATATGCGGCTTATGCGGCCCATTCACGACACCATATGCGGACCAACTGCGACATGCGGCATATGCGACCCATTCGCGACTCCATATGCGGACCAACTGCGACATGCGGCCTACGCAGAATCAGGACAGATGAACATAGAAATGACCAAAAATGCTTTTGGCCATAACTTCCTCAAAACAAGTCAAAATCTAACTTTTCAAAAGTCAAACTTTGGTAGAATTGAATTCTCTACAACATGGAACCACTTATTTTCGAAAACAACAAATTTTGATAGATCAAAACCACAAAATCCATACGAAAAACCAAAAGTCAAAACTTAGATCTACACCCAACCATCCATGGAAATCAAGAACATCAAGACCTAAACTTGTAGAGGAAGAGAAAATAAACAATATGGACTAAAAATAAATAGGGATGCATGAAATTCCTCATGGTGTGCAAGATTTACTTGCCTCTCCAAATGGGTGGGTGGGAGAGTAATGGAGGATGAAGAGAAGTAAATGAGAGTAATGAAGAGAGAGAAAAGTAAAGGGGCATAAATATCAAGCCCAAGTCGATCCCCACCACCCATTCCTTCCTACAAGATCTAGGCCATCCACTCCTTATCATGATGAGCCAAGCTAAACCAAGTTGGTTCAACATGAACGAAATAAACCAAGAGCTTAAGCAAAAGCAGAGAATAAAATACAAAAAAATTAATTAGCATGAAATTTCAGAATAAATGTACGATAAATATTAAATAAATACATTCAAGCAGTACACCTATAAAAATACGTATTCTGGGAACGGGGAGTGACACAGATTTTGCAGGATGCAAAGTAGACCGTAAAAGTATCAGCGGTATGTGTCATTTCCTAGGAAAAGCTTTAGTCTCCTGGTTTAGCAAAAACAAAATTCTGTAGCGCTATCAACGATTGAGGCTGAGTATATCACCGTAGGACGCAGTTGTGCTCAAATTTTATGGATGAAGCACACCCTAGAAGACTATAATATGTACTATTCTAAGAGGTTTTTTCTAAGGGCACTACCAAATTTACTTGGGGGCAGCCCAAAAATGTTTACAAATATTACAAGTTTGCCATCAGTTTTTTTACTTGGGAGAAGCCCAACATTAGGTATAAAACATAACTTTTCTATTTTTTCTCTCTCCCTCCCTCTACTCTTTTCCTCTCTCCCTCAACTCTTTTCTTCTCTCCCTCTACTTATTTCTTCTCTCCCAACATTTCTGTGTCATAAAATTAAACCCTAGTCCAAATTTTTCCCCAAAATTTTCTTCCTTTCTTTCCGAGAATTATTCCCAAAAAAAATTCTCCTATCTCAATCATGTTTGGCACAAAAAGTTCTCCAAACTTTTCTAAGATCAGCTACCAAAAAATGTTTCCATTCATACTCAAAATCAGAAAACATAAATATTAGGTTTAGAATTACTTTAGGGTTCATGAATGAATTTTTCGAACATGATAATTCTCACATATTTCTTGAAACCCTAACCCTAGAACAAATCGTTGTGGCTGTTCGGCTGCTACAGTTTCAAATAGGACTGCCATGATCCTGGCAGTCCTACATTAGTGTAGGACTGCCAGGGTGCTGGCAGTCCTAATTAAAACTTTCTATTATGAGAGTTTTAAATACAAACTCTCCTCACAGAGAGTTTCAATTAGGACTATCACACCCCTGGCAGTCCTACACTAAAGTAGGACTGCCACGATGCTGGCAGTCCTATACTAAAATAGGACTGCCAGGATACTGGCAGTCCTAATCGAAGTAGAAAGTTTTATAGCAGAAGTATATGACCATCTGGAGGAAGTATCATATCTAATATGAGTCATAGAAGAATACGACCATCTGGAGGAAGTACCAGTACAACCTAACCATAAAAGAGCCGTTATAACTTGCCACCCATAATTTCAAAACATGATAAGAGATTAACAGGATCCTAAGGATAAGTTAGGCCCTCTTGAGTATGATGTCTTTTCATATCGGCTTATTTTTTTTGTTGTTTTAAGTCCTACTTCAGTAAGTAATAGCAATAAAATCCCTTGTACAGCTTGTAAAGAAGCATTTTACTCGTTTAAATTGGAATTTCAGTTTGGTGGATCCATGGAAATACTAATTCAGAAATCAATTTTGATGTATTATAACTTCCATATTAGTCATTTTTCTGAAAGTCATCTATGGGAGCAAAGGATTGGAATTGAGTTAATACACATCAAACTAGGTACAACACAACACAAAGCCTTTATCCCAAATAAGACTGTCACCACCCTGACAGTCCTACATTAGTGTAGGACTGCCTGGTGGGTGACAGTCCTGATACTAACTCTCTGTGAGAATACAAACTCTCCTCATAAAAAATTTCAATTAGGTATCGAAGGAAAGTTTATACACACACATGTCCACATAACAACATAACTACTATTACGTGTCCAAATTACGACAATCAGATCCAAATTACATAAAAATAACAACGTATCCGACAAAATATCCAACAAGTTAAGTTTCCAAACAATAACATATCCTTCAAAAAATATCCGACAAATTATCCAAAATAAAGTATACGACAAAATACCCTAAAATCCACAAGTAAAGTTTCCAAACAACAACAACCACATCCAAATTACATCCAAATATAAAATAATTTTAAACATCCAACTACATATCATGCGGGCCTTTATACGAGACTCCATATTATGCATGAAAGGGGACTCGACCTCGTCGTCGATGCGCTCCAGCTCGTTGGCGATCGTGACACAGTTCTCACTCTGGCTTCGACCGAGCATGGGGTGCCGGTGGCTGCGTCCGAGACCGAGCTTGGGACGCTGGTTCAAAAATTCTAATAGGGTGCTCGAAAGGACGTCCCTCGCGTTCCTTCCGCTTTGACGCAGTGGGACGTATTCTTTTGTTAGCGGCCAGAGGACTGCAGGACAACATACAGTTATTAAATAATAGAAACGAAAATAGACAATAATTAAAATCATGTTAAGAATTTCTAATGTCACCCCCAGTGCTATATTAGGACTGCCAGGGATGTGGCAGTCCTACTGTAAAGTAAGACTGCCAGAATCCCAGCAGTCCTCTTTCACAGTAGGACTGCATGGAGTCTGGCAGTCCTACTTTGCAGTAGGACTGCCACATAAGTAGGACTGCCACATCCCTGGCAGTCCTAATGCTACTCGACTGTAGCAGCCGAACGTCGTGTCATGTTCTAGGGTTTAGGTTTTAAGTAATGTGTGCGAATTATCGTGTTCAAAAAATTCATTCATGAACCCTAAAGAGATTTTAAACCTAATTTAACAAAAAATTTAGAGAATTAAGAAATATTCTAGGGTTTTGAATAGAATGTAGAAAATTATAGAAGAAATTAGGGAAGAACATACCTAGAATCCGATGTTTGTTTCGACTTGTGTGTCATCTCTTTGAATCTTGGAATGTTGTAGAAGAACTTTTGGTGGAGGAATTGAGAATAGAGTGATGGAGGAGTGGTGGAGAAGAGAGTAAGGTTTTAGGAGAGCTTTTTTTTTGGTGGAGAACTTTTCTTTTGGTGGAGAGAGAGAGGAAAATGAGAAATGGAGAGGAAATAAGGGTCTGGGGGGTTGGGCTGCCCCCAAGCAACTTGTGGGCAGCCCCCAAAAAAGTTCCACCTTTTTGGGCTGCCCCAAAGTAAGGGCTGCCCCCAAGTAAACTTGGTAGTGCCATTAGAAAAAACCATTCTAAGATTCTCATATATTGTGATAACACTAGCATGATTATAATTTGACCAAGAACCCTATTTGTCACTCATGCACAAAGCACATAGAGATACGTCATCACTTTTAATGTAATCACCAACAACACGGGAATATTTGCTTAGAATTTAGTGACATAGATCACCAACTAGCATATATTTTCACAAAACCGCTGGCTGAAGACCATTTCAATTATCTGTGACGTGAACTAGGCATACTTGAATTTTCAGATTCATAATGCATTATGTTTAATAAAAATTCTTATAACTTATAATTTTGACATTTATTAATTGAAGTTATTTTGGGTACATGCCGAAAGGGTCCTTCTGTCATAAAGACGTAAAAGTCTAAGTGACACGGTGCCAAGTGTCTTCGAACTACTGCTGTAGAAGCATAAATAAATTTCATATACCAAGTCAAAGAAGTTGAGAGCTTTACGCAAGTCAAACAGAGTCAGACTCAGATTTTACGCAGAAATCAAACAAAACTCTATGCGAGCTACTTTACGCGAGAGCCATCCTCAAAACTTTATGCGGGAGACAGGCTGTCCACATCGCATTTAATGCGCGTCATACTGTTCTGACAGAATGATTCTCTGACAGCAAATTACACAGAAGCCGAGAAGATTTTTTATACCAAACCCAACACTTGTCATTTAGTGTGCAGATGGGCTACTTTACGCTCAAGAGACTGCTTCTTTTACGCATGAAAGTTATTCGAGTTTTTACGCTTAAGGATTTTATGCGCGTAGAGTTTATTTGAGCCAATTATACGCTCAAGGCTACTTTTCAGCCACTTTATGCAGGAAGTTTATTTTGGGTTATTTTACGCCCAGTCTGCTACGTTACGCAGGAAGTATATTTTGGGTCATTTTTACGCCCAATCTTTTCTAGCTACATGAGAACGTGGTCTGCTTACGTGGCTTTCATGCCACACTTATCAAGGAACGTGTGTACGTGCTCTCCCCATTTTATTGAAGTAGTAGGACACGTGTCACCATGCGTAGAGATCAAAATTCTACATGGGACACGTGTCATCACGCGTAAAGGTTGAATTTTAATCGTGTGTGATAGTTACTTGCGTAGAGACCCAACTTTGTTGCATTTTACGCACAGAGGGTCTAGTCTATAAATAGACTTATTTTTAACACAGACATAATGAAGAGAGATACAGACGAGGAGATTCTGAGAAAACTCATACTTTCAGAGTGATATTTCCAGAAGCATTTCTTCAACTTTTTCTCAAGAACAGGGTGAAGCAGAGCAGGAAAGCATTCGACTGTGCCATCAGTGCCGTTGCGTCGATACCTTTCTGGTGACTTAGTTCTTCCGATTGTTTGTCTTCTTCAAACAGTTCTCTTCATCATCATCGTGTGGTCCAAGGAACAAAGTTATCGCTCTCAGATCAGACTTCCATAGCAATACTTCCCAGAAACAACTTGTACTTTTGTACTTTACTCGTTTTCTTTCAAAAGCCAATTTTAGGCATTTTGTTAAGTGAAACAAAATGGCGACTCTACTGGGGACGACTTTCTCCTCTGACGAGAAAGCAATTGCTCAATATGATGATGTGTCAGTCGGATCGACAAAGAAGACTCTAGTTATTCACTTCGACCAGACTGCTTACGAAGAAATGCTCCGAACTGGGGGTAGTACTCGCTACTCCAATGTTCAAAAATTGCGGAAGGCACGAAAAGTTGGATTCCTAAGTCCAAAGCATCCTCGGATCTCCCTACTGTCTCTGAAGGCAAAAGTATCCTTCCTACTCCTGTTGTGGATGCTTCCGTCTGTGACGAGGCAGTCGCTACTTCAGTGATACGCCCCGGGCGTAAAAATTAGTCTTCCGTCTGTGACGTGGTAGACTCCCAAGTTTTACGCTCTGCGTGTAAAAATCAGTCTCCCGTCTGTGACGTGGTAGACACCCAAGTTTTACGCTCTATGCGTAAAGGTAAATCTCCCGTCTATGACGTGGCAGATGTTCATATTTTGCGCTCTACGCGTAAGGGTAAATCTCATGTCGGT
Organism: Iris pallida; assembly: GCA_029216955.1. Classification (NCBI taxonomy): domain Eukaryota; kingdom Viridiplantae; phylum Streptophyta; class Magnoliopsida; order Asparagales; family Iridaceae; genus Iris; species Iris pallida. The sequence continues at coordinate 9,963,019 of JANAVB010013397.1, forward strand.
GACATGGTAGATAAAGTTTACAATGATGCCTTTGCATCTAAAGTGAATTTGCCTGCACGTATACAGCGTAAAAATAAGAATTCTATTATTGGTAAAACTTCAGTTTTTTACTAACAACCTTCTTACACTGCTTTACGTAAGATACCAAACCTTCAAATTATGCGTAATGCTGATGGAGTCCTTTGTGCACAAAAATCTTTGGATTTAAGCACGCAACTCCAGGCGCATAAAAATGTATAGTTTGGTTCTGCTAATGCAGCCAGTAATCTTCTTTATACGTAAGGGACTAAACGTTTTTCTGTCCCAAATATAATAAAGAAGATGACTCCTTCTACTCCTTCTGATTTACGCGAGTTGTTTGTACAAAAGCGTAAAAATAGAAAATCTCCTGTGATACTCCCCCAAGAAAATCACCGCTATGAGTGTCACCAAATTATAATCAAAATTTTGCTGTTCGGCTTCTAAACGGTCAGTTTTTGACCGGTTAAGCTACAATGTGCCTCAGCAACAAGTTGATGATCAAGAACATGAGTTGTCATATGCATCAGTCAATATGGCATCTCATATCAATAGAGGACGACGTCCAAGACGTAATTCATCCTGGACTTCTAGTCAATAACAGTTCAATCGACTCCTTAATACTTTTGAAGGGGTATATCAGCATACCCGGTCAAGAAGTGAAAGACAGTTGCAATCTTCAGATTCAGAAGCTGGGGGTACCCAGTCTTTGGAGTCATAAACTGATAGTGTTGATTCATACCTCTACACCAATCCCTCTGTATGTTCAAGGAAGGTTGAATCCTATGCTATCAGAGATAAACCGGAGACGTCAACTGCTAATACAGAATAACGTCTCTATACAGTTGAGCAATCACTGAAGGACATGCTTACAATGATGTAAAGTATGCATCAAATAATAATGACTCAGCGAACTGTTCAGCCAGCAGTAGTAACACCGGTACAGGTAGCAGCAGAAACTCAAGATAGTCAAGGGGTTGATGTACCTTTGAATAATCTTAGTCAAGAGCCAGCTGTCAATCAAAATTCTGCATCTCCAGATCCTCTCATTCCAGAAGATGTACCACCTCTGGTGGGGGTTACGGTACATCCAGCCACTATTCAATCAAATGTGCTTCCACAAACTAGTGAAGCTATTCAAGCAGTACGTGAGCTAAAAGCACAGTTTGAAGTTCTGAAGCACAAAGATCAGTTCCAGAGGTTAAGAATCAAGCAACCTTATCCTCCTCATTGGAATGATGTGCCTTTTTCTCCAAAATTCAAGCCACGGTCTATGGTATTATTTGATGGAAAGGCTTCTTCCAGTCAATATATTAATTATTTTGATATTATGACTGTGCATTTGCAAAAGAATGATGCTTTTCTCACCCGAGTTTTTATTGGGTGTTTGACGGGTTAGCATATGACTGGTATCGCAGTCTACCCGACAAATGCATATCATCTTTTGACGAATTCAAAGCAATATTTCTCTCCCGTTTCTATGAGGGAGGAATGGATATGAATATGTCCTCCTTAATAGAAATCAAACAAAAGAAGAAGGAAGATACCCGAACGTTTATCGAACATTTCCGACAGGCAACTTTGAAAATGCCTCTAGTATGCCAGATTTAGCATTGATTAATACATGCAAAATGAATCTGCGACCAACTATTGCTGTCTTTACGGGCTCTCAATTCACAGATTGGGCCTCGTTCATTATAGTAGCAGTTTCAGCCGAGACCAATGGTAGGTTGGCTCGTGAACATGGGATGATCTTTGCCTCAGAAGACAAAAGAAAAAAAGCCTCTTCAGGTAATAATTCTGGCAATCGCAATGGAAAAGGGAAGGAAACCTTAGTGGTTAATCTTTCAAAACCCAAAATGATGCCAAATAATCTGGAGTCTTCGAAACCAAAAGAAGAATACTCTTTTGATGATAGTGATATCCCAGGGATATTCCAATGTCTCGTTAAGAGTGGCAAACTCCAGATTCCGGAGCCAAAAAGTCCTAATGAGGCAAATCTGACTAACAATCCCAAATATTGTATCTATCATAGATACATAAATCATCCTACCAAGGCTTGCTATGTTTTAAAAAAGAAAATCCAAGAGTTGATAAATGCTAATGCCATCGCTTTAACCAATGATGAGCATACAGTTACAACTAATATGATTTCTCTTCAATTTTGTGATTTTTCTCCATACCAAGTTCCAGATGGGATTGTCCCAATTCCAAAAGCGATAATGAAAATTGTGAATCTCCCGCCAGCTAGAGAGCAAAGTGAAGGATTATTGCCTCTCACATTAAAAAATGGTGAAATCATGTGGGTACACCCTGATTTAGTACCTGAAATGAAAAATGAAGGTAAAACTTCAAAATCCAAAAAAGGTCGAAAAGTCAAAATATGTAATATGATTTCTCATGTTGTTACTCCAGATCATGATGATTTGGATCATCTTTGGGATGGCATTCCTCTCGAGGATAGGCTGAAGGGTTTGAATATATGCCCTCCAAGTTTGGCTCCTCCTACCAAACTCAAACTTACTCATCGGCAATGGTTAGCAATTAATAGTATCCCATTACACAGGGCACAACAAGTCTTTGTTGCTTATGAGAAAGCTCATGTAGGGATTTTTCCTCCTGTCCCGAGTACTCCTACTCTGTGGCTACAGAGGTCTATGTTCCTTCTTCCTCTGTTGAACCATCTATTGAAAGTCTGCTACCCACTCACATGTACAGTCAACAATCAGTCCATCTCATGAAAAAGATGGGCTATGACTTTCAAAAGGCGGAAGGATTGAACTATAATAAAGGAATGCGACTTCCTTTACAAATTCAAGGTCAAAAATCTACTGTTAGATTGGATTTTGAGGTCCCTCATAAAAATCCTCGCAAAAAGAAGACTAAGGGAAAGAAGAACAAAACCTAGCATATGGTACTTCATTCTCCTGAGTCTGAAGAAGAAACCTTTGCTGGTACAAGATCTGGGAAAGAGTACCACAAAGATTATGAGGGAACTTCTAAAGAAGTAGAGGACATTGCTGAAACACTACCAGCTCAACCATCTCCTGTTCATACTGAGACAAGACCTTCTAAACCATCTGTAGTTGAAAAGGGGAAACAGAAAGCAGTACGCTTTGATGTTCCATTGAAGTCTGCTTCAAATCAAAGGGTAGTGATGAAACCCTACAAGTTCGATATTCTAGCCCAATTAGCTAATACTCCGGCTAGACTTTCTATCATTGAGTTGCTTCGTCTTTCTAAAGAAAGTTGAGAAACTTTGAGCGAAGCTTTGCTACAAGCGGATTCATGCTTAGGTCAACTCAAGAGTCCTGACAATATACCGGTGTCGTGTCCACAATGTCATAGTATGATGGAAGCAATTCCTAACATTACCTTCACACAAGAAGATATGCTGTTAAAGCATAATAAACATGACAGACCTCTGTGCTACACAGGGTATATTGAATTTACTGAAATTGACAAAATTTATATTGATCCTGGGTCTTCTATTAGCATTATTCTTCAGAGTATGCTACGACCCTTGAGGATTCCTACTAGTAATTTGACTTACACTAGTACAACAATAGTTGGTTTCAACTCTGGAAAGTAAACCATTGGGGAAGATTCGTCTGAAGGTTCAAATTAGTGATCTTCGAACTATGGCGACCTTTTATGTTATCAACTCAGATGTATCTTACAACATCCTCCTTGGAAGACCGTAGATTCATGAGCATAATATTGTGCCTTCAACTCTCCACCAATGCTTCAAGTACGTAGATTCTCAAGGGATTGTGAAGACTGAATTCACAGATATCAATCCTTTTAAGGGTGTTGAAGCCTATTTCTCTGATTCAATACTCTACAAACAGGAGCATGTGAAGGAGATATCAGATATGGCTGAAGATCGGTCGCCTGCAGAAGATCAATCTGTCTTAGAAGATCCCTCGGAAGATCAACCTTTGAAGATTAAAGTCAAAGGTCGAATCCAACCTCAACCTGTCAATGACGAAGCTTTGGTGATTAAGGTTAAAGGAAGAACTCGAGCTTCGTCTGAGGAATCCATGACAGTTCCAGTCAAGAGCCAGGTTCAACCTCTCATGATCAAAGTCAAGGGACGTACTTCTCGTACGAATGATCCAGAACCACTGATTATCAACCTTGGAAAGTCTAAACAGAAGACGGATGACGGTCCGTTAATGATCAATCGAAAGCATACTAGTCAGTTTATAAATGATGTAAATATTGATCATTCTGTACTTTCTTATATTAATGAATATTTCCTTTTGGAGTACATGACTGTCAAATTTATTGAAAGAATGACTTTATCCGCTGATAATCAAAGTCATCAACATAAAAATGACATAAATACAGAGGAAACCTTATATATTTATCATAAGGAAAATTCTTTTCCTCCTCATGTCGATGTTGGACCTTATGCTCAAAGGTTCTTAACATCTTCTCCATATCTTCTACCTGTAGCCTCATCATCACAAGCTTGTGTAACTTATAGACGTCACAAAGAATCTTATTTTGTGATTCCATCTAATAAGAAAAATAAGTGCCAAATTGTGTTTGGCCTGGCTAGAAATATCCCTGTTACTCAGACAGGAGAGAAAGATAAAGAAAGAATCCGTATTGATAAATATAGTCAACAATCTCTTAAGATTATCCAGAATATGGGATATGATTTGAAAACTATGATGGGTCTCAATCAAGGCAAAGGTAGACGGTTACCATTATGTGGTGATCTATTTTATCAGAAAACTCGCCATGGGTTGGGATACGATCTATCTCACATGTTTAATGAAGATATACAAGAAGAATTTTCTTCCAGTTCTTCACAATCCTCAGATTCTGAAGAAATCCAGTTCATCGAATCTGATACATCCCACATGTATAATAAAGATATGGACGAAGAATTTTCTTCCAGTTTTTTACAATTCTCATATTCTAGAGGAAACCATTATGATGAATCTGAGTGCGTATTCTCAGTCAACATGGTTCAAACTGATGGTGAATTTGAGCCATTTAAAAATGACCCTTGGGCACAACAAATAGACACTCAATAGAAGCTTCGTTTTGAACAGCGACAGCCACCTACAGAAGATGAAATTGTCCAGATTGACGTTGGTGACGGAACTACGTCCAAGCCGATATTCATCAGTAAAAATCTTTCTGAAGTTGAAAAGGAAGAGTTGATAAAGCTGATTAAAGAATATATTGATATCTTTGCATGGAGTTATGAGGATATGTCGGATTTAGATCCTAAAGTAGCTACTCAAAACTCAATATTCTTCCTAATGCCAAACCTGTAAAACAACAGCAGCAGCATTTTCGACCAGACATGATGGATGCAATTGAAGCAGAAGTCAAAAAGCTTCTGGCTTTGTTCTTGAAGAACGACACCCAGATTGGGTTGCCAACATTATTCCTGTTATGAAAAAGAATAGAAAAGTCCGAGTTTGCATAGATTTTTGGGATCTTAATGCAGCTTATCCAAAAGACAAATTTCCACTTCCGATTACCGATGTCATGATAGACAATACATGTGGTTTTGAACGCATGTCTTTCATAGACGGATTTTTAGGATACAACCAAATTAAGATGCATCCAAGAGATGAAAAGCATACCGCTTTCCGTACACCCCTTGGAGTTTACTGCTATACGGTTATGCCGTTTGGTCTAAAAAATGTCGGTGCTACGTATCAACGGGCCTTAAGCAATATATTTCAAGAATATGTACGGAAAATAGTTGAATGTTATGTAGATGATATTGCTGTCAAAAGTCGATCAAAAGATGATCACATTCAAGACTTGAAGACAGTATTTGAGTTGATGCGTCAACATCAACTGAAGACGAATCCTACTAAGCCTTTCTTAGGGGTTTCCAGTGGCAAATTTTTGGGATTTGTCATCACTTTTCTAGGTATCCATGTTGATCCTGATAAAATCAAAGCAATTCTTGAAATGCATCCTCCATACATTCTGAAAGAACTCTGTGGTTTCTAAGGTCGTATTACTTATATCAGAAGATTTATTTCCAATCTTTCTGGGAGATGTCAACCTTTCTCCGGGCTATTAAAGAAAGGTGTATCATTTGTTTGGGATGAAGCATGTCAAAAAGCATTTAATGACATCAAGCAATACCTTATAAATCTACCTGTTCTGGTACCTCCAAGAGTAGGAAGACCATTTTTGTTATATATTCGAGCCTTAGATCATTCTCTTGGTGCTCTTCTTGTACAAAAAAGTGATAAGGGTCATGAACAGACAATTTATTATCTTAGCCGAATGATGGTTAGAGCTGAACACAGGTATACTCCTATGGAAAAAGAATGTCTGGCCTTGGTTTTTGCTGTTCAAAAGACATGACATTATGTGTCAGGACAGACTATTCATGTCATCTCCAGAATAAATCCTATTTGGGTATTGATGAGAAAACCGAGCATTCTTAACTCCAGGTTAGCAACCTGGGTGATGTTGCTTACTCCTTATGATATGGTCTATGTACCTCAAAAATCAGTGAAGGGTCAAGCATTAACTGATTTCTTAGCTGCTCACCCTATACCTGAAACATCTAAGCTATATGAGGACATTCCAGATGAAGTCGTGGATTGCAACATGACTTTGAAGGATGATATTTGGCAACTATATTTTGATGGAGCATCACGGGTTGGACCTAAAGGCAATATTGTCTCCGGAGTAGGCATTGTCTTGGTCTCTCTGATAAAATGGTCATTTACCGTGCTTATTCTCTTAATGAACCATGCTCCAACAATGTGACAGAATATAATACTCTGCTAATTGGTCTTCAAGTAGCAAAACAATTGGATATTGAGTTACTGAAAGCTTATGGAGACTCTCAAATAATTGTTAATCAGGTCAGAGGGACATATGAAGTCAGAAATCTTGACCTCATCCCTTATCATCAAGTGGTAATCGAATTGGTCATTTCATTCAAAGGGTTCTTTATTGAATTCGTACCACGTTCTCAAAATTTGGAAGCTGATGCTCTTGCTAGTTTAGCTACAGACTTAGCTGTTCCAATCAGAAGACAAAATACTATTACTTTGTTTGATCGAGACTTATTATGTATCCAGAATAATTTGTATATCGAACAGAGTTATATTACAGAATCAAGTTCTCAGCAAATGGATTGGAGAAGTCCATTCATTGATTATGCGGTTCATGGGATTTTACCTAAAGATCCAAAGGAAGCTGCATCAATCAAGAGACGATCATTTCGATTCTACTACGATTCTTCTTTGCATATGTTATATCGTCGTTCTTATGACGGACTTCTGCTGTGTTGTCTCTCTGAGAGTGAAGCTAAACAAACACTCCGTGAGGCTCATGATGGTGTCTGCGGTGCTCATCAACAGGGTCTGAAATTACAGGACCTCATTCGAAGAATGGGGTATTATTGGCCTTCCATGATAGTAGATGCTGTGGATTATGCCGGACGGTGTAAAGCATGTCAGATTTATGCTAATTTTATTCATCAACCATCTAAATTTTTACATCCTATGGCAGCTTCTTGGCCCTTCGAAGCTTGGGGCATGGATATTATTGGTCCGATTAACCCTCCTTCTTTCAAGGGACATCGGTTTACACTGGCTATAACCGATTACTTTTCTAAATGGGCGGAAACGGTTCCCCTTGTTGAAGTGAAAATATCAAATGTGGTTAGCTTCATTAAACACCATGTCATTTATCGTTTTGGGATTCCCCGAAGGATAATCCATGACAATGGACCATAATTTGCCAGTCAGGCGTTTTATCGACTCTGCGATAAGAATCGAATCCAAAATCTGGCTTCTACGGCTTATAATCCAGCTGCTAATGGTTTGGCCGAAGCTTTCAATAAGATAATTATTAAACTTCTTAAAAAGTTTGTCTCTTCTAATAAATGTGATTAGAATGAAAAACTTGGAGTATATTTATCGGCTTACCGAATGACAGTCCAAACTCCTACTGGTTTTACACCATTCTCACTGGTTTACGGATGTGAGGCTGTTCTTCCACTGAAAATCCAGATTTTATCTCTTAGAATAGCCATTGCTAATGAGCTAACTGCGGAGAATAATGATCGGTTGAGACTTCAAGAACTTGAAGGTCTAGACGAGAAGCGTCTTCAAGCACAACAGCACATCGAGTTATATCAAGCCCGCAAATCTCGAGCTTTTAATCGTAAAGTTAAAGAGAGGGTATTCAAAGTCGGTGAGCTAGTTCTAGCTGTCCGAAGACCGATAGTGATGACTCATAAGAGCAAAGGGAAATTCCAAGCAAAATGGGAAGGTCCTTATGTGGTCGAGACAGTGTTCTCCAATGGTACCTATAGGTTGTCTAAACCTAATGGAGATTTACTCATGATGCCAATTAATGGCAAATTCTTGAAGAAATATTATGTCTGAATTTCTTTTTTATTTTCCAGCTACCAATGTTTGGTTAAGCTGATTATTTGTCTCCTAAAAGAGAATTTTGATCTTCTGTCTTACCAGCTGCTTAAAAAAAATAGATCTATTATTTATCATGTTCTTATGACCTCTGAATAAATATTAAGTCTACTTCTTTTCTTATCTATCATGTCCATAAGGCCTCTGAATAGATATTAATCTATTTTTCTTTGAGTTGTTACGATCTGTCACGTTCATATTACCTTTGATAATATTGTACACTCTAAAAAGAAAACAAGATTCATTATCTATCATGTCCACATTACCTCTGGATAGATATAATTTATTGAGTTTAGAAGACTTGTCATGTCCATATTACCTCTGATATGTGTTTTCTATCTCATACCTATTGTTTAAATTCAAAATGAATAATAGGGTCACAAAATAAATATTTCATTCATTTCTTGAAAATATTACAGAATGAAAAAGACAAAAGAATACAAAATTTTGTATTAAATACAAAATTGCCTAAGGCAGAGCAGATACGTCTTCGAGAAGTTTTTGCAGCTCTGCTAGACGCTTCTCACGAGAGCTCAGCACAGTTGCAGTAGCTATAGTGCGTCGAGCTTCTGCAGTACAAAGATGGGAGAATTCGACGAAAGTAGCTATCATTTTATCCTTGGCATCATCAAGGGTTTTAATGACAGCTTCAACACCGAAAACCTTCTCTTCCAAAATTGAGCTCTACGTTAAATGTTGGTCTCGATCCGCAATTATTTGCTCTCTTTCGGCCTTTAAGTGAACCAACTCTGCCTTGACTTCACGAATTCTATCATCTTGCTGATAAATTCTCATGTTTGAAGTCTCATAGGCTTCTTTATGCATCTCCAGCAGAGGTTTGGTTTCATTCAGTAAAGCTCTTTCTTTGGCAACTTCACTGCTATAGTTCTGGAGATATTCATTGAAAGTAGTGTCCCGAGCGATGTATTCAGCTGATAAAGCATCATACTCGATTTGGATATGACTTTCAATAGTTTCAATTGACAGCCTTAGATATTCTCTAATAGGCTGTTCAAGTCACTCTACTACTTTCTCCAACGCCACTGCTCTCTCAGTGTCATTGAACATGGTAACATTCCTGATTGTGAGAGCAATCGCAGCCTTCAAGCTTTCATAATTAAGGCCCTTCTTCAGGACCATCTTGATCAGAGCCGCCAGGGTTTTGTAGAAAGTTTTAGTATGAATCTCAACTAAGAGATTCATTTCTGCATTTGAGCTCGGCGTGGCGGTAATGTCTACCAAGTCCCTCTTCTGAAGGCTAGGAGTGGATATTGTTGTTGCCTTGGTAGCAAGTTGAGTTAAAGCCATTGTTGATACTGCAACCATGGCTAACTGATCCCTAGGAGTTTCAAAGGCCATATCTTTAGCACTCTTTTGGATCATTGCTCCAGCCGTTTCTGGAGTTGAAACTACTTGAGTTTCGGTGGCTGTAATTATTATGGAAGGAATGGAGATCATTGTAACTGACTCCAGTGCAGACACTGTCTTTTCAGGAACTTGTGCTGGATCAGTAGCAATAACGGAGGATTCTATTACAACGTCTCCAGCTTTAGTTGATGAGTTGATCATATCTTCATCACCTTCATGGGCTACCGGCTCTTCAAGCTCTGGGAGTACTTCAGTTGTAGTTGGTTCTTCTACAACTATTTTTTCATTAAAGTATGTTTCGTCTGCAGCAGCTGCTTCTTCATCTGCAGTTGGTTCTCCTGCAGTTTGTTCCTCTTCTCTGTTTTCAGCAAGAGAAGACAATTCTAGCTGAGCCTCTACCACAGGCTCTTGTTGTATCTCCGTGGATGGAGAACATTCCTCTTGGACAGTATCTTCTTCTGAAGAAGAACTCTCTTCCTCAGATTCCATGTTTTCTTCATAAATAGCTTCTTAAAGAGGAGGAGGAGGAGGAGCCACAGGCTTTACTGCAATGATAACACCTACAAAAATTAAGTAAAATAAGTTAATATACAAAATCATAATACATAATTTTGTATAGAATTTGTGTAATTTATAATTACCTGGAATAGGTGCAGGACGTGCCAAAAGTTCGTCATAATCTTGATCCCAGTCATCATCATCGAAGGCAAAAGCCGGTTCATCTGATGGGATGAGCTTTGGATCAACAGTATGTGTAGTGGCGGTATCCTCAATAGCTTTCGCCTTTTGTGGCAAAGTCAGATGAAGTAATGAGCTGAGATGTCCAGGAGATAGGAGCCCCACAGCTTCTGTTGATGCTGCTGGTTGGGATGCCGAAGATCATTCTCCAAGATGAGCTGAAGAAAATGCAATGTGTTGAGGCTCCTCGATTGGAGTTTTTCTCTATGGAGTAGCGGCTCTTTGTCTAGAAGGCCCTTTGATAGTGACCTTCTTCTTCTTCTCTGGGAGGGTAACAGCTGCACCTGATTTTCGCTTCCGAGTTTTGCTGATAATAATTGGTCCTGCAGCTATTTCCCCAGCTCCCATAGGGATTACTTCTAGATACTCATCTGGAACAGCAGCGTCATCGGGTATGTTTGAAGGTACCCTGACTGGTTCTTCGACGTTCCCTTTCTTGGGCCATCGAAGACTCCCCTTCATATTGTAGCCATGCGTAAAGGAGCGAATGGATGCATAAAAGCGAGCATACGTATGAAGTATTCGTAGTTTGGTTGTACTTGTAGCAGTTGATACCCGAAATTTAGCATCGGTACATGCAGTGCTAAAATACCTCCATACTCTTGCACCATCAATTAACTTCCCATAATGGTAGAAGCTGGTGGAGGGATTACCAACGTGAAGTTGGTCATATCCAAACTGACGAGCGAACCGACTTGGTAAGTACGGTTCGAACGCACAGTTGTCTTCATTCCTATACATCAGATATGAGGGTCTGATGCACATTAGCCATTTAAAAACTGGCACAGGTAATGAAGTCCTCCCTTCCCCTCTATCTTCAAATTGTACACCGAGGCAGTCGGCTGGAACTTGTGGTCTTGTGCAGAAAAAGTTCCATCCATGAGAGTAGTTGAGTACTGCCCAAGTATCTGCCACTGTAGTTGTAGTCCACGTGGCTTTATTGAATTTCTGGAGGAATACCTCCGCATTATCTCCAGGGCCTGGTGGCAAAAAAATGCAGTTATGATGCAATAGCCAGCCTATCAGATAAGTATAGGGCATCTCTACCCTAGGGAAATCTCTTCGGTGAGGAGCATTGTTGATTAATTCATCACCAAAGGTTCGCAAACCTGCATTTATTCGACACACTATTGCCAATAGCAGGTTGATTATGGCCTCGAACACAAAACGTACTGCCGGCCACAATACGTTTTGTTGAATTTTGTCAGCTGTGTTAATCCCTGGCACGACCCATCTCCGCAGCCACAAAGAAAGAAAGCCTGCTAGCAAGGCTTCCCTTGAGATCTTCTGACTGCCATGCCTCAGGTAGCTTAAAGTTTCAGTGTCATGCCCCGACCCGGAATCACCCGAATCATCGTCCTCGCAGGGGGCGTGATGCCGCACGAGCCTGGAGTTGCGCTCGTGCAAGGCAAGATGACAAGTTCTCAAATGGTTATCTTTTGTCTCGATATTTACAACGATAGGAAAACAGAGTATACGAAACAATTCTCTTTAATGATATTCGAAACTGAGATTACAAAGGCTTTCGATAGCCTAACAATATATGCCAGATTGGCTACAACACTCAGGTTCTCTTTTGCCCACAAAGGATTTCACCGTTCCATACATTGTGCCTTCTATATCTCGGCCGCATCAATCCAGTTGCATAGTCCGAGCGTCAATGCGATCACACGTTTCAATGCGCTTCGGCATTCCAAGCCTCAACACGTTCAAGCAACGTTTCGCCGCGAGCCATCCATTCCCTGCACCCGGCATGATGCTGGTGGGGGATCAGTACGTTCGTCCTCGTATGTACTGAAGCAAAGATCATCTTTCCAAACCGACATTGTAATATTTATGTTGAATCATGCAACTTAGCTTATGATCTTGCTATGTTCTCCTTAGGGTCAATATCATGGCATATTCGAAAGCGTAAAGCATGTTATCATAGCAGCATGTTATTGAATTGAATAGGCAAACAAACAAGCAATCTCGTATTTGATTCGTGGCGCGACTTCTTACCAAGTCGACGCACTCGCCCTTGCACCGACGCAAGGTGAATACGCCGCATTCCTTTCTTGTCATGTTATATGTGCATCTCTAAGCAGGATCTCTATGCGGGACGCATACGTGCCTATACTTTCAACCCATCATTCCTTAACTATATGAGGGCCGTTGGCGTATCCGCGCCGGAATGTACTAAAGGAGTTTCTTTCTTTTCTCTCCTTCTTTTCTCAATATTTGGTCGGGCTGCCCGGCGTTTCACGGGTTGGGTCACATCCCAACAACCGAAACGTTCCCGCTGTATACCATCATTTGCGGCTTTTCCTATCTTGTTTAAGGATGTGCGCCTACGAAGATTATTCGATTCCCTCCTAGGCCAAGCGGTTCCGGGGCGCATCCGACATTTAACTGTTTGGGGGAAACACCAGTGCACGGGAGATATCACATTTTATCTCTCGTCCATTCCATTCGACCATGCAACGCCCTTATCATTCAAGCAATCAAATTTAAACAACCAAACATAGTCTTGAGTCCGAGACTCGGACTTTATCATCTTGCGTCTCTTCCGTTAACTTTCTGTGTTCTTACATTTCATACTTCGTTTCAATGATTCAATGGCATCGTGCCTCAACTCAATGCTCGTCAACCAAACGATCCGAAGGTCTCGAACACCTTTCGAGGTACCATGTCATAGCCGACAGTTCTGCCACATTCATGCCACAACTGTATTCTCTCGCAACGAAGCCATCTTTTATTATCCCGTGCACGTAGGCACGTTTCGACCGTATCCCCATGTTCTATAACTTAGCATTCAATGATTGGGGCTTGCGCGCTAGGGCGCTCGCCTATTGTCTTTCAATGTTATAGCCATTCTAACTTGTGCAGCAAAGGCACGGTATGGTTCGTGCACTAAGGCACTCGCCGAGTACAGTTATCCCATGTTCTTGCGGCTTGCGCACCGAGGCGCTCGCCTTTGCGATATCCAATATTTCGTAGCGACTCGTGCATTTGATGCACGTTTTATTTCAATTGTTCTAACTTAGTGCTCGACTCACACTATGATTTATCTCCGATCGGACCACGCCCGTGGCATCGATAGGTTAACTTAGCATAAAATGATATATTTGACTTATCGCATGAAGGAGTAAAAAGAAGTCAATCCTCCCACCTTGAGTCGATACGCCTTTGTCGTTTCGTCGAGCCGATGCGGCTCGATTTCATAACTTCGTTGCACGGCCACTCTCCTGACTTAGCCATTCAAGCACTTCGTGCTTCATTGAATTATACATCCGATTTGCCTTAGCGTGCCCAAGTCTCAGCCCGTCGCAAGGCGACGATTTGATTTCGCGGACCCCTTACTAAATATTGCAAAAGATCGACCTCTAATATTTTTGTATCAAAGTATAACCTGCATACAAAACCAACTAAAATTAATACTTGCATCGATTCGGACTTGCACCTTGGTCGATTCGATTTCTTAGAATCTTCGAGACGATTCAACACACTCATCCTTCAGGGCAACGCGACGCTTTGCATCGATTCAACTCGATACATTCTCTCGGGACAAGGCAACTCTTCGCATCGACTTAGTTCGATGCGTTTCTCGGGACAAAATAACTCTCGTATCGATTCACATCGATATATTTTATTCGGTCAACGCGACTCGTTGAGTCAACGCTTCAGCGTAATACACCATACGGAGCGGGGCATTACAGAATATACCACTCAAAACAAGGTTCGTCCTCGAACCAAAACCAACACTCCGACTAAGTATTTTATAGATCGTTTCACGATCTCGTCCCACCAATGTTATTCAGTTTCACACTATCTTGCAAGCTTTTCACTAACGTTTCAAAGCTGCAGCTCGATTTGAATATTTGTTTACAACTCGATTTGGATCCGTACCTATATTCAAGGCGTCCCGAAGATACATATATTTTAACCAATTCCAGTGGTAGCAAATTGGAACAAAGCTGACAGGTAAATTTCAATCCTATGCTTGCCATCTCGTACTCTCAATCGGACTTATCCTTAGCAACCGTTCTCGAAAATTTATCGCATACGTATATTTGATACATACGTGATTTATTCAATAAAGTTACTGCATGCGACGTGATTCAAAATTGCCTTTCTCATTTCGTATGTTTCATATGGACTACCAACTCTATTCGTCGCGTCAAGCCGTCGCGCATCTGATCGCAACGATCCTTCGCAACGCTTACGTTCGAAGTTGCCACCCAACTATTTTCGAAGTCTGGCTATGCAACTTATCTCGATACGATTTCTTTATCAACATTCAGGACTACGCCCGCTAGGCGACTTACCTAGCACCGTGCTTAACTTCTACCGACGCAACTTTAAATTGACATTGCACAAAGGCCACAATCTATCTGACACAGAAGTTTTACATTCAAGGCGACGGTGCTCAAGGCAACGATCGCCTTGACACGAAGTCTCTACGATGTATATTACATCCGATTTTCTAACGAGTAGGAATTCACGAGCCAAATTCCCAACTTATCCGTCTAGCAACATTGAATGTAAGTTTCGATTCACGCAAGCTCAATTGCAAGGTGAATCCGAATCTAACGACATAACTCGTTAGTCATTTCCTTATCGTTCCCTCTCGTGCATAGCACGATTCTCGTATTCGCCTATCCGAATCACCAAGTTCGTTGGTGAATTTCAAGTTTGATCGTCGACCAACATAACCATTCAAGCATTCATCCAACGAATACTCAAAATCTAACTATATCATTCTCAATCGAAAGCTGTTCCAATAATTCTCGATCGCCTAGACTTATCGTCAACATGCACCGTGTTATATTTGTTATCGGTGCAATCCCATATGTGATATCACATGGGTCATCTTACGGTCTGCAGCATTCAATTTGATTTGGCGGTCAAGTCTTCTAGGGTCAGCTGCCCCGAAGCTACGCTCGATAATTGTAGATCATCACCGAAGGACAGTTTAATACGAACCATGCCATATCTTATTTCGGAGCCAAATCACGTTCCGACGATTCTATGCGACTACCCAATTTTGGACAAAACTATTTCTATCGGTGCAACTGATGTGCAACTATCCTCCGAGTCAAGTCATGCACTACCGTCGATGATTCTGCTATTCACGACGCATCTACTCGCATTGAGTTCGAGTCTATCTTATTTCGCGGTCGACACACGAGATGCTATACGTATCGAATAATCGCTGATGACTTATAGTCTCGTCTTGATTAATCACCAAATTTACGATCAACCAAGTTCGTTCATTCTCGTATCGTTACTTATAAAATTTTGATAGCGCAAGGCGCTCTCCATTTTGTATTCTCATATCGTGCTTACGTTTCCTTGCGTATCGATCTTGATAGTTCATATCAATTTCGATAGCAAGAGGATCGACTTTGAATCCGTTTCAACGTCAACTTAACTCGCATCGCATACATCCAAGTTCGCAACAAACTTTTCTATACGCATCCACTCATTCTCCGATTCGCCGTATCCCACTATACTTTGATCGCGTAACCGAGTTACCGATTATCCAACATCATGCCCTCGAGTTATACGATCTCGCCCTCTAAGTTTTGCGTGTTTTCAGTCGTACTCAAATGAGTGTCGTCGTAACGTAATCAACTATTTCTTAGGCACGATTACTCACGTCAACCAACTCTTCACCGAAGTCGCACATCGTGCGATTCGATTTCAATTCGCATCGCCCAATATTTCTATCGAAATCGCAAGTCGTGCGATTCGATTCGTCTCGCCCAACATTTCTATCGAGATCGCAATTCGTGCGACTCATTTGTAAGCTCGAGTTTTCCTTTCCCGTCGGTCCGATTATTGCTTCAAGGCATAATCGTTCCGCTAGTCTCGGTCGTCCGACCGACTTATCATTTTCGTCTGACGTATCATTCATTGATATGAGTACTCGCCTTATCGTCCCAACCGATTTTTGAAGAACACTTGCATCAACATTCCGTCATACAAATTTCCAATCGATTCTCGGTACTCTTTCGTCCGTTGCGGACAAACCTTTTGCAATTCTCACAACTTGTCGATACAATTCATCGCACAAGTGATATACCATATACCACTCGGAATCGAGTCATTCATCGCCTACTCGGTATGGCATATACCACTCAGAACTCAAGCCATTTCCCTCGCACTATACTTAGTATAGACCAACGATCTCTTCCGACTCACGATTGCCGCAGTGATCGTGCTTGATCACAACCGTAACTTCGATTCTATCAAAATCCGACACAACTCGGTCAATGTTCTCGTTTGCCAACATAAGTTTGGTGTGCAACCGAACGATTCGTTCTATCGATTTACGATTTCAATTCTTTCCTTACGTTACATCTCGTGCAATAATTTATCTTGATATGCGTTGCACCTCGTGCAACAATTTTACTTCCAATACGCGTTGCACATCATGCTACGATTTATTTCCGACATTTTATTTCACTTTGTACAACGATTTATTTCTAATCTCCTTTGCACTCCGTGCAACGATTAATTTGATATGCATTGCACCACGTGCAATAATTTTACTTCCAACACGCGTTGCACATCGTGCAACGATTATTTCCAACACTTACCGTACCACGTGTAATGATTTATTCTCAACTTTCCAAGTCAATGCTCAATCCGTTTAACACATTCGGTATTGGCTTATCACTTCTCACTTTCATTTTAACGCATATTCACATTAACTCGTTGCACTTCGTGTATCATTTTATTTCTCTTTCAACATGTTATATTGCAACAACAACATCCCAAATCGTATTTCATAATTTGTTGCGCTTGTAGCAACTAACATTTTTGCGGCTCGTTGTATTCAATGCAATATACCCTTCGCGACTTTCTTAGCAAACATCGTGTAATTTCCAAAACACATGCAGCAAAATTACACGATTTGTATTAGACTTATTGTGTGGAACATCCAGTACGGTATCGAGTAGAGTCAAGAGTGATATCAAGTGGTGGTGGACAACTTTTAGAATTGTAATGAAGCGAGCGTCCAGAGGAAATTGAGCCTAGAGCTCTGATACCAATTTGTCACGCCCCGACCCGGAATCACCCGAATCAAATAACTCTCGTATCGATTCGCATTGATACATTTTATTCGGTCAACGCGACTCATTGAGTCAACGCTTCAGCGTAATGCACCGTACGGAGCGAGGCATTACATTCAGTCCCCGCAGGGATGTCTCCAGTTTTAGTGGTCAGATACTGGTCCGAAGACTTATGTGTGATCATCAAACTATGGATCAAATCTGAAGGAATTATTGAACAAGGGTTGATGGTTGGAGCCTTATTTTCTTGGAATCTCCCCAAGTCGTTCTTGGATATCCTATTCTCGTGGTAGAATAAATAGGTTGTCCATTTATTAGTATATGCCAAATGCGACCCACTTTCATACATAGTGGTGCAAATTAGATAATGGCACATTAATTCTTCATACACTTTGACTAGATCAAGATTTTTCTTGCTAATCTCTGTTAGTTTCCGGTTGGAGGGAACGTACTCTTCATAGGGAGCTTCATCCATCGGCAGCTTAGAGATGAATTGCATCTCGTGCAGTGCAAAACCCATTTCACCTAATGGGGTTACAAAAGTCCCTGTTGAACTCATATACAACTCCATCAAAGCTAAGAACAGGTTACTGTTCATTGGTATACCCTGGCTCGTGGAGGCTATCGCTTCATAAAGGGCAATGGCTTCCAGATCCGTTTTGAAGTTCTTCATAATCCAAGCACTAAGTTGGATCCATTTCTGATTATAAGGAGTCAGCCACCCTGTTAGCCTAGGGTTTGCCTGAAGATATAATACTGAGGCCTTCATGAACTTGTTAATGAACATTGGGGTCTTTATCGGTTGGATCAGAGCTGAATCTTCGCTCGGTGTGAATCCAGGCAATAGACCGGAGAAAGGGACGATACCACCACTAGGAGTACTGATGTGGTAGCCCATTTCGTTGGCTCTATCCCTCTTGAAAATAATTCTGCCCGGTCTACCATGACTGTTGGGAGTCAGGTTCCATAGCATCTGTCGGGGATGGATGGCATGTATAAATAAAGATAGGGGATAATCCCTTGCCATGTCTGGGAGATACATCGCCCTATCTCCAAATTTAAATACCCAAACCTCCTTCTTAGGGTTGGTTTTTGATTGGAAATCTATAGCATCCCCGAACAAGAAAGCTGGATTCAAAAATTGTTGGTCATCTAGCGATACCAGCAATTCTCCATTTATCATTGACAACAGCATTCTGTCCTCCTGAGCAGCTATTAGCTGTTGTCTCCCTTCAGGATATTGTGGATTTGATTGAGGGAATTCCACATGGGACAAATTCTCCAAGTAGTTTGAGCCCACCATACCAGCTGGTAAGCCGAATATTTCTGCAAGCGGATGAATTTGCAAGTCCACTGGCAAAAGAAAAAGAAACATCAAGTTAGTAAAAATCTAATTTGAATTTTTTACGCAGATGACTTAGTTTGAATTTTACGCATAAGATTAAAGACTTTGTACTAGAGAGCTTGACTATGCAAACTTTACGCTTATGCGCAAAAATTAAGTTGATAAAATTTTTAAAGTGTAAAAGTTCTTTGTTTTACGTAAAGTCTTTCACTTGTGATTTTACGCTAGCACGTATTGACGTGAGCGTATTTTAATTTTTACGCTGGCACGTATTGACGTGAGCGTATTTTGATTTTTACGCTGGCACGTATAGACGTGAGCGTATTTTGATTTTTACGCTGGCACGAATGAGCGTGAGCGTATCTTTGTTATTCATATTTTACGCTGGCACGTATAGACGTGAGCGTATTTTGATTTTTATGCTGGCACGTATAGACGTGAACGTATTTTGATTTTTACGCTGGCACGTATTGACGTGAGCGTATTTTATTTTTATGCTGGCACGTATAGACGTGGGCGTATATTTTTATTTTTACGTTGACACGTATAACGTGGGCGTATTTTGTTATTTCAATTTCTACGCTGACACGTATAAACGTGGGCGTAAAGTTTAAGGTTCGAGTCTTTTTCTTCTCCGGCGAACTCAAGGCCGAAATTAGGTAGTGTTCTACCTTTCATGGCCGGAGCCACAGCGGGGTTGGTCTGTCGGGGTGCCACCGATGATGGGATGGTGGTTTCTGCGCGATCAGCCGTCGACGAAGTAGCGACGAGTTTCTTGCCCTTGGCGCCGGCGGTGGTTTTGCTCTTAGGGGCCATTGATTCGAATTGAGAGGATGAAGAAGAAGAGAGTAAAGGAAGATCGCGATTACGAGAATGAGTAAAGTTCTCTCTCTATCGGCAAAGCTCTATTTATAGAGAATTTTGAAATCGGTTCAAATTCCCGAAATTTATGCTGACTGTTGGATATCTCGAGTTTTACGCGGACTGTTGAGTATCCTGAACTCTACGCAGATGACCGTTGAGTATCCCGAATTTTATGCGGACTGTTGAGTATCCCGAATTTTACGCGAACTGTTGAATATCCCAAATTTTATGCTTATGTTCAAAGTATTTCAAATCTTGGGAAAATTTTGAAAACTTTGAATGGGGCTTGTAGAAGCATAAATAAATTTCATAGACCAAGTCAAAGAAGTTGAGAGCTTTACGCAAGTCAAACAGAGTCAGACTCAGATTTTACGTAGAAATCAAACAAAACTCTACGCAAGCTACTTTACGCGGGAGCCATCCTCAAAACTTTACGCGGGAGACAGGCTGTCCACATCGTATTTAATATACGTGATACTGTTCTGACAGAATGATTCTCTGACAACAAATTACACAGAAGCCGAGAAGATTTTTTACACCAAACCCAACACTTGTCGTTTAGTGTGCAGATGGGCAACTTTACGCTCAAGCGACTGCTTCTTTTACGCATGAAAGTTATTCGACTTTTTGCGCTCAAGGCTTTTGTGCGCGTAGAGTTTATTTGAGCTAATTATAAACTCAAGGCTACTTTTCAGCCACTTTACGCAGGAAGTTTATTTTGGGTTATTTTATGCCCAGTCTGCTACTTTACGCAGGAAGTATATTTTGGGTCATTTTTACGCCCAACCTTATCTGGCTACATGAGAACGTGGTCTGCTTACGTGACTTTTATGCCACACTTATCGAGGAACGTGTGTACGTGCTCTCTCCATTTTGTTGAAGTAGTGCGACACGTGTCACCATGCGTAGAGATCAAAACTCTACATGGGACACGTGTCATCACGCGTAAAGGTTGAATTTTAATCGTGGGTGACAGTTACTTACGTAGAGACCCAACTTTGTTGCTTTTTACGCACAGAGGGTCTAGTCTATAAATAGACTTATTTTTAACACAGACATAATGAAGAGAGATACAGAAGAGGAGATTCTGAGAACACTCATACTTTCAGAGTGATATTTCCAGAAGCATTTCTTTAACTTTTTCTCAAGAACAGGGTGAAGCAGAGCATGAAAGCATTCAACTGTGCCATCAGTGCCGTTGCGTCGATACCTTTCTGGTGACTTAGTTCTTCCGATTGTTCGTCTTCTTCAAGCAGTTCTCTTCATCATCATCGTGTGGTCCAAGGAACAAAGTAATCGCTCTCAGATCAGAATTCCATAGCAATACTTTCTAGAAACAACTTGTACTTTTGTACTTTTTTTCGTTTTCTTTCAAAAGCCAATTTTAGGTATTTTGTTAAGTGAAACAACCGCTAGCTGGGATCCGGCCCCTACAGCTAACCCAAAGTAATGGATATTACTAAATTGAATAATTAAAGGTTATTAAGTTTATTTATCATTCATTATGCATAAATGAATTGGAAATACAAATGGCCGAACTCTGGCAGAACTCAGACCTAGTTCGAACCGAGTTAGGACCGAGTTCGGTTGACATCGGTTCATTTTCTAGAACAGCACAGCCGGCCCTAGATTCCTACATAACTCCATCTTCCCTTTCGTTTTTCTTCACACCTGAACAAAAATTACTTAAAACCCTAGTTTTCAACTATTCCAAGCTCCCTTCCTCCTTCATCCTTAGATCTACGAAGCTCAAAAAGGTGACTTTCTCCATTCTCTTGAGGTATTTCTTTCTCTTTCTTATTTTCATCTATGGCTCACAAACTCCATAAGAGAAAGAAAGTAGCTTCCGCAGCTGGTTCATCTTCGACCTCTGAATATGAACCGGTCAACGTATTCAGTCCTGCTCGCCCTACTGGCGAAGAGGAATTTCACTTGTCTTTATTTCCATGTTTGGAAATAGCGGACTCTTGGTTTGACGCTTTTCGCTATCGGGAAATTTGCCCCGGGCGATACGTCAATTTACTATTTTCTTGGAGTACACCTCCACTTTTGATAGACTTAGTCTCCGGGATTTCTTTGAAACCTCTAGTGACATCTATGATAATGTCGTACGTATGTTTTACTGTAACATGCAAGTCAAACCCGACGGTAGTATCTACTCCTGTGTCGCCAGACATGAAATTGAATTCAACTCAACTGACCTCAGTGAGTATTTCCATATGCCAGATATTGGCTAGGCGTTAGTTGACATTCATAAAGTCCAATTTTTCGAAGACATGACCCTTGACTCCTTTAAGGTTGCAATATGTCATCCTAACCCTATTCCTCACAGTGGTAGGTTATACCAAAGTACCTTAATCAGAACCTTTATGAGTTGCATTGTTTTATCTATTATGCCTTGCTTCCTAAAAAGGGATCTACCGATGAGATTATCTTTCTTGAAATGTCTGCTATGTACCATATTCACTTAGGTGTTCCTTTCTCTGTCTCCAAGACCTTCATGGCTTGGATGAATGGTTATAGGCGAGTAGAGCATAACCTTCTGTACCCCATGCATATAGCAGCTATCTTCAGGAGATTTGAGATCAACCTTGCCTTGTGTCCTATTTTCTCGTCATCTTCTGAGCTGACTAGATCTAGTAAATATCCTCTACCTCTAATTCCTCCCGGTACTGCTCCTGCTGAGGCTCAGGATGACCCAGACGCTCCTGCTCCTGCTGCTCCTGCTCCAGGATTTGATCCGCAGATTTATCAGCACTTTGATGATTTTGTCACTCTCTCTGGACAACGTCATTAAAGTTATGTCGATATTGAGTTTTTTCATACCTCACAGGCTCAGGTATTGAGGAACAGTATTGCTGATCTATACTGGAGTCTGGCGCATCACCCTATTGCTCATATTCCGATGATCCATCATCCTGGCTTCGATGGACCGAGGTTTGATAATCCGACTACCTACGGATACTTTGATCCGACTACTGCTTACTTCGATGTAGCTGCACTTTATAGCAGTCCAAACTTTTATAGTTGGACTTTTTATTAGTAGTTTTTAGCAGTCATAAACTCTTTCAGTTATGACTATTATGCACTTATGTTGTATTTTCTTTCAGTTCTATGTCATGTTATGTAAGTTTTTTAGTTTATTCCACTGCTACTGCTAGTTCTACTATGTTGTGACTTGTGTATTGTAGATATTACTCTTTTTTTTCCTTGTCTGTGTTAAATTGTTGGCTTCACACATTGCGTGGGAGCAAATCATTTTGTGTACATGACAAAGGGGAAGAAGAGCAATACCAAAATTTCAACAATAAAAATTTCAATCAATGAACAAGTCAGGTATTTTATTTCAAAGTTACATTTTAGTTATATTTTGGTATAGACTCAAGTTTTTCAATTATCAAAATGGGGGAGATTGTTGGCCCATTGCCTAAATGGTCACACCTGATTTTGATAATCAACGACAACTTAAGTCGATACGCAAAAATATACGAACTTCTTCTAAAGTTATAGGTTGCTGAAATCAATATCAAAGAATGTACTACGTCTACATCCTGCGTCTACAAGGAGCATTCAAGTCATCATCCAAAAGTAATTGTATCGGAATCCAGATCGAGTCTTTTTATACTTCTTCTGTATTTTACTTTTATTGAGTCTAAAAAATATAAATGTAAGATCGATCGGGATATTACTAGCTTAGGTTATCTCTAGTCCACCTATCCAAAAAGCCTACCTACTTATCTCAAAACTACATATCCAAGCAGCCCAAAAACTATATGCAATTTGGACCCCAAAAATCCTATTGTGCTTAGACAGAATTCGGATAAAACTCTGGCCGAGTTTGATCCGAGTTCGGTCGGAGAATTTTGAATATTTGTTGCCTCCAAATATGCATCCAACGTTCGTTTGCGAGATCTTAGCATCCTAACTCAGCCTTAATTTTGTCCGAGTTCGGTCAGGAAAAATACTATAAATAAAGAAGGATTTTCACATTTCTAATCACTCATTCACTCTTCTCTCTATCTATTTTTAAGTGTCTTTCCAGTGATCTAAAAGCTTTCACATTTTACCTATACTACTCTTAGCCAAAGCCAGTAAACATTCTATTCGATTTAGAATCTTTGGTTTATAGAGTTGTAAAGAGGTTGCAAGTCAGAAAACTTTTCAGTTTTCAAAGTCGGTCGTGCGCTCGTCACCAAGCATGGTGTTGTGAAGTCGGTCGTGCACTTGTCGCCAAGCACGGTGTTGTAAAGAGACGGCAAGCTCTTATTTAGCTTGTAAATAGTAGATTAACAGCGGGCAAGATTACTCGTGACTGAATTAGTCTTCTCAGACGAAAACTAGTTTATATTGTGGTGTTCACTGAGTTTGATCTTCTATCTCTTGATTACTGCATTTAGTTTACTATCTATTATATCTTCCATAGTTCATAATCTGTTAATTTTTAATTGGTGATTATTTCTGCTGCACATGCACACACTCTATTTATCCCCCTCTAGAGGTGCTCAACGGTCCTACAGAAAAACCCAGTAGAAAAATATCTCAACGAAAGAAAAATGTACAATGAGCAAAGACATACTTAGATATGTCTCCGGGATACATGCATCTTCAGGATGCTCCTACAAAAATTATAAAAATTACATATAGTTCTTACATCAATAAAGAAAGAAAAACAACCCCCCCAATACATTTGAATATTACATCTCACCCCAATCTTTGTCTATACATTCTTATACATTATCCTCATATCCTAATAAATACTAGTAGACTTATTGGTTATTGCTAGAAGCTTGCAACTCCCCATGATTGTTGAACTGTTGAAATCATAGCCGTGCACATTCTCTGTTTGCTTTGATGAAATTGTCGCAGTGATTTAATTAACCATCTCTAAAATACCTTCAACATTATTTATAAAACATACCTTGTTTGTGGTATCCCCTTAATGAGTATCAGATAAATACCATTCATCTGCTTATCTCATTAGATTAAAACATTCATCAAGAAAAATTTATGTGCTATGTCATTCCAATATATGTATGTAGATGCATATCAGCAGATTCACAAAAAAAAATTATGCTAAGTGAATAATAATAAAGAACTTGTATTTACATATGGTACTTCAGGACCCAGAACATGTTCTTTTGGTTGTAACAGATCCTATTGACCTGACCATTTTAGATATATTATTCATATTAAATCTCTACAGGAGATTTATCTCTTCAGGAGATTTATCTCCACAGGAGATCAACATTATCTTATCTTATCTCTTTAGTAGATTAATATTATCTCTTTAGGAGATTATAGTACATCTCTT
Organism: Iris pallida; assembly: GCA_029216955.1. NCBI lineage: Eukaryota > Viridiplantae > Streptophyta > Magnoliopsida > Asparagales > Iridaceae > Iris > Iris pallida. Next base: position 9,988,162 of record JANAVB010013397.1, read on the forward strand.
CTAGAGATTCATCTTTTCATGAGATCACATGAGATCTCTTCTGATGGTTTATCTATTCTAGAGTTTATCTCTTCAGGAGATTATATAGATCACTTTTGGAGATTTATCTTTATCTCTTCCAGAGATTCCTATCTCTTCAAAAGATTCAAGTATCTTCGGGAGATTCCATGTCTCTTTGGGAGATATTTTAAATCTCTTTAGGAGATATTGCATTACGCCAGAATTCGTGTTTCTCGACGGACCAAAGCCGTCAAAAATTGTATATTTTGACAGTTTTGATCCGTCATATGATCCGTAAAAAATAAACTGTAGTTTACTGGAAACAACGGTTTTCTCCCGTCGATAAGTAGGTGGAATAAACGATGGGTTTGGTCTGTCAAATCATAAACGACTGACTTGATCTGTCAATTAACCCGCTAAATTAATTAAACATAACTACCCATTCTTGACAGACAATATCCTTTGAATTTTTTTTAAATATTCGCCATGACTATTATTAATGAGTCAAATCTGTTTTCATGCACTTATTGAATCTAAATGTAATTCAAGAAACTCAATTGAAAATGTATACACAATTCAGAATGAATATAACAACCAATCATTTAAGAATCTCAACTAATATTGAATATAACTAATTAGTCATTGTCTTTGTAGTATCCAAGTACTTGCAATTGTTCTCACACATAACATCCAAATCGAAAAATAATATAATTTTAGAATACATGCAAAGTTTATTCCAAAAAGTAAAAGAAAAACCTAAGATTTAAATCCTAATAAACTGAACGGACTCTTTTGGCTAATTGATCAAATCACCGAGCATAATGTCTTCAACTTTTCATCTCCTTGAAACAAGTACGCATTACGGTCAAAGATTTCATCGACGATGATACTCTAAACATCTTCTTTTGGTGGTGTATCATAATTTAAGCGCCCAAAAGCAATATATTTTCTTTTGATGTCCTTTAGAAAACATGTCTTAGGCAAGTTAGATTGTTCAGGTACCTACAACCATTAAAACACAAAGATACAATAACATTAGATACAAAAGATACAACTAGTTTAAGCATATATAGAGTCTCATAGTGTGGAACTAAAAATTTACAGGACCACACTGAAATTAATGGAGAATGTAATTAAAAAAATGGAGGAAACAAAAAGGTTAAATGTAAATGCAGAAGTAGAAAGTGAATGTCCTAATGGAGAAGTGAATAGTCTGCAGGAATGCATATGCAAGCAAAATTCTAGTAACATGGACAGTATTTAGCTAGCTATGTAATCAACCTAGAGTCTAAATTTACACTAATATATATTTTCACACTCTATATCTGTAACTCCTCTTCCCGAAAATCTTGAAAATATTTTTATTTGAGTTAAATGGTAATTTTTGGAATTCATAAATAGTTAATTAAATAGTTATTACGATAGGATGCTTTAGTCATAGTTAAGATTTGGAGTGCAAGATGACTAGAAATCGTGGCACAGATAGTGCAATGGCGTGCCTTGACTAGTGTTTTAGCCATGGTAGGGAAGACCGAGCCATAGCGGTATCCTAACTAGGAAAACCAGGCTAAGTTGTGACTTGACTTCTAGAAATAATTTAATTAGTGATTTATTAATATTTTGACTTTTAGGAAATCTGGTTGTACCAATTTAGCCTGGACTCGATCCGAACCCAAACCAAGCCCATGTTGGCAATTAGTGCATCCAAGGACCCATGCAGCCGTATTTTATGTGTGTACAAATACTTTGTATTTATTTCTAGGAATTAACAAATATTTTCTAATTGTTGGATATACGTATAATATAGGTATTGTTAATATTATATGGCCTTTTTGAATATTCGTACGATTTTTCTGTAGACCCATTTACAGTAGGAGTATAGTGCGTTCACCATAAACTATAGCTACTATTGCTTCATCATGATTGGTTGTTATTTTTAGATTTATTAATATTTATTAGTATTATTGATATTATAATTATTTATAAAAATATATTTATGTTTAGTGATTTTTGTGTTCTTAAGAAATATATAATACTTGTATGTACATATTTTTTAGGTGTAGGCCCTATATTAGGGAAAATATATTATTATGATTTATTTTTGGATTTTTAAGTATTTATACATATATAGGAAAACTCATGCGGCTCAGAAAACTCATGCGACTCAGGGATCCATGCGGCTCGAGTGTCTATGCGGCTCAATAAGTTTCATGCGGCCCAGAGAGAAGCCACGTGGCTTGCAAACAGCTCTTCCCTTTGTCCTGTACCACATTAAATGCTTGACGGCTGACAGCTCTGACAAGGCGACAGTCCTGACACAAAGATGCAATTATGACTCTGTCATAATGGCAGACTCCTAGGGAAATGAAGGAAATCTCTGACACAATCCTCCGAGATCTAGAAAATACCACGCGGACTTGACACGTGGACAGTCGTATGCGGCTCGAGCGGAGACTCCCCATGCGGCTCAGGTCGAAGCTGTCCTATGCGGTTCAGGCCGAAGATGTCTTATGCGGCTCAAGCAGAGGCTTCCCTATGCGGTTCACGAAGACTATCTCCATGCGGATCACGAAGACTATCTCCATGCGGCTCACGAAGAAGCTACCCATTATGCGGCCACCTACGCTCATACGGCCCAAATCATCATTATGCGGTTCCAATGATCAGGGGCCACTCCCCAATCAGCCTTGACACGTGGCCAGCCTTATGCGGCTCAATCCTCATGCGGCTCAAATTTCCTCAATGGCTCGCGGTTTATCCACGTGACAGGACACATGTCATAAAGCCAATCAATCTCAATAACCCAGATTTACTGTAATCAAAGATTGGGTCAAATTCTAATAATTTGGGACACGTGGCGGAAGAATGAATTAAATTTATTCATTCATATTTGCAGACATCGACAAATCATCATGATGGAGATTTATTGCAATCAGTATTAATTACTGATAGGATTTGGCGTAATCTACATTAATGGCCTAGATTCATCAGACTCGAAACTAATGGCCCAGATTGATCAATCAACAGGCCGCCGCCACTTTCAAGAATGGATAATCATTGCAAACCCTAATGACTCCCCCCACTCTTATAAATAGCAAGGTGCCATTCCCTTGCGAGAAGATACGCAGACAGAGAGAGACAGAGAGAGAGACATACAGAGAAAGAAAAGAGAGCATTTCCTCAACGCCAAGCAGTTCTTCCCCGGAGTCAAGGCTGCATCCGATCGTCCAAGGAGTAAGGCAGAGCTGCCGTCGCTTTTCCAAGCCTCTATCGTCACCCCCCCAGAATCTAAAGTAAACAATTGTACTTAGATTGCTGTACCTAGGTTTTCGTCCCTAGGCTTTCTTTGTACAAGCGAGTTTGTATTGTGAAGTAAAAGTCCAGTCCCCCAATAATTATTCTGTTCTTTTATATTTTATGGCAAACACGATGGCGACTCTGCTGGGAAAATCCCCGCCGATGGGAGAGGGAAGAAGACGAATGTTCTTAGCCTGAAGATTTCAAACACTATGACTAAGAGACTCTCGTCTATGCGGGTGCCCACCACCGGAGTTTTCCAAGGTACCCGTTCTGAGATAAAATCTGCTACAGTGGGAGATTCGTCGTCCACACCACTGGGGGTTGCTGGGACTGGGGGTAGCACTCCTCCGAACCTCTACGACAATCAGATGTTCCAAGAAGACGAGCCGGGGAAAACAACTCTCCCATCAGATGCAGCAAACCCCGACGTCTCCGAGGACATCCACAACTCCCAAGACGAGGTGAACTCAGAAACTGGGGGTACTGTTCCTTCTGAGTCTGAACCAAAGGAAGACATTCCCACATACCCCGATGATTTCTCATTACAAGGGTATGACTCGGAAGACACATCCTCCACAGTGCCATCCATCTCTCCTCACGTAAGGACGGTGTTCATGACAGACAGCAACCAAGGTAGTTCCAGTGATCGCCAACGCATCGACACTCTGGAGGTCATACTGCTTGTCTTGGTCAAGTCTGTGGACGAGATCAAAATGGCCCTTCCAACTCTGCAAGGAGGGACAGCTGGCCAAACAAGCGCGGGTCCCGCGGTCAATACGGACTCAAATTTAGCGGCACCAAATCCGGGCAACAATCCTCCTAAAGTAACGGCCCCCACCGCTGTGGATGAGGCCCGAGAAGCGAGAAGAGAGGTCCAGGAGCTCCGAGCCATGTTTCACGCTCGAGAAAACTCTCAAGACCTCAGAATACGGCAACCATACCCTGCTGAATGGAGGGATGTCCCCTTTCCACCAAGATATAAGCCGTTCAACATCAACCCGTATGATGGCAAGACCTCCGCAAGTCGGTACATCACTTACTTCGAGGTCACCACCGACCATCTGCCCCATGACGATGCCATCCTCACACGATTATTCATTAGGGCATTGGAAGGAGTCGCCTTCGACTGGTATCGCAACCTGCCAGACAACTGCATCCACTCCTTCGCCGGCTTCAAGCGCATGTTCTTGGAGAGATTCTACGAGGTAGGACAGGACGTCACGATGTCCACCCTCATGGACGTCGTTTAAGGGAAGAAAGAACTGACGAGGAACTATATCGAGCGGTTTCGCCAAACCGCGATGAAGCTGCCCTCTGGAAACCCGAATTCCTCCTTAATTGAAATTTACCAAAAGAGACTGCTTCCAACAATCAGCCTCTGGATGGGCGAAAGTCAATTTAAGGACTGGAAGACGTTTATCATCAGTGCCACAAGCGCTGAAGAACGATTGAAGAAGGCTCGCCAACTGGGATTGCACATCTCAGAGGGAGAGGACAAGGGCAGGTGTCCCAACGCCAACACCAACAATGGGGGTAGCTCCACCAATAATCGGGACGACAAGGGCAAGCAGGCTATGGTGGCCGATACAGCCCAGAAACCTGAGTCAAAACCGGCAGACAAATAATGGCCGCAAATCACCTACTCCTTTGAAGACGGCCACGTCAAGTCCATCTTGGACATGCTCATACAAGGAGACAGAATTCAGCTTCTTCCACCAAGACGGGAACCTCGGCCGGCAGAAATGGAGAACCCAAAGTACTGCCATTACCACCGCTACTTCCACCATGCTACGCACGACTGCTATCAACTAAAATGGTACATCCAAAATCTCATCGATTCGAACACTCTGGCCATCGATTTCGAAGAGATAACCATGGCAGCCAATATGGTATCAGTACAATTTGGCAGCTTCCCTCCAACAGAAACTCAAGACGGTGTGGTCTCCATCCCTCTGGCGATAATAGAGATTGCTAATCTTCCACCTCCCCGAGATCAGGCTGCTGGTCTAGTGCCCCTCACCACATCACGAGGGGAGATCATGTGGGTCCATCGAGATTTGGTATCAGAAGTGACTCAGCCCACACCATCTTCCATTTGCAAGAAGAAGAGTGAAAAAGTCAGATCCTGTCGCACAATCTCGACAGATATCGAAGAAGTCACAGCTGACGTTACTCGATCTGGGGCACAATCCCAACCGGTGGCTGATAACTCGGCTGAAGATCATCAGCCCGCTACAACTGACACTCCGGGACCGGCTCAGCCTCTGACGACCGACAAGCCTAGGCCGAAGGAGACTCGCTTTGACAAATCCCTCTGAAAAGAGACACCACAGGGGCTGGAGAGGCCCTACAACTTTGACTTCTTGGCGCAATTGGCCAACACACCAGCCAAGTTGTCATTATACGAGCTTCTGAGACTCTCAAAAGATGTTCGCGCGGCGTTGAGCGATGCACTCCAAAATGCCGATGCGTACCTGGCTCAAGTCAACCTCACGGGAGAGAACCCTCCTGTAGATCTCCAAGACAGCGCTTGTACGGGAGCGATGTCCAACATTGTCTTTACTCCGCAGGATATGCTCATCAAAACCAACCTGAATGATCGCCCGTTATACTACACCGGATACATCGGGGACGTAAAGGTGGACCGAATGCACATTGATCCTGGGTCTTCCATAAGCATCATTCTGAAGGGTCTGCTACATCATCTTCGCATTCCGATGCATCGCCTGACGCCTACAAGCACCGCCATCAGCGGTTTTAATTCGGGCAGGAGCTACCCAATTGGGAAGATTCGTCTGAAGTGTCAAATTGGCGATCTCCAGTCGGAAGTCACCTGTTATGTCATAGATACAGACACTTCTTACAACATCCTCCTGGGGCGCCCTTGGATACACGATTACATGATCGTACCATCCACGCTACACCAGTGCTTCAAATATGTCGACAAATACGGCTTTGTGAGGACAGAATTTGCCGACATCGATCCCTTCAAAGGGGTCGAATCCTACTACTCAGACTTCTGCCTATATGAAAAGTCGAAGAGGCACCTTGGTGAAGAAGATGTGCAAGCCCGTACCGAGACAGCCACAGGATCAGAAGAACCTCAGACGATCCACCTCCAAGCTCGCAAACCTGGCAAGTCCGCACCCCTTACCGCCACTCTACGTAAGGACGCAATTAGCCACTCGGCACAAGAAGAGCAGATGATAATCCGGCTGCCAAGGTCTGGCCAAATGCCAAGATCCACAACGGAGCCATTAACAATCAGGCTGTCGAGAGTCGGCCAGCCGCAAACGGAGAAGCTCAATCCCTCCGACAAGCCAATGACGATACGCCTTCCCAAGAAGAGTCGTCACCCCGATGTAAGGTCTGGGACTTCTAGCAAACCAACCACTCCCTGCCCAGTATCGAGTACCAAAATGGGGGTCGCTAGTCTGCCAACAACTCCACGTTCTGCTCCATAAGCTGAACCTCTGACGATCAAGCTGCCCAGGTCGTCCTCTCAGTCTTCGTTTATACAGGGGGTAGCCGAAGAGGAACCAGAGTTAGCCAAGTATGTGGCTGCCCACACTGATGTTCCCTCCGTAGATGATGTAATCCTCCTAGAAAAGATACCTTACTTCATCAATAAAGGGCTATCTTTGAACTACCTCGAGCTTAATAAGCTTTGTACAATTTATGCTATGGAACACGGTATAGGCACTCACCTACACACACAGGTGACAAATGTGTATACCGTAATCCAGCTTACTCTAGTGGAAGACGCTTACCATATAGTCGAAGGAGGGGACCATCCAATCATCTTCGGCCGGAAGGACGATCCGCAGCCCTTCACCATAGAAGAAGTCGACCTCGAATCAGATGCCGGGAGACTGCCTCTGTATCTTTATAGCCCCCAATCCAAATATCTCATGCAAAAACAGGGGTATGATCTGGAGACCATGCCAGGCTTGAACTACGGCACTGGGCGACGATTACCTTTGAAGCCACCAGTCCCGGCTGGCAAACCATGGGACTACTATAGCAAGACTCGATGTGGATTAGGGTATGTTACACCCACAACGACCCCTGAAAGCTCAGATGAAGAATGTGACTGGCATTCACATTCAACCGGGTCACCAACTTCTGACTCGGATACCAGCATCGGAGACGTAATCAGACAAGTCCTGTCAGTCAACATGGCATTCGTCGACACATATGAAGAGGATGAAGACATTCCTGAAATCCTCGAGCTAGAGCCGTGGGCCCAACAGTTGGATTCACAATAGGAAAAGTGGTTCGAACAGAGAGAACCTCCTACTGAAGATGAGGTTATACAGGTCGACCTCGGCAGCGAATCTTCTCCAAAACCAATCTTCGTCAGTAAAAGCCTAACAGACGAAGAGCGAGAGTTGTTGCTGTAACTTGTCAAAGAATATATTGATGTGTTCGCATGGAGCTATGAAGACATGCCGGGGTTAGATCCCGATATTGCTCTTTACAAACTCAACATTCGGCCAGATGCAAAGCCAGTCAAGCAACAACAGCGACGCTTCCGCCCTGGCATCATGGATGCGATCGAAGCCAAAGTCAATAAACTAATAGCCAGTGGCTTCATTCGTGAGGAACAACATCCGGATTGGGTCGCCAACATAGTTCCGGTCCTCAAGAAGAATGGAAAGATTCGAATCTGCATCGACTTCCGTAATCTAAATGAGGCATGTCCCAAAGATGAATTCCCCCTCCCTATCACAGACATTATGATTGACAACACATGCGGCTTTGAACGTATGTCATTCATGGATGGCTTTTCGGGGTACAACCAAATCAAGATGTCTCCTGACGACGAAAAGCACACATCATTTCGAACACCGATTGGCACATACTGCTACACAGTCATGCCTCTTCGGTTTAAAGAATGCTGGCGCCACAAATCAAAGAGCTATGAGTATCATCTTCAGAGAACACTTGTGCAAGACTATGGAGTGTTACGTCGATGACATTGTCGTCAAGAGTCGCTATAAGGGAGACCATCTGCAGGATCTGAGGACGGTATTCGATCTGATGCGAGTACACAACCTGAAAATGAATCCCATAAAATCCTTCCTGGGTATATCCAGCGAGAAGTTCTTGGGTTTTATCATCACCGCCCAGGGTATTCATGTAGAACCTGAGAAGACGAAGGCAATTATGGAGATGGGTCCCCCGAGAAATCTCCGCGAACTCAGAGGCCTTCAAGGGAGGCTAGCTTACATCAGGAGGTTCATTTCTAACCTCTCCGGGCGATGTCGACCATTCACCTATCTCATGAAGAAAGGCGTCTCATTCGTATGGGACGAAGAAAGTCAGCGTGCCTTCGACAGCATCAAAGAATATTTGTCGAACCCTCTAGTCCTGGTGGCCCCGGTTGCTGGAAAACCATTCCTGCTCTACGTACGAGCAATGGAACATTCCCTCGGGGCTCTGCTGGCACAAAACAACGATGCAGGCCATGAACAAGCCATATATTACCTCAGTCGAATGATGATTGGGCCAGAGCACCGATACACTGTCGTGGAAAAGGAATGTCTCGCCCTGGTGTTCGCCATTCAGAAGATGCGGTACTATGTCACTGGACAAACCATACATGTGATCTCACGAGTCAACCCTCTCAGGGTCCTCATGACTAAACCAGGGGCACTCAGCTCTCGCCTCGCTACATGGGCAATATTGCTGTCCCCTTATCATATGATCTACTTCCCATAAAAGGCTGTTAAAGGTCAATCCCTGGCAGACTTTTTGGCAGCTCACCCAGGCTCGGAGTCATCCAAAATATATGAAGAAATCCCAGATGAGGTCGCCGACTCGCATGCAACCTCTTACGATGATATATGGCAAATGTTCTTCGACGGCGCCTCAAGGAGCGGACCTAAAGACAACATCATTGTCGGAGTCGGGGTGGTGCTGGTTTCCCCTTCTGGGTTGGTGATCAATCGCGCTTACTCCCTCACGGAACCCTGCTCTAACAATGTGGCCGAGTATAACGCTTTGGTCATTGGCCTCCAACTTACAAGAGAGCTGGAGGTAGAATATCTTGAAGTATACGACAATTTTCAGTTAATCGTCAATCAGATTCGGGGCTCATACGAAGTCCACCATGAAGACATGATCCCCTATCACTAAATAGCGATCAACATCATCTCATCATTCGAGGGGTTCTTCATCGAACATGTTCCCAGACTCCGAAATATCGAAGCCGATGCCTTAGCTGGCCTTGCCGCTTCCCTAGCGGTTCCGAACTATGCTCATCAATCGGTAGATGTGATAGGCCACGAACTGGTCTGCCCCAAGAACAATGTTCAATTCGTGGCGAGTTATTCTGCTCAGATGATCGACGAAGTCCCAGATTGGAGACAACCGTTCATAGACTTCGTAGTCTACGACATCCTGCCCGAGAACCCAAAGGAAGCCACTTCTATCCGAAGGCGTTCTCTCAGATTCTTCTACGATACAGAGACGAAAATGCTGTATCGCCGATCCTATGATAGATTATTGCTTCGACGTCTGTCAAACGCAGAAGCCAAAGAAGCTGTACGTGAGGCTCACGATGGTGTCTGCGGGGCCCATCAGCCTGGCCCTAAGTTGCAAGACCGTCTTCGCCGAATGGGCTACTACTGGCCCACGATGGTAGCAGATGCGATAGACTATGCTAGAAAGTACAAAGCTTGCCAAGTCCACGCGGACTTCATCCACCAGCCATCCGAGTTTCTACATCCGACAGTAGCGTCCTGGCCATTCAAAGCATGGGGAATGGACATCATCGGTCCAATCACTCCACCTTTCTCCCGAGGACATCGCTTCATACTCGCAATCATAGATTACTTCTCCAAATGGACGGAAGCATCCACGATAATGGTTCGCAGTTCGCAAGCCACGTATTCTATCGGTTTTGCGACAAACATCGAATTCAAAATATTGCTTTGATGCCATACAATCCGGCAGCGAATGGGTTGGCAGAAGCATTCAACAAAACAATCATCAAACTTCTCAAGAAGTTCGTACCGTCCAACAAACGTGACTGGAACGAGAAGCTTGGTGAATGCTTATCGGCGTACCGTACCACAGTCCGAACGGCCACAGGGAACACACCATTCTCCCTGGTGTACGGGAGTGAGGCACTTCTTCCATTGGAGACTTAAATACCCTCGCTCCGTATCGCCTTCACTTATCAATTGACGACGGATGATAACTACCGACGCTGACTACAAGAGTTAGAGGCCTTAGATGAAAAGTGCCTCCTGGCTCAGCAATGAATCGAGCTTTACCAAGCACGCATCTCTGGAGCCTTCAATAAGAAGGTTAAAATTAGAACATTCCAGGTGGACGATCTCGTTCTGGCAGTCCAGAGGTCGATGGTCATGACTCACAAGACCGCCGGCAAGTTCCAGCCAAAATGGGAAGGTCCATTTATCATCGAGGCTGTATTTTCCAATGGTGCTTACCTCCTCGCAAAACAAAATGGAGACTTGCTCATGTTGCTCGTCAACGGCAAGTTCCTGAAGAAATATTATGTCTAAACGACACATTCCAGATTATTGAGTTATGTACCCGCTGGTGCCGCTGAACTCACATCCACAATATTCCAGATTACTGAGTCATGTACCCGCTGGTGCCGCTAAACTCACTTTCGTAATATTCCAGATCATCGAATTATGTACCCACCAGTACCGCTGAACTCGCACTCTTATAATATTCTAGATTACTGAGTCATGTACCCGCTGGTGCCGTTGAACTCACTTTCATAATATTCCAGATCATCGAGTCATGTATCCGCTGGTGTCGCTGAACTCACATCTACGACATTCCAGATTATCGAGTCATGTACCCGCTGGTGCCGCTGAACTCACACTTCCAAATTCCAAATTATCGAGTTATGTACCTGCAGGTGCCTCTGAACTCATATTCCGGTCACTCTTTCAGATAGCAAGTCATGTATGACCATACCTCTGAACTTTCTTCCTGGAAGAGATCCTCCCTCATGATCCACTACCCGTACTTCCAGTGCATAAAAAGGGTAACAAATCCACAAATTTCTAAAACGGCCATGTCCTCATTACCTCCGAGTCATTTCACTTCCGCCAAAAACAAATCACCCTTTTACATAGAACTTCCATGTCCTCATTACCTCTGAGTCGTTCTATGTACCCTCCTTCATTGAGCCCACTCCTGCCATGTCCGTATTACCTCTGAGTGGGAAGGCTCCGTCGAAGAAACCTTCATGCTTGCCATGTCCTCATTACCTCTGAGTAAGTATGAAGATTCCCTTTCGACTTATTATCTGTACCCACAACCAGAGTACGCCAAGGATAATAGGTCCACAAATATTCTCCGCTGAGTCCACTCCTGCCATGTCCTTATTACCTCTGAGCAGGAAAACTCCACGGTAAAACCTTCGTACTTGCCATGTCCTCATTACCTCTGAGTACGTATGTGGTCTTATTATCCGTACCCTGAACGAGGGTACGCTAAGGGTAATAGGCCCACAAATGTCCTCTGTTGACCACAAATATCCCCCGTTGAGTCCACTCCTGCCATGTCCTCATTACCTCTGAGTAGGAAGACTCCACGGTAGAACCTTCATACTTGTCATGTCCTCATTACCTCTGAGTAAGTATGTTGGTTCCCCTTCATCCTATTATCCGTATCCTAAGCCGGGGTACGCCAAGGATAATAGGCCCACAAATATCCTTTGCTAACTCTCTTAGTACAGGCCCACCATTCCTCATCATGCCCCGGGAGCCCAGCTGCTCAATGGCATTCTATTTCCCGATACCCCGAACACCCACGACCACCTTACTATGGGACTGTTCTAGGTATTCCAATCAAACTTGTTACCCATACCTAAAACTGAGGTATGCCAGGGGTAACAAGTCCACAAACAAGTCCCACATGCGGGGCACATATCACCACAATACCACAGGTACAACAAGCAAGACAAATGAAGGGTAGAACGGAAAGTACTCTTTATTTAAAAGTCGAAAAAAAGTATTACATGTTTTGGGGACCATGTCCCTCCCAAAAAAAAAAAAGCGAACAGAAACAAAAGAGAAAAAAGCCGACTATAGTTCGGTATTACACAATTTCAAAAGGCGGTTTCTCACCAAGGCAGTACCCCGCTCAAGCCTCTGTCTAGCTCGGCGCTCAGCCTCTTGGGATAACTGCTCCGCGTCGTTCAAGTACATATATGCCTGCCAGTCATTCTCTATCTTCTTCAGGGCAAGTTCCAGATTGGCAGAAGCTCTACTAAGCCTGTCAGCCTCCTGAATAGCAACCCCTTTCTCAGTACAGGCAGCTTCGAGCTCGGACTCCAGGAAGGCCAGCTTTCTCTGGAACTCGAGGATCTGCTCCTGGGTGTCAGCTACCCCGTGGAAGGCAGCCGCTTCCCGAGCTGCACAATCTTCAATCCGACGGCTCCATTGATCGTACAACTGAGTCAGATCCCGGCGGTCCTTCAATATAGTTGGCTTGATCGATTCCCGAGAAAGCCTCACCTTCTCCACCGCAGTTATGAGGAAAGTACGCTCTTGGTTTATTGCCGCGGGTAAATTAGCTTGCTGCAGCATGCAAAACTGGGCCACAAGACGATCAGCCTCTAGCAACTTAGGCTCCAGAAGCGTCGCTAGTCCCGCCCCACCGGGAAGTGTTCTAAGGATATTAATTTGGCAACCGGCACATTGACGGGCCATAGCAAAGGGAGTTCCCCTCTCCACAGCTGCCTCAATCCCTCTCTTCAGGTGGCGGTGAAAGCTGTCGACCACATCCTGGGACACTTTATCCAAAACTTCTATAGAGGACGGTATCAAAGGGAGTGTGGCGGGCAGTACCGAAGGAGTAGCCTCAGAACTTGCTGTCCCCGCCACCAGGGAAACAAATTCTGTGCGAAAAGATGTATGAATAGCAGCTAGCTCCTCTTCCGCCGCCCGAAGAGCCTGGATTCTTGGCAGAGCGAAAAGGTTAATTCCCTAAACCCTATTCGCAGAGGAGGGCACGGAAAGCGTCGTCCCTTGCCCCAGCTGTGCTATCACCAGGGCTCCCGAACTTGATCCAGCTGGAGGCCCCTCAGTATAGGTTAGAAAAGAAGGAGGCACGCGTGCTTCCATCAGATCCCCTCCGGTAGAGTCCACCCCGGCAATGTCCGTCACCGGCAATGAAGGGGTGGGACCTGCACGTCCAAAGCAATCATTAATCCACGAAGGACAGGATGATAGAGCAAATAGGCCTCATCACAAGTTAAAAAGCTAGTTTATCTTACCAAGGGAAGAGCACGGAGGTTGCAGCTCGTTCGCAGCTGGCATGGTCTCCCCACCCGCGGCTTCCAACTCAAATTCAACTGGTTTCTCTTCCCCAGCCACCCCTGAAAGGGAGCCAGCCAGGTCAGTGTCGTCCTGTTGAAATTCAGCTGTCTCCGGGACAGGTGCAATAGAGCCCCCGCCCCCGTGGGTTGAGGTCTCAGCAAGGTGAGACCCCCCGGCCGCCTCCGGAAGAACCCCAGCATAAGTGATAGCGGGGAACATGTCATTGGTCAAAGTGGACAAGGCCGGATCGACCTCAGCAATCGAGCCCGAGAAGCAGACTCCTCTGACGCCTACAAAGAGCAAAAAAAAATAATTAGGCCGTAACTTAGAAAAAGAAGGAAAAGGCAGTTGAAATTCCAATCACCTCAGAAACAGCGTCAACATCAATAAACAGCCTGCGACGTCTTACCGCAGCCCGCTTCGTCGAATAGGTCCTGCCATCGTCAGTGGACAGACGCCTGCCTCGTTCGCATAAAGCACCAGGCACAGCAGGTGGATGATCCTCCACCTCTTCGTTCGGGACAGTAGGTGGCTGGTCCTCCACCTTCTCGTCCGAAGAGTGCGACGAGTCATCGGCGTCCTGTCCATCATCCTCTTCGTCCGCCGCAGTGGACTCCGAGTCCTGCACAGAAACCCTATTCTCCCTTCTCTTTCTCTTTTTGGGGCTTCTCTGCCAAGCTGGTCCCGACAATGAAGCTGGTGTTAGTGTCAAAATTTGCAAGTGGTTTGCTCGCCGCAACATGATAAAGGGCCGCCATGTACAAAATATCCCCTTGTATATTAGCGTCGGGGACCGAGAAGCTAGCCCGGGTATGAGCCGTATTATAATAATACCACGCCCGGATACCATCAAGGACACTGCCCTCGTAGCCTAGGCAAGCACTGGGACAGTCGAGGAACAACTGACTATACCCGAATTGACGAAAAAACTTGCTGGGCAGATAAGGCTCCAGGTATACATTATTTCGGTAACGATATACTAAGTGCGCAGGGCGAATGTTGCGCAGCCAAAGAAGCATCTTCTCAGATAAGAGTTGGGGAGGTTCAAGGCCATCGACGTGTACCCCCCTCACTTCTCTAGGGGTAAATTGAGGAAGAGACCCAAAGAAGTCGGGCCCGTCAACTTTCGCCAATGCCCTCCTACAAGCCGGCATGGTATCATACTCCCAAGACTGATGATGGTATCAAAAAAGGAAGGCATCATCTGCGGTAACATCATCCTCTGTTCCGGGCCTCATCAACGACCGGTAATGCATCAATAACCACCCCATGAGATAATGGTATGGTAGCTCTATCCGCTCAGAGTCCAGCGTCGTCTCGCGAGCAATGACTTTAGATGATAAGGCACGGAGGCCGCGGTGTATGCTACACACCATAGCCGGAAGAAGGGCCAGTATGACTTTGAAGACCAGTTTCACAGCCGGGAGAATGAAGTGGCAGATGATCCTTTCAGTAGAACCTGCCCCTCCTGAGACTACGCAATTCCGTAGCCACACCACCAGGAACACGGCTAAGATTGCTTTCTCGGACATTTGGCGAGTACCGTAATGGAAATAACTGAAGGAGTCAGTGCGACTCCCAAATCTATCGTGGGTGGACCTCGACCTTTTGGCATTCAATATCAGATCCTTTACCTCTGCCGGGGTTTGAGGACCTCGAGAAGAAACCCGGCCGTAAGGACGTAATTTGAAAAGATACGCGACCCAGGCCGTGGTATGGGGGCGTTCCCTTCTGAGCTATTATTCTTCTTGATAGTAGTCTGGTGACAGATGCTATGGTGGCATAGCAGTTCCCGGTACACAGAGACAAAACCAGGGAATCGTCGATCCAGATCATCGAATTCCTCGTTTGTTGGGGTGTATACTTCAAAGGCCTCGCATCCCCACGGCAGCTTAGAAACGGCATGCATTTCATGGAGAGCAAGTCCCAACTCTCCTCCGGGCGCGAAGAAAGTCCCCGTACGCCGGCTATACATCTCCAAAAGGGCCATGAACAGCGGCCTGTTAATGGGCAATCCGTAACAGGTGCCTCGGATGGCGTAGTAAAGGTCAATCTCCCGTAGGAGTTACTCGTAGTTCTTTAAGATCCATGAGGAAAGATTGGCCCATGTAGGAATGGGGTTTATCAAATTCAGCAGCGATAACCTGCCCACAGGATAAGACCCCTTATAAGCGAGCTGATTCAGGAAGGTCTCAGCTCGAGTAAAAGTGAAGTTGGGACCAGACACGTTTATAAAAGTACCAGGAAGCAGCCCCATCACACTCCGACTGACTGAATCCCTGCCCGCACATGCTGACCCCTTACGCCTATTATAGTAGATGTTGCCCACGAACATCCCCGACTGGGTGGGAGTTAGGGAGCCCACCATTGTCCTGCCCAACGGTACCATATTAAACCACGAAAGGAGAAAATACCGTTCTATCTCGGGAATATGGATCTCCATCCCGTCCACAGAAAAGTCCCAGTTCTCAGAAACGTCCAGCATTCGGGAGTTCTTTATGGATAAAGCATCTCCAAAAAGAAAAGCTGGTTTCAGATATTCTCCGTCCAGTCTCCCCGAATTCATCATAGTACAAAGGAAGTGGAAAGGTTGGTTGTTGATGGCAGCCACCCTCTCCAAAGGTTCATTAGCGGGAAGCTGATCCGTTATATGTCGAATTAAGCCGTCGAGCTGTACGCCCACGACAAATTGAGCTGAACCCACAAGAAGTTCTCCTGCCGGGTTGGTTGGAAGGTTCACTGGAAAAGGACAAAAAGAAACGGAATTAAAAGATGGTTAAAACGAAACCACTTAAAAACTTCTCAAAAAAGAAGTTCCTACGAGCCTATGCGGCTCGGATCAACGAAGCCTTATGCGGCTCAATTTCAGCTGGGCTTCAGGCAGCACGACTTCAATAGAGCCTATGCGGTTCGGGTCAACACAGCCTCATGCGGCCCAATTCAGTTGGGAGTTCCATGTGACACTGGTTCAATAGCTTATGCGGTTCAGTTGAACTTATACGGTTCTATCTAGCAGAAGAGCTTATGCGGCGTGACTTAGCAAAATGCTATGCGGTTCAGTTTGTCAGAAACATATGCGGCTCCGTTCAAAGGAGACTTCATGCGGTTCATATCCAGAAGTAATCTTGTGACTCAAATCCTTCTCATGCGGCTCAAACATAGGGCATCTCCTATGCGGCTCGGATGTGGGAGGATCATGCGGCCCATACAATATATGCGGCTCCATCACGATCGAACTTGGACGGTTCAAACGAAGGCTTGTGCATAAATCATGCAACAGAGCCATAGGTTCTTAGGGTTCAAAGAATTCAAAAGCAATCCTTACCCTTGAAAGCAGGGTGGACATCGGGGTGCACTTCGGGCACGAAGGCCGACGAGGAAGCCGCCTTCTTGCCTTTCGCAGCAGCCGAGGCGACCTTGGAAGATTTGGGTGCCATTTTCGACGGTCGGAGAAAGGAGATAAGGAAGGAAAGGTAAGACAGCAATAGTTAGGGACGAAAGAAAAAGTAGAGAAATCCCCTCCGACTGAATTCATCCATATTTATAAACAAAACCAACGCGCTTCGATTCTCGTGCGGAACGAAAACCAACTCTTCGATTATCGAGACGAGCCGTCTAAAATAAAGGCCAGACTCTTGGGATTCTGCCTCGAAAAGTGACCTTAAAACTGACAGCAAATCAAACAGCATTAAATGTAAAAGATCTCCATACGTGGCAAGATGACGTGGCCGAAAGTCCCTGCGGCTGAGACATCTATACGGCCCGAAAGTCCCTGCGACTGAAACATCCATGCGGCTGAAACATCCATGCGGCTGAAACATCCATGCGGCCAGGACCTCATATGCAGCCAGAAGAATTTATACACAGCCATGCTTCTTATTCAAAGTATTTCAATTTTGCAAATTGAAAACTTTGAAGGGGGTCTTGTAGAAGCATGGAAAAGAATAAAAAAAAGATCCATGCGGCCAGGGAGCCCCATGCGGCTCAGAAAACTCATACGGCTCGAGTGTCTATGCGGCTCAATAAGTTTCTTGCGGCCCAGAGAGAAGCCAAATGGCTTACAAACAGCTCTTTCCTTTGTCCTGTACCACATTAAATGCCTTGACGGCTGACAGCTCTGACAAGGTGACAGTCCTGACACAAAAATGCAATTATGACTCTGTCATAATGGCAGACTCCTAGGGAAACGAAGGAAATCTCTGACACAATCCTCCGAGATCTAGAAAATGCCATGCGGTCTTGACACGTGGACAGTCGTATGCGGCTCGAGCGGAGACTCCCCATGCGGCTCAGGTCGAAGTTGTCCTATACGGTTCGGGCCAAAGATGTCTTATGCGGCTCAAGCAGAGGCTCCACCATACGGTTCACGAAGACTATCTCCATGTGGTTCACGAAGACTATCTCCATGCGGTTCACGAAGAAGCTACCCATTATGCGGCCACCTACGCTCATACGGCCCAAATCATCATTATGCGGTTCCGAAGATCAGGGGGCACTCCCCAATCAGCCTTGACACGTGGCCAGCCTTATGCGGCTCAATCCTCATGCGGCTCAGATTTCCTCAGTGGCTCACGGTTGATCCACGTGGCAGGACACGTGTCATAAAGCCAATCAATCTCAATAACCCAGATTTACTGCAATCAAAGATTGGGTCAAATCCCAATAATCCGGGACATGTGGCGGAAGAATGAATTAAATTTATTCATTCAGATTTGCAGACATCGACAAATCATCATGATGGAGATTTATTACAATCAGCATTAATTACTGATAGGATTTGGCGCAATCTACATTAATGGCCCAGATTCATCACACTCGAGACTAATGGCCCAAATTGATCAATCAACAGGCCGCCGCCACTTTCAAGAAAGGGTAATCATTGTAAACCCTAATGATGCCCTCTACTCTTATAAATAGCAAGGTGCCATTCCCTTGCGAGAAGATACGCAGACAGAGAGAGACAGAGAGAGAGACATACATAGAAAGAAAAGAGAGCATTTCCTCAACGCCAAGCAGTTCTTCCCCGGAGTCAAGGCTGCATCCGATCGTCCAAGGAGTAAGGCAGAGCTGCCGTCGCTTTTTCGAGCCTCTATCGTCACCCCCAGAATCTAAAATAAACAATTGTACTTAGATTGCTGTACCTAGGTTTTCGTCCCTAGGCTTTCTTTGTACAAGCGAGTTTGTAATGTGAAGTAAAAGTCCAGTCCTCCGATAATTGTTCTGTTCTTTTATATTTCATGGCAAACAATATAGAGTGTTTAACAAACGCTTATTAATTGTGGAAGAGTCTACAAATGTGACTTTTGATGAAGATAACAGTACAGCAGCTACTCTTGATGATGATGTTGAGCCATCAACTTCTACTCCAATGAATACCACCACCGAAACCAATTCTCTGGAGGGCTTGCCAAAGAAATTCTCTTTCAAGCCGTCATATCCAAAAAATTTGGTAATAGGTGAGGTTTCACGTGGAGTAACTACTAGATCATCATTAAGAGACTATATTGCTAGCACTGCCTTTATTTCACAAATTGAGCCGAAAAACATTTTAGAAGCTTTTAATGATGAATTTTGTATTTCTGCCATGCAAGAGGAACTCAACCAATTCGAGAGGAGCCAAGTATGGGAACTCATTCCTAGACCGGCAAATCACTCGATTATTGGTACTAAATGGGTTTTTAGAAACAAAGTAAATGAAGATGGTTCAGTTACACGCAACAAAGCTCGTCTAGTAGCCCAAGGATACAACCAAGAGGAAGGTATCGACAATGATGAGACGTATGCTCCTGTTGCGAGATTGGAATCCATTCGGATGCTTTGTGCATTTGCTAATTTTCAAAATTTCAAATTATTTCAAATGGATGTTAAAAGTGCTTTTTTGAATGGATTTATTAAGGAGGAAGTTTATGTAAAACAACCCCCTGGTTTTGAAAATCATAAATTTTTCGACCATGTTTTCAAGCTGAAGAAAGCGCTATATGGCCTTAAACAAGCCCCTAGAGCTTGGTATGAACGGCTAAGCAATTTCTTGCTTGAAAAAGATTTTTCAAAAGGGAAAATTGACACCACACTTTTCATAAAATCTTTCAAAGATGCTATTCTCTTAGTGCAAATTTACGTAAATGATATTATATTTGGTTCTATTGATAAAACCCTCTGTCAATATTTTGCCAAGTGTATGCAGATCGAGTTTAAGATGAGCATGATGGGGGAGCTCAATTACTTTCATGGACTGCAAGTCAAATAAATGTCAAATGGAACTTTCATCTGTCAGTCAAAGTATACAAAGGACATGCTGAAGAAATTCGACCTTGACAACGTCAAACCAATCAGCACTCCAATGGCTACTACAACTAAACTAGAACCAGATGAAAGCGGCAAACCTGTGGATCAACGTAAGTATCGAGGTATGATAGGAAGTCTACTTTATTTAACTGCTAGTCGCCCTGATATTGTGTTTAGCGTTTGTCTGTGTGCTAGATATCAAGCAAATCCTAAGAAATCACACATGACTGCGGTTAAGCGTATCTTTCGATACCTTAAGGGTACGGTTACAGTGGGCCTATGGTATCCCAAATCAACATTATTTGACCTCATTGGTTACTCTGATGCTGATTTTGCCGGATGCAAGGTCGACCGTAAAAGTACGAGCGGTACGTGTCATTTATTAGGAAAGGCTTTAGTCTCTTGGTTTAGCAAGAAGCATAATTTTGTCGCACTATCCACAACAGAAGCTAAATACATCACAGCTGGGTGTTGTTGTGCACAAATTCTGTGGATGAAGCAAACCCTTGAAGACTACAACTTATCTTTTATGCACATTCCAATCTTTTGTGACAACACTAGTGCTATAAATCTCACTAAGAACCCCATATGTCACTCATGCACGAAAAACGTTAAAATACGTCACCACTTTTTGCGTGATCATCAGCAAAATGGCACTATTAATTTAGAATTTATTGACACTGATCATCAGCGAGCAGATTTCTTTACAAAACCATTATCCGAAGAGCGCTTCAATTTTCTCTGTCGTAAACTTGAAATTTTGGACGAAGCTGTTATTAATTAAAATAAACCTGCGTAAATATCGAGTATGTCTTGATTCTTTTATGATGAAATTACTATGGGTACAAGCCGAAAGGGTCCTTCTGACAACAATGCGTAAAAGCCTAAGCGACACGGTGCACTAGTCCTCCGGACTACCGCTAGCTGGGATCCGGCCCCTGTAGCTAACCCATGGCAACTTTAAAATATTGAATTATGGCATAATTCCTTGTTTATTACATGGTTCATTTTTATTTTATCACATGCTAAAATTCAGATTTTCCATACTTCACTTTGCTTCAGCGTTAATTTTTCTTTCTCAAATTTAGTCTTTCTCAAGTTTGTATATATATTATTTTATCATACTATTTTGATCTCTCATTTTTTATCAAACTTTTTAGCCTGATTTCTGTTCTGACTACAGAATCCGGAATTCGGGCCGAACTCTGTCCTACCTAGTGTTCGGGCCGAATTCGGCTTGGCTGTTCCAGAACCGGGAGCAGCCTCAGCCGCTGATCAAAACTTGATCCAATGGCCCACATCTATTTCGACCATTGGAACCCTTACACATATATTAGGTTTTTCTTCTTCTTTCTCCTCCATTGCCACCTTCTACACTTCTCCAAACATATTTTCTCCAAACCCTAACCCTAGTTCTTTCTCCCTAGAGCATATCTATTCTCCAAACTCAAGGAGAAGGCTTCCCTCACCATTCTCCTTCATTGTTCTTCATCACATTGAGGTATATTTTACCACTTCTCTCCATCTCAATTTTCTCAATTGTCTTTCTTATTTTCATGGCTCCACGTTTGTTCAATCGAGGGAAGAGACTTTGAAACGAGGGAGCGTCCTCTTCGAATGCTCATCCTCGTGTTGAACCGCCCGTTGGACAACAACCACCTATCCACCCGTTGTTCAACCCACCTCGTCCACTTGACCCAAACACATTTGACGACCGAATATTTGTATTACTTGACACGTCAAATAAATGGTTTAGTGATTTTCGGATACGTCCGGTGTTTGCGGGTCATCCTATCAATTTTACTATTTTTTTTCAATATGATTCACTTTTTCATGATCTTTGTCGTGACGAACTTGTCACCACCAACTCGGTTATATATCCCAATGCTATTCAAATGTTCTACTACAACCTAACTCATGATGATACACATATTTTCTCACGGGTTGCGGGCATTGACATCTCTTTTGATGATTTCGATTTGGTCGAACACCTTGAACTCCAGGAGCCAAACTCACGGGAAAAGCTTGTTGAAGCTCGATCGTTTCAATTTCTCGATGGGTCTTCCCTTGAAAGCTTCAAAGACGACTTGTATACACCTAACACACATCCTCGCAAGCTTTTGGCCAAGTATCTCAAGCCCTATTTTTATGAACTTCATCGGATTATCTTTAACACTATTCTGCCCAAAGTGGGATCCACCGATGAAGTTACCTACTTTGAAATCTCGACCTTGTATCACCTCCACTTTCATGTTCCATTTAATCTTCCACGTGTTTTCCATAAAGAAATTCTCTTTATTTGTTATGTTTCTGGGAAAATTACAACTGTAGGAATCCGATCTAGAAGACGATCGCTTTATCCCTTGGACTATGCGAAGAAGAAAAGCTCTCAAAATTTTGACAGTAGATATCAATGTATCTGTACAATGAATGAGAAAAAAGAACTCTATTTATAGAGTCAAAACAGTAACTGAAAAGATAACTACCTCGCCACTGGTGCACTTGAAAAGTCACGCAAACTCTAAATACACGCAGGGTTAGTGAGTAGTTACTGGACGTGGCCCGTAACTGTTGGACACATGGCATCAGTGCATGGGTCGTGTGCAAGTTACTGGGCACGCGAGAGAGAGATCGGTGGCATGGCTGCCACGTACTCCAGTTGAAATGAAATCCACGCTGACTTGCTGAAGGCAAAAATCCACGCAGATTCGTTGACGCAGACTCGTTGAAGGGGAAATCCACGCAAGCTTTGAAGAATAATACTTCAGAATTCACGCAGACTTTGAGAAGAATAACTCAAAAGTCACGCAATGTTTTGAGGAAGGAGAAGGTTCAGAATCCACGCAAACCGCCAGCTGTCTTGATTTGGCACGCTTCGTCTGACATAAAATCTCTGACATTGATTATATTGTCAGCCGCATTAAATGAAGACAAGACCCAAAGTCATGCCAACTTGGTGAAGAGTGAGTCTTGCTAAGGAAGATTTCAAAAATCATGCAAAAGACGGCTGTGATCTCTCGAGTTCTGTGCATACGTGGCATACGAGGAGACGTTTCTCGACTGTTGTGTTGTCAGTCATTATGATTCTGACGTATGGCTGAGCTGTCTCTGCGTGACTTCTAAAGAAGATGGCCAGGCAGAACTTAGCGTATCTTTTGTGCTGCTTCTTGGATCACTCTGCGTGACTTGTTCTGATCAACTCAGCGTGACTTCATTTTTGAGGCCTACAAAACCCCCTTCAAAGTTTTCGAAAAATGATAAAATATTTTCGAAATACTTTGAAATAGAGATGATGAAATGAGTTAAAGTCACGCTGAGATGACTTAAATGATTTTTCGAAAGTCGAAAAGACTTTGAAGTTCTTCGAAAACACCCGAATGAACCTATTAAATATCATAATGACTCTTCGTTCTCCGAGACTGATTGTATCCGATTTATGGTGGAATATGAACTGTCGACGAGATCTGTTATATAAACAGGAAGAGATTCTCAGTTTTGACATTCATCTCTCGAAAATATGACCCCAAAGGAAGCAGCCGAAGAGGAAGCACGCAAGTTGGGCTTTTGTTCCCATGGTGACCCCACTTTTGGTGGTGAAGAGCTAGAGCCCCTTGTCTTCGAGCTCAAAGATGATCCTTTGCAACTAGCCAAGAATTTCTTGAGCTATTTTGGCTTGGATGGCTCGTCCTCTCCTGATAGGCGCAGCTTCATAGAGCAGCGTAAAATGTTTAAAGCTCTGTTGCACTGTCTGGGAGTTAGGAGCGTAGAAGAACTAGGCACCAAGCTCAGTCGCTCTGGAAAATAGAGCGTGACTTTTATGCTTTTGTTGTACTCTTTTTGTCTTGTCTTTTGTAAGGCCATCAGTGCCTGTCTTGAAGAATGTAGTACAACTTTTGCTTTGAACAGCGTGCATTAATGAAGAATGTTAATTAGCACTCTTTGACTGTTTCCAATGTTGCGCTGTCATCCAAAGCACACGTGTCATTCATTCTATGGTTTACGAGCGCTATTTACGCGGATCTTTTCCAAGAATAGACTTGTACTTTGTCCTTTAAATAGGCAGCTGAGTTTCAAAGATACTCATCTCTCATTCTTCTTCTTCTTCTCTGAGAACAAAATTTTTGAGAGATTTCATTCTCAAAACAGGAAAGCAATGCCTTCTAATGTTCGATTTCTGCATACTGTATCAAACATGAATTTGCCAATCCTTAGCACCAAACTTAAAGGTAAGTCCAGTATAGTATGCGTACTATTTTTGCTGTTGAAGATAGGCTTTCTGTTTCTTGTTTCTGATTTGAACAATACACGCCTGTCTCTGTTTGATAAATGCATACTGAATGATTTCTGTTGATCTTTCTGCAGAAACTTGGCTGAAAATTTTCTTCAGAACTGGCATTGGGGATGTGGATGCTGTGGAGAATATCCTGCTGACATCTACATCAGGGAGCTCATACGCTTTTGACGCATAAATCAGACAACTCAGAACTCTTCGTGGGATAGAAGGGTCTTCCTTAGATGGTAGAAAGAGCCTTTATACACGAGAGTTGGATGGTGGAGTGAACTCTACCCCGAGAAATCGGGTAGTAGAGTTCCTTTCACGGGAGAACTAGGAATTGTATCCCAAGGTTGGATACATTCCTGTCTCCTCTGAAAGGTCGCTCCTAATCCACCAGTTGTATTGGCAGCACCACGACTTCGGGCTGCCATACTCTGTGGTTCTCCTCTCGTCTTAGAGAGAAGACCAGAGTTTGATTCCTGCTGATCTGGTCATGACTGGGACCCAGACAGTCAGGAATTGCCACCAACAACGAACCTGACGGAGAAGGTCCGACGGAGAAGATCCAAAGAAGAAGATAGATCTCTATTAGGTTATCGTTGTGGTGTAGAATGAAAATCCAAGATTTGTAATAGATTTCCATTATGATTTGTAAGAAAGTCTAAGAAAATGTAATAGACTTTTTATGGTAAAATGGGAATGGAAATGACAATTCTTCTATGCTCAATGATTTGTATTTGTGGATGAATTGTGGACATGATAGATAATGAAATCTTCTTTTCTGTTTTAGAGTATATGATATTATCAGAGGTATTATAGACGTGATAATATATAGGAACTCAAAAGAAAATAGATTGATTTCTATGCAGAGGTCAAAACATGACAAATGAGTAAGTAGATTCGGAATTGATTCAGAGGTTATAAAAACGTGATAAATAACGAATCCCCACTTAATGAATTGATAAAAGATTATGAACGGATGAACCGTTAGGAAATGATGAACAGGTGAACTGTCGAGTGAATGTAATAAATGAACGGATGAACCGTCAAGTATTAATGAACATGTGAAACGTCGGATGAATGTGAGAAATGAATAGATGAATGAATATGTGAAACGTCGGATGAATGAGGAACTTCTGCCTATAAATATAGCAGAAATTTGGCGAGAACGAATACTTCTACTCCTCAATATAAAAATGTCATCTGGAGAAGCATCTAAGAAGACTAAGATAGCCTCAAAGGTTCAGAAAGGCACTGAAGAATGCCCTGCTGGTCCAGCCAAAACGAAGAAGACGGAAGCAGGCGAAGGTTCGTCTGGTCCCAAGCCACCAAGGGACATTCTGGATTTTCTGCTCGAACCAGGAAGGACTGAAGAAGAGGAAGCCATGAGGATGGCCGCTTGCAAATTCCTCGTGGGTTCTAGCAAGGAAGTTCTCGGCTCTTTTGCTGATCACGTCTTTGAGAAGGACTATGGTGGCCCACGTCCAAAAGTAGAGAAGGATGATAGTGATCTTCCTTAATATCATGTATCATCATTCATGAAAATAAAATAAAAATTTTATTTTTAAACATGAATTTGTCTGATGATTACAAGTATTTACATTTATACATAGTACTTTTTAAGGAATTTGCCATTAATAGGCATCAAAACTTTTCGACCATCCAATTCTGAGAGTTGATAAGCTCCATTTGAGAAAACTTTGCTCACAATATAGGGACCTTCCCACTTTGCGTCAAATTTGCCTTACTCATATGAGTCATAGTCATAGGACGTCTGACTGTTAGAACAAGTTCTCCTTTTTGATATGATCGAACTCTGACTTTTTTATTAAAAGCTCTTGAAATTCTAGCTTGATAGAATTCAATATTCTGTTGAGCAGATAATTGCTTTTCATCCAAAGCTTCTAATTTCTGAAGTCGAAGACGATCGTTATTTTCAGCAGTGAGTTCATTAGCGATTGCTATCCTTAAAGAAGGAATTTGAATCTCTAATGGAAGAACAGCTTCGCAACCATACACCAGAGAGAAAGGTGTACATTTGGTAGCATTACGAACTGTAGTGCGATAAGCCCACAAACATTCCCCGAGCTTGTCACTCCAATTACGTTTGTTAGTAGAGACAAACTTCTTTAGGAGTTTGATGATAGTCTTGTTGAAAGCTTCTGCTAATCCGTTAGCTGCTGGATTATATGCGGTAGAAGCAACATTGTTGATCCGGTGATCGTCACAGAATCGAGTAAATTTCTGGCTGACGAACTGTGGTCCGTTATCATGAACAATGCGTCGAGGAACACCAAATCTGTAGATGACGTGGTGCTTAATAAAGCTGATGACATTAGACGTCATAACTTCAGATAAAGGAATGGCTTCAGCCCATTTGGAGAAGTAATCGGTTATTGCGAGAATGAACCGATGACCTTTAGATGACGGTGGATTGATCGGGCCGACAATGTCCATGCCCCAAGCTTCGAAGGGCCATGATGCTGTCGTCGGATGTAGAAATTCCGAGGGTTGATGAATAAAATCCGCATGAATTTGACAAGCTTTACACTTCTTTGCGTATTCGATAGCATCAGATACCATGTGGGCCAATAATAACCCATACGTCGAATACGATCTTGAAGTTTTGGTCCTGGCTGATGTGCTCCATAAATTCCATCATGTGCTTCATGAATGATTTGTTGAGCCTCGTCACCGGCAACACATCGAAGGAGTAAACCATCATAAGCTCGACGATATAAGGTCTTTGTTGTATGATTGTAGTAGAATCTGAGTGATCGTCGTCTGATAGATGATGTCTCACTCGGATCATCCGGAAGAATATCATATAATACGAGATCTAAGAAAGGAAGTCTCCAATCTTTATCCGTATTCTGATTCTCAGTCGAGTTACTGAAGATGAATTCCATGCTGGAATCAGATGAAGATGACATCGATTTACGACTGAATCCAAATTCGCTTGTTGTGTTGACGTCATGAGATGTTGATTCTTCAATGTCAACTGGAAGTCCTAGAGTCAAGTTATTTTCAAGATAAAATAATTCTCGATTACGAACAACAATCATTTGTTGCCGTCTGATTGGGATAGCCAGCACCGCTGCAAGATTAGCAAGGACATCAGCTTCTGTGTTACATGCTCGCCTAACATGTTCAATGAAGAATTCTTCAAACGAAGAAGCCATAGATATAGCTGTTTTATGATAAGGAACCAGATCTTGATGGCGAACTTCATAAGTACCCCTGATCTGATTGACAATGAGTTTAGAGTCTCCATACGCCTCCAAATGTTGAATATTCAGATGTTTAGCGAGTTGAAGACCAATAAGTAATGCGTTGTACTCAGCTATATTGTTTGAACACGGCTGATCGAGAGAATAAGCTCTTTGGATGGCAAGACCTTCTGGCGATACAAGAACAATTCCAACTCCAGCGACAATATCGCCATTAGGACCAATTCTTGATGCTCCATCAAAGAATAGATGCCAAGTAGGATCTTCTTCAGCAATTTGATTTGAATCTAGGACTTCATCTGGGATTTCATCATAGAGTTTTGAATTTTCTGGAATTGAGTGAGCAGCCAGAAAATCAGCTAAAGCTTGTCCTTTGACTGATTTTTGAGGAATATAGTGCATGTCATACTGAGCAAGTAGGATTCCCCAGTTAGCCAATCGAGAATTCAAAACACTGGGTTTCTTCATCATGATCCGTATAGGATTGACCCTGGAGATGACATGAATAGTCTGGCCAATGATATAATGACGTGTCTTTTGGACAGCAAACATCAAGGCCAGACATTCTTTTTCAACCGGTGAATATCGAGGTTCAGCTCCGGTCATAGTGCGGCTGAGATAATAAATGGCTTGTTCATGGCCATTTTGATTCTTTTGAGCGAGTAATGCACCAAATGAATGACTCATTGCTCGAGTATAGAGGAGGAACGGTATTCCTGAGACGGGAGGTACCAATACTGGAGGGCTCATCAGATATTATTTTATATCATCGAATGCTTTCTGACATTCATCATTCCAGACAAAAGAGACACCTTTCTTCATAAGTTTGTTGAATGGTCTGCAGCGTCCTGATAAATTAGAGATGAATCTCCTGATATAAGCGATTCTTCCTTGAAATCCTCGTAGCTCTTTTAAGGTGCGTGGAGGACGCATCTCTTGGATGGCTTTGATCTTCTCGGGATCCACGTGTATACCTTTAGAGGTAATGACGAAGCCGAGAAATTTACCACTAGAGACACCTAAGAAGGACTTAGTAGGGTTCATCTTTAATTGATGCTTACGCATTAGATCAAATATAGTCTTCAAATCTTGGATATGATCCTCCTTTTGTCGACTTTTGACTGCAATATCATCAACATAGCATTCGACTGTTTTCCACAAATGTTCACAGAATATAGTGCTCATAGCTCGTTGATAAGTTGCTCCTACATTCTTGAGACCGAATGGCATAACTGTATAACAGTATGTACCAATCGGCGTTCTGAAAGAAGTGTGCTTCTCGTCTTCTAGGAATATTTTGATCTGATTGTATCCAGAATACCCGTCCATGAATGACATTCGTTCAAATCCACAGGTATTATCAACCATGACATCAGTGATTGGTAGAGGGAATTCGTCTTTAGGACATGTCGTATTGAGATCGCGGAAGCCTATGCATACTCTGATCTTGCCAGTCTTTTTAAGAACAGGAACAATATTAGCCACCCAATCGGGATGTTGTTCCTCTCTAATAAACCCAGAGGTAATGAGTTTATTGACTTCAGCTTCAATTGCATCCATGATGTCTGGACGAAATCGTCGCTGTTGTTGTTTGACCGGTTTAGCATTCGGCAAGATATTGAGCTTGTGAGTTGCAATTTGAGGATCAAGCCCTGGCATATCTTCATAACTCCAAGCAAAGACATCGATGTAATCACGAATGAGTTTGATCATGTCTTTCTTATCAGTTTCTGAAAGACTTTCACTGATGAATATTGGTTTGGGAGATCCCTCTTCACCAACATCTATTTGAACAAGTTTATCTTCAGTCGGAGGTTCTTTTTGCTCGAAACAGAACTCCCATTGATTATCTAATCTTTGGGCCCACTGTTCTGATTCAGGTGAGATTTCAAACTCTTCTTCGTTTTCATCACTTTCTTCAGAATGGTCAATGGAAACCATATTGGAAGACAGAATATTGCAATAGAAGTCACCGATACTTGTATCGGAATCCCAAGAAGTGGTACTAGAAGAATCAGATCTCTTATCTTCGTCAGACTCGGGATCTTCATGGATAATATTGATGAAAGGAGTAGGAGCAGTATAACCCAATCCGCATTTTGTCCTTCCATATTTCAGAGAAGGAATCCGGACAGGTATTTTTCTTCCTTTTCCATCATTGAGGCCAGTCCTGAAGTCATAGCCCATATTTTTGATGATGTCTCTAGATTGCTGACTATAACGACGTAGTTGTAATCTTCCAGTATCATCATTTTTGTCATCATCTTCAAGATCAGAAGGATTTTGAGGCCCTTTGTAGAAGAATATTGGAATGTCTCCTGGCTTTCTGCTTGGAACTAGAAAGTATGAAGATTGTACAGGTTCTAGAGATACATCTGTATGAACAGTCTGTACAACTCCTATGGTTATTGTGTTCAAGTCATCTAACAGATGTAAATAACTATGAACATAATTACACACATCAACGTACTGCAAAGGTGGAGACTTTTCATTAAATGTAAAAGCAGCAATATTTATATTGGGAGAAGGCTGAGCCTTAGAGATTTTAGCCAAGTCAATGACTAAAGGGGGAGAAGAAGAAGAAGATTTGTTTCGATTAAGATCGATAACAAATGGCTCAGAAGAGGTGAGCTCCCTTGAAGTTTGAGTAGGAAGAGTAGTCCGCCCTCCAACTGGAATTAGCAGAGTATTTTGTGAAGATACAGGAACTGTAGTACGCCCACTGACAGGAATGATCAGTATATTTTGAGTAGATGACTGAGGTAACGGAGAGATCCGTCCACTCACTGGAATGATGAAAGAATCTTCTCCAAAGGGTTTAGGAGATTGTTGCTGAGTAGTTCGACCTTTAACAGGGATTATTAAAGTCTCACTTTGTGCATCTTCTTTCTCCATAGCTTGTATGATCCTTGTATACTCTTCTTTGTACATTCGGGAATCGTTGAAATAAGCTTCAACCCCATATAAGGGATTTATATCAGCAACTTCTTTTTGTACTCTTCCATTGCTATCAATGTATTTAAAACATTGATGAAGAGTAGAGGGCACCACATTATTTTCATGAAGAAAGGGCCTCTCCAGAAGAAGATTATAGGATCCCACGATCTCGATCACATAGAAAGTGACTTTAGATCTGAAATCGCCTATCTGAAGCTTCAGATGAATCTTTCCCAAAGGCTCACTTCGGCTTTGATTGAATCCCAAGATAGTAGTAACCGTCTTGGAGAGCTTGTGAAGAGGGATTTTTAGTTCATCCAACAGACTCTTCGGCATTATGCTTATAGCAGACCCTGGGTCAATGAGGATACGATCTATCTTTATCGTATCAATATAACCAGTGTAGTAGAGAGGTCGGTCATGTCGATTATCCTCCAGTAGCATGTCGTCTTGTGTAAAGGTGATATTTGGGATAATCTCCAGTACACTGTTGCAATGTAAGCAAGTGGCAGGTTCCGCATCTGGCTTCTTCAATTGTGCAAGACAAGAGTCAGCTTGTAGAAGTGCTTCACTTAACGTCTCCCGAGTCTCTTTGGAAAGACGTAGAAGTTCAAAAAGGGACATTCTAGCTGGAGTATTAGCAAGTTGAGCCAAAATGTCGAAGTTGTAAGGCTTCTGAAGTCCAAGAGGAGAAGACTTCTTGATTGGCTTATCAAACCGAGCCTGTTGTTTGCCTTTCTCCAGAGCCGTAGTCTTGGAAGGAACAGGTTCAGTGGATGATTCTTCTTCAGGAGGAACATTAGGAGCATCTTTAGCATATGAAGGGATATCAGTAGGATCTTCAGGATTTTTTAGAATAATCCTTTAGGTAAGGTTTCCCCGTTCGAGTAGCACTAACAAGTGCTTCTTCTTTGTCTTTTGGCTCTGTGTCAGAGGTAGACCCAAGAGAAGTCATATGACATGACTTGATCTTTCCAGCCTTCTTGGATTTTTTGAAAAGAAATCTTTTGAGGAGAAGGCGATTCAAAATCTGCCACTAGATCAGGATGGATCCACATAATTTCTCCTGTTTCCAAAGTGATTGGCACTAATCCTTCAGACTGTGGAGGAGGAAGATTCACTATGTCAAGAGTTGCCTTGGGAATAGGAACAATCCCACTTTCAAGGAGTTGAGGAGAGAAATCTCCAAATTGCATAGAGACGACGTTGGAGGTGACGGTCTTCTCTTTTGGAGTAAGAGAGATAGCTCCAGATTTAATCATTTCTTGGATCTTTCCTTTCAGTACATAACATGTACGAATTGTGTGACCCAGCATTCTGTGATATGGACAGTATTTAGGATGATCTGTCTTACCAGCTTCATCAGGTTTCTTGATCTCTGGTAATTGTATCTTATTACCTTTCAGCAGACATTCAAAGATACCAAGGACATCGTCATCGTCAAAAGAATATTCTTCTTTGGGGCGAGGTGTTCTTGATTGTTGATTTGTAGAGACAGGAGTTTGAACATTTGATGCATCTTTGCTCTGAAGATTAACTTCAAGAGTTTCTTTTCCCTTGCGAGCATTATTTTTATTGTTAGCACCTTGTCCTGTTTCTTTAGGAGTCATCTGCACTCCTAAACCTTTGAAAGTTTCAGCACTGATTTCTGCAGCTTTGGTACTAACTATGAAGGAAGGCCAATCTTGAAATTGAGTGGACCCTGTCCACATACTGATGATTGGCAACAAGTTTGATTTGCACGTGTCAATAGTGACAGCATCAGGAGTTCCAAGAGGCATCTTCAGAGCTTCTCTTCGAAACCGTTCAATGTATTCCTCTGTAGATTCATTATTTTTCTGCTTGATTCTAATAAGAGCAGACATAGTCATGTCATTAAGCCCTTCATAGAACCTTTCAAGAAACATCTGTTTGAAACCAGCAAATGAGGTAATACTCCCATCTGGGAGACTTCTATACCATTCATAAGCCGTTCCCTTGAGACATCCAATAAATACCCGAGTAAGGAGGGCATCACTTGGTTGCAGTTGATCAGTCATCACTTCAAAGTGATTAATAAACTGACTTGGAGAAGTGGTTCCATCATAGAATGAGATAGTAGGAGGCTTGTATTTAGGAGGATATGATACTTGCTTCCATTCTATCGGATAAGGTTGTTTGATGCCTAACCTTTGTAAACCATCCTTCTGTTTGAATGCCTCGAATTGAGTTTTAAGATTCTTCAATTCTTCAGAGACAACTCCCGAAAATTATGGAGTTGTGGCTTGTAGAGAATAGTTGGGAGGAGGAACAGCATTGTAAGCACTACCCCCAGCTCCAGAGAGACTAGGATTTAGTTGAGCTGGTCCAGGATTATTGGATTGTACTGCTGGAGGAACTTGTACTGGACTTCTATCAGTATCAACTGGTATGGCATCTGATACAGTCTGTCGATTTTGCAACTGATCTGTCATTGAGTTCATACATCGACTTCATTGTGTCAGTCATAGACTTCATTTGATGTTCCAAAGAAGCAATTCTTTGATCTTGAGGAGTCAAGGAAGAAGAAGGTTCATCAGTATTCCCATCAACCATGTAAGTCGTGACTGTATGAGGGATTATTGATGAACTAGTAGATGTTGTATGCTCTAAATCATTGCTTCGTGCATCAAAGTCAACTATAGGAGAATTACCCCCAGTAGGAAGAGGTGGGAAGTTAGATTCTCCAAGAAATTCAGAATCAATTTCAGGGATCAAATTTTTTTGACTAGAAGCCAGGACTCTTGCTCTGGTGTTTCTATATACTCCATCTGGACTATCAACTCTACCCCCGGTGTCCCGAGAAGTCATGTTGACAGAGGCAAACAAAGGCTCATCTTCATCAGGCATAGGTTCATACTGAATCCTATTGAAGACAGACTGTCGTTTATTTTGACATCTGCATTGCATTGTGACTCTTGGCTGGAAGTCACATTCATGATCACCATGGTCTTGAACTGTTGATTGACATCTGCACTGAATTATGACTCTTGGATAGAAGCCACATTCAGCATGTTCCTTTGATATAGAATTACTCCTTCTCTTCTGTTGAAGATATTCCCGTAAATCTGTTTGTGAAGATTGAGGAGTATACTTCCTGTTCTTGGGTCTTGATGGCTCTTGATTATACAAAAAGTGATTAATGTGAGCCACATAATTTCTTGCATACTCTGCATCTGGATCTTTTATCTTCATATCCAATTGGTATGGTTTCTTAACACCAGAAGTGCTGAGTTTTGTTCTTAAATCAGTGGAAGGTAACACATTGGTTTTGGAAACATGGAGTTTTCCTTCCATTGATCTGGATATTTGCAGAGAAGGAAGAGTTGAACCACTCCTTTGATTAGGAGTTGGTAACAGACCCTCTTTAATGGACAGATTCTGTACCCAATTTGAAGAAGTCATAGGAGAAGATATTAAGGAATATTTCTTCTTAGACTCATTCAGATTTTGAGACATAGAATGTCCAGAAGGAAGAGTAGTCAAAAGACCATCTCCTTTCCTTTGACTAACAAAAGTATCAGTCAAAGCTGTTCCTGAAGTAAAAACTACAGGAGCAGAAGAAACAACTAAAGAGTTATTCCTTTTCGAAGGGACTTTGTGTGGAAGACCACCACCAGTTCTAGTAGAACTCGGTGAAGAAGAAGAGATAACTAAGGAGCTATTCTTCTCTGATGAAGTACACGCTGAAACAGATTTGGCTAAAGAACCAGAGCTGTTAGCGTGACTTTTGATTTTAGAATTACACGCTGGAACAGATTTGGCTAAGGAACCAGTACTGTCAGCGTGACTGTTGAATGTGGGATTACACACTGGAATAGATTTGGCTAAGGAGCCAGTACTATCAGCGTGACTTTTAGAGTTGAATTTGCACGCTGGAACAGATTTGGCTAAGGAGCCAGTACTGTCAGCGTGACTTTTAGAGCTGAATTTGCACGCTGAAACAGATTTGGCTAAGGAGCCAGTACTGTCAGCGTGACTTTTAAAGCTGAATTTGCACGCTGGAACAGATTTGGCTAAGAAGCCAGTACTGTCAGCGTGACTTTCAACTTTGGAGATACACACTAGAACAGATTTGGCTAAGGAGCCAGTACTGTTAGCGTGATCTTTGATTGCTGTCATCTTCGAGTGCACAAGAGTGTGCGTGCTTACAGTAGAGCTCTTGCCAGTGTTAGGAGCAGACACTGTGGCAGAGACTTCACCATTGACTGCCAACTGATTCTTAGGGACATAGACAGAGTGTCCCTTCGACTTGGCAGTGATGATGGAGGCTGGAGTGGGCTTGCCACCCTTAGCCCGCTGCATTTCTTCATAGACGAGTTGATCGAATTTGATCGTCATCACCTTCTTCGTCGAGCCGATTGACGAAGTATCGCATTGAGTTGTTACCATCTCAGAAGAGGAGATGGTTTTCTCCAGCAGAGTCGCCAATTTGTTTTCCATAAAGAAATTCTCTTTATTTGTTGTGTTTCTGGGAAAATTACAACTGTAGGAATCCGATCTAGAAGACGATCGCTTTATCCCTTGGACTATGCGAAGAAGAAAAGCTCTCAAAATTTTGACAGTAGATATCAATGTATCTGTACAATGAATGAGAAAAAAGAACTCTATTTATAGAGTCAAAACAGTAACTGAAAAGATAACTACCTCACCACTGGTGCACTTGAAAAGTCACGCAAACTCTAAATACACGCAGGGTTAGTGAGTAGTTACTAGACGTGGCCCGTAACTGTTGGACACATGGCATCAGTGCATGGGTCGTGTGCAAGTTATTGGGCACGCGAGAGAGAGATCGGTGGCATGGCTGCCACGTACTCCAGTTGAAATGAAATCCACGCTGACTTGCTGAAGGCAAAAATCTACGCAGATTCGTTGACGCAGACTCGTTGAAGGCGAAATCCACGCAAGCTTTGAAGAAGAATACTTCAGAATTCATGCAGGCTTTGAGAAGAATAACTCAAAAGTCACGCAATGTTTTGAGGAAGAAGAAGGTTCAGAATCCACGCAAACCGCCAGCTGTCTTGATTTGGCACGCTTCGTCTGACATAAAATCTCTGACATTTATTATATTGTCAGCCGTATTAAATGAAGACAAGACCCAAAGTCACGCCAACTTGGTGAAGAGTGAGTCTTGCTAAGGAAGATTTCAAAAATCATGCAAAAGACGGCTGTGATCTCTCGAGTTCTGTGCATATGTGGCATACGAGGAGACGTTTCTCGACTGTTGTGTTGTCAGTCATTATGATTCTGACGTATGGCTGAGCTGTCTCTGCATAACTTCTAAAGGAGATGGCCAGGCAGAACTTAGCATATCTTTTGTGCTGCTTCTTGGATCACTCTGCATGACTTGTTCTGATCAACTCAGCGTGACTTCATTTTTTAGGCCTACACCACGTACCATGATGAACTGGATGATTAATTCTAAGAAGAAACCAAGATCCTTGGTTTATGCTATGTATCTTCCTATGGTCTTTCGTGCTTTTCGTATACCTCTTGATGAGTGCCAGTTCTTACCTGCCCCTGCCTTCCTCTCTAAGGCACGGAGGCTTCAGGCAGCAGTTGGCTCACCTGTTGTATCCGAGCACTCTGACGATGAGCCCGATGCCCCTCCTCTGGGACAGGATCCTCCTCCTCCTCCTGCCACTTTAGAGTCACTCCAGACTATGCTCCGCGATCGATTCACCTTAGAGGATGATCGCTGGACTCAGCTTGATTACCGGACCACCCTGCAGATGAGTGCCATCAGCAACTAACTGCACGATATTCGGTACTCCATGTCTCGCCATCCTTCCATGCCTATTCCTATGGAGTGGGACCCTGGTCATGAAGGGTATCGTATCGATGACCCTTGGGTTATTCGCTACTTGGATCCGGATGCGGCCTTCGTGGACCCTCGTAGTTCTTTCACTGATCCATCCGACGACGCTAGGCCTTCACGAGCTCGATGATGGATATGGACTTCTACTTGCTGCTGCTACTGAGGATCGTAGTTTATGTTTTATGCACTTTGGATTTTAGTTGCTTTTATGCACTTTGGTTGTATTAGACTTATTATTATTTGTGACTCTTGAGACATTCAGTAGTTTTATCTGTCTCTATGCAGTTTTATCTATTATCTTTTGGTGTGCTTGCCAGTTCTTATTTTTATGGTTAATTGCTAAATGCCAAAAGGGGGAGAAATTTTGGTATATTCTATATTCTTTTTGTATCTGTATCTGTGTATCTGTGCTTTGGGGGAAGAATGTTTTTATCAGGCCAACAGGATTCAAAGCAATGTTTACGGGGGAGCTATTGCTAGCTCGGCACGGATTACGGGGGAGCTATGCCATTTTTCTTAAATGTGTCCAAGTATGAATATTGAATATACAACTATCATTTTGTCAATTATCAATATGGGGGAGATTATTGACACAAAATCACAGTCAACAAAATATTGATAGAATTGACTACATGATACTTGTGATAATTCAATACGACACATGAAGACTACATCCAGTACAAGTCAGACGACAGCTCGGATTTGCAATGCAAGTTATTTTTTGAGTCTGTATTTTACAATTTTATTGAGTCTAGACTTATGTAAACTGAGTTGTGCTGAGCATCTGAGACTTAACCTATCCCCATACCCAAAATCCAATAGCTCCACACATATCCAAATAAGCCAATTGGACCCATGACTCATTATGTGCTCTGGAGACAGAGTTCGGGCCGAACTCTGCCTCCACACAGAGTTCGGGCCGAACTCTGCCTCCTAAAAATCAGCATCCTAATTTTTAGGGTTGGCTGGTTGCAAGTTGTCCAACGGCCAATTTTTTGAAAATTCCAACCAGAATTCTGGCCGAATTCTGCCTACCTGGTATCCTATAAATAGGCCATGAATTCTCTCATTTTCATTCATCCAATCTTTTCTTCTCTTCTCTCTAAAGCTCTATACAAGCCATACCCTTCTTCATCTACTAGCCACAAGCTCCCTAAGCCTCAAGTGCTCAGTACCTTTCAGTCAGGAGTTTGTGCAAGAGTTCAAGAAGTCGCTTGGAAAATTCCAAGCATCGCCACTGCGATCTTTGTAAGAAGTTGACGTGCTCTTTTGAAGAAAAGGCACGGGGTGTAACTACTATTTCACAAATAGTGGATTTAATCCTGAGCTAGAGTTCTCGGGCCTGGACTAGTCCTCCACGAGGGAAACCAGGTTAAAAATCGGCTGTGTTTGCGTATACTTTCTTGCTCCTTATTTATTTCCGCATTTACTCTGATTACTTTCAGCTTGTGAAAGAGTTTAATTTTTAATTTGCTATTATCGTTATAAACTCTATTCACCCTCCTCTAGAGTTGCCATCTGTTCTTTAGTCAAAAGTTACATAATAATAATAAAATACACATTGTCAAAAATTACATTACCCCTCCATGACGATTGCCAGTGTTCAGCATGATAATTCGATATGCTTAGGCATATTTTCGTCTGTGTTTTAAAATGCCCATTCGGATGAAGAAAGAAATATTAGTTTGTGTTAACTATGTATCCAACACGCGCAAAATCTATAAACACGGTATTCGACTGTAAACTCAGTATCGACTTACAGTTAGTAAGATGAAGGAAGGCAGCTTGAACGGGTAATCATTAGGCAGCTCGATCCTCCCATGGTAGATACCTCCCTCAAACTCTGTATCGCGAGGTCCCCGGACTGCGAACTGCCACTCGAACATATTTTCTGGATCACAATCAAAAGGCACAAGTTAAATCTACGAATTCAAAGACAAACCCATACTCCTATTTAAATTCAGCTTATAATTTTGAACCATATACCTATACGTGGGAAAATATTTCATCAAAGATGCAAAGAACACAGCTTCTCAATCTCAACAAAATCAAATTGTTAGCAGATCCTAACGAGGGAAAAACATATTCTTTTGATCTTTAATTCAGCATATAATTTGCTGCAAAATGCACAAAATGTTTAAAATTGATTTTTCAATCTCCACCGGATCAAACTACACACGGATCCCAAGATCCACCAATTGATGAACATAACACTCAAAACGCTAAGCGCATACCCCCCTACATTTCTTCGATCAACACACAATTAAGATATTGATGCTCCAATTGCACGACATGTTCAAAACACAAAACTCTCCAAAACATACTCTAATACCAAAGCATACATAAAACTCAACAAGAAAAGAATACTATTTCAGGAATCATATCAGAGTTTTGTTTGATAATAGAGAGAAAAAACAAATTCTACAATCACTTAAATATTATTTTCATTGTATATGCAAATCCATATAGATTATATATCGAATCATATTAGAATCCTATGACTACTGACTAATCAAATTCCTTCTACTTTACTTCCTAGTATCTTACCGTCTCACGGACATTATGGACATAACTCTGAGGAACTATAAAAACACATGCAACAAGTATCAATCTGAAAGAGTACCTACACTAAATTTGCCCACACCAAGAAAAGAAAAGGTGGAAAAAAAGCCATAAAAGACCTACAGATTAGGAAGAAAACATTCAGCCAGCGGTAGGTTCCTCAGCCTTCGGTCTACTAAATGATTTTTGGGTCTCCAGTATAGGCATATATGGCACGATGGACTTTATGAAAACTTCGACAGTTGGCTTCTCGAAAGGGTTTTCACGAGGGCTCACTACCGTCTTTTCCACAGCATCAAACTTGGCAGTGGCCCACGGTGCAATGCCAATATTTCCAGCAACACTTGGTGTATCTATCGTCAAGGAAGAGATGGCATCTCGTGCTGCATACCACGAATGGCCACATGTCAGGCACTCTAGCTGTGGATTAGTTAAACGCAAAAAGGAAAAACCTTATTACTAAAGTAGTAGTTTTATTCCTTCTGAAAAGTAAGATTAATCTCTTGATTGAGTCATAGATTATGCAAGCTGATAAATATTAGAAAAGAAAGCTTTGGTTCATATAGATCTATATTTCCATGCGCAAATATATCATTGTTTTGCAAAACATTCATCCTCAAACAGACAGTTTTGACATGTATATACTGCAGAATATTAACAATTAGATTTTATTTCCCCTACACTATTTCAGAGAGAAAAACTAGCTCAACCAGGAATGGGTCACCAACAAGATGTCCAAAAGTAAATCAGAACATGACTCTTCAATTCATAGCACCCTATCCGTCATAGGCTCTATTCACACATACTATATAATTCATTCCAAAATCTTCTGTTCTCATCTCACTTAAGTAATTCCCCTCTCCTGGTATACTCAGACACAAAATTGGATGTGTAATGTAATACTTCTATATAGTCATAGTACGCAACGATAGGTACTACAGTAATTCAAGATGATAAGTCAAATTCCCCGAGACTAAACTACAATCTGAACTATTGCCCACAAAACTAGGCTCCCATATTCTTAACTCATAAAGTTTCCAATTTACAAGGACCTATTTTCTTAACTGATAATATAAAAAAAAGGAAACCCCTGACATGTAGTTAAGGGTGCAGGATAGCCGAGTTTAATATGTACCAAACTAGCGTCTGATCCTTTCTGCTAATGAGATTTTAAAAAATATAACATGTTTAAGCTTGATCAGTACGTACGTCTACACGTTTAATAATCTAAATAGCTCTTGAAGACCATTTTGGAAAATAGGGTAAATATCCATACTAAATAGAAACATAGATTAAATCGCAAACAAATTGCTATACAAGAAGTATGAAGGAATAGGCAGATGCTATATGCGATCAATTTATATCAGTAAAAATTAGGAAGCAAAATTTTCACTAGTTGGTCATATAGGGGATATTATATATTGCATCTCTAATTTCACGTCAAAACAGATAAATCATGAGGACCTAGGGTTTCTATCTCTACTTAATCAAATTATGTGAAAACCCTAAATTTCTTCAACCGACAAACAAATCAGGAGATTGGAACCATATTTTCAGCAAGGACCGATAAAATCAGGGTTAGGATATCATTTTGATGTTATACCTTGAGCGGAAGGCTGGTGAAGTCGTCGGAGGGGTTCGACTACATCTCCATCACCTGTAACGCTCTAGTACCAAAATATGTATAGGACCAGGATACGG
This sequence comes from Iris pallida, assembly GCA_029216955.1. NCBI lineage: Eukaryota > Viridiplantae > Streptophyta > Magnoliopsida > Asparagales > Iridaceae > Iris > Iris pallida. The sequence continues at coordinate 10,028,602 of JANAVB010013397.1, forward strand.
TACATGCCAACAGCACTTCACCAGTGGGCCAAATCTCAAAGTAAGTCCATTAGCAAAATGCTTAAGCTGTAAATCATGATAACAACCCAGCAATACAATACAAGTCACAGGTCACAGCTAATCTCATCCACACAGAAATAAGACACGAGATCAAGTCCAATAAAATAATAATAATGATAAAGATCTGTCCAACATGAAATAGAAATAATAACTGTGCGGGTAAGACATCCTGAAACCACAGTAATAAGAAACGAATAATCAACTACATGTCCACTGATGAAAAGAAAGAAAATAATATATCAAGTCTAAAATAAAGAGACATGTCTCAAGAGAAGTCCTCGACCACTATCTCGTCCTCCTGCGAAGGTACATCACCAGTCTCGATGCCAGAGCCGTGAACCTCTACTCTGTCTACGCCTGGAGAGATCACCAGGTCCTCAGAGGACTACAAGACACATAATATACATGCCTACTGTACAATAAATAACATGCAAGAAAATAAAAAATGGTACAAGGAACAATAAGAGACAAAAGAATAAGTATAAATGGAATACCGTCAAAGATAGTGCTATCAAGCGTGACAATAAGTAAGTCGGGGTAACTGCAGCCCGATGGGAGCTCACAGTCCTATAGTCAGTAGTCGATGGGGAATCCCTAACTATAGTAAGGCTGATTCGCACTCGATGGGAGCTCACGAACAAGGTGGTCAGGTATAGTTGTAGAAGCATGAAATTTTCAGCAGACTGGATATATGCGCCCAACTCACCAAGGAGCCTTATGCGCCCAAATCACCAATGAGCCTTATGCGCCCAAAGCTTCCAGCAAGGTCATATGCGCCCAAGCTCCAATGAGGTCATATACCCGTGCGCCTAAGACAAGCTCCTCCAGAAGGGGGCACATAGCCCTGTTTCAGGCTATGCCCCCAAGCCAGAATAGCCCCTGACTCAGTCAAAGCCACGATCAAAATGTGCACCGAAGCCTATGGCCACGTCAGCCTCCACGAGCAGTCGTGCACCGATGTATGCGGCCACGTCAGCACCACGATCAACCCACGACCACGCAGCCTACATGCGCCTACATCCTATGCGCCCAAAGCAGGACCATGCGCCCACATAAAAACCAGTGTGTTTCCTCTTGTGGGCGCATATCATCATTCCAGCTCAAGAACTACTATAAAAAGGGGTCTCATCCCTCTTTAAAACACAGAGAGGAGAGCATTTTCAAGAGCCAAATTGCTGCACTTCTTACCAGTGAGCCGAGAGTTAGCAATTTTCTTAGGTTTTCTCCTACTTTGTAATCGGAATGTCAACAGAGTAAAGGAGCAACTGTCGTTCGATCTCCATCGTCCCATTCCCCAGAATTCTTTTTTGTACTCGGGGATCCTCAGCGCAGGATCTCTCAGGCATACTCAATTTGTGGTGTCTTGCGCCAATAAAAAAAGACAACGTTTCTTCTTCTTTTTGTGTGTGTCCACAAAAATGGTGACTCTGCTGGGGACTACCTTTTCCTCTAACGAGAAGGTGGTGACGCAATCTGATACCGACAAAGTGGGAGCACTCAGAAGATGCTGATCGTGAAGTTCGATCAGCAGGCATTCAAAGAGATACTCTCGAGGGACGGCTCTACTGCCTCAAAATTAGCGAAGCCAAACAAGTCTCGCAAGACTTTGCTTCCGAAGGCTCGCCGTGCATATCCTGTCAGTGCCATAGCAGATATGCAACTGGAGGACTCTGTCACATGGATGCATGGCTCTTCCACAGAAGCTCCCCAAATGAAGAAGGCTCACACCGTTCCAGGCTCTACTAGCCTAGCGGCTTCTCTCTTGTGCAACCAACAACAGAGTGTTCAACGCTCGAGACTTGGCAAAGGAAAACACTACGGTGCCAAGAAATGGAGTGTACGACACTCTGGGTAAACCCAGCGAGGCTCACAAACGAAGGAGGCAAAGCTGGATGAAAATAGTGCTGCTCCAACAAGCATGCACCCAAAGCTATACGCCCAAGGGGGTGTGTGGACGCATAACTCTAATCAGAAGGCTTCTGTCTTCGACAGATTGGGCATCCAGGGTCATGCGCCCAAGGCTATGTGCCCAGGCCCAACTGATCCATACTATGTACCCACATCGAGGAAGCTCAGACATGCTGCCAAGAAGCATGCGTCTAAAGCCAGTCTCCAGGGCCTATGCACCCAAAGCAAAAAAGATAGGCCCCAACGCGTATAGTATGGGGCTGTCTTCAAGGACATCACAGAACTTAGGTGTGGGGGTTGCCTCTGCACGTGAACTAAGTTTGGATGTGCCAACTCTCCTTACAAACCTGCATGCAAAGCTCGGTGATGCATGTAACATGGGTTTTAAGGCAAAACTCCCTTCCGCTGACTTACGTGACATGATAAATCATAAGCGTAAAGCGAGGAAGGATATAACAATTCATGGTGCACATCCGTGCACCAGTATTGTCATCAATTGTTGCTGCTCCAAAGCAACGAGAGTGTCTCAGAGACAGTCCGTGTTTCGACGGCTGTATTTCTCTGACGATGAAATATCGTTGTGTGTTTCATCCAACATGGCTTCATGGGGTGCCCCTTATGGAAGCCCCAATCAAAGACGGTGGACCACGAACCCAACTTTCTCTCTCAGTTCCGCGAGAAGAAGGAGAAAAAGTCTACCAAAAGATCGCCAGCAGGCTGTCACATCTGAAGGAATCTATATGGGTACTCGGTCAAAGGCGAGATTCCGTATAGATGACGAGGACTCCTAAGCTGGGGGTAGTATTTCCTCAGAGTCTAAAATAGATAACGTTCACACTGGGGGTAGCCTTCCAGAGGACGACGATCTCTCCGAGTTTGATGGCGACTATCTACCTCCCCTACATGAAGATGAGGGACTTGTTAACTCAGAGACAGACAGTATCAGCACTAGTTGTACTATTTTCTCTATTCATCATCGCATGTCATCTACATACATGGCAGACAGAAAAAGACCTAAAGAATCCAGTAATCAGACCAGCAAACGGCTAGAGGGTCTTGAAACAGCATTTGCCAAGATCACTGATATGCTTACCAGTATTATGGCGGTCCAAGCTGCTAGGGCTGTTTCTCTACCGCAACAAAATGTCTCATCTCACGTTAGTCCAGCTCATAGCAAAAACCCTCCTTCACTACAAAAGGAGTACCATTCCGTTGCACCTCCGCCAAATCTTACAAATACTGGGGGTGGTCCTTCGCCAACGACGCCTGACAACCGTTCAGCAGCCATTTCCCAATACCTGCTCAATCAACAAGATGTAATTGATTCCCTGGTTGCCCGTTTCGACACCATCTCACACAAAGACAAGCTTCAGAAGATGTGGATATCTCAACCTTATCCTCCTAAATGGAAGAATGCTACTTGCCCTCCTAACTACAAGTCATTGACGCTAAATTCATTTGATGGATTGACTTCTCCTCGTCAACACGTGACATACTTCAACATGCAGACTCTACACTTACCCAGGGATGATCCGTTCTTGTCAAAGCTATTTATTAGCACCTTTCAGGGGTTTGCTTTTGAATGGTTCTGCAGTCTGCCTGACGGTTGTATCAATTCTTTCAAAGACTTGGAGAGGTTGTTCATCAATAGATTTTATGAGAGTGGCATGCATGTTAGCATGTCCACCCACATCGAGGCCAAACAAAGGAGGACTGAGTCTGTCATTGCTTTTATCGAACGCTTCAGGCGGCTAGCGTTGAAGATGCCCTTCGGCATACCAGACTCCGAACTTATGGATATTTGTTGACATAACTTTCTTCCTACAGTAAAGTTCTGTCTGGGTATACATAAGTATGATACATGGCCCACATTCATTGGGGCCGCTGATGCTGCTGAAAATGATGTTCCTAATTTCGAACTACTGGGGTTGAAAACACCCAAATCTGAAGACAAGGGCAAGCATCCTCAAACTATCTCTGTCCGTGGGGGTAAAGGAAAAGAAGTTCTGAAGGTCGATACTTCCAAGGGAGCTTCCAATTCTCAAGGTGCCGCCGACAAGCCTAAGGAGACCTTTTTCTTTGACGAAGACGATGTCATTACCATTTTTCACACATTGACGAAGGGTAATAAACTGATACTGCCTCCACCACGACGTCCTACAGAGGCGAACCAACTCAACGATCCCAAGTACTGTCTTTATCATCAGTACGTGCATCATTCCACCAAGGACTGTATCGTCCTTAAGAAGAAGATACAACAGCTTATCGACAGCCAAGTAATCAACCTCGAAGCTGAAGACAAGGTCGTATCTTCTAACATGATCTTCAGTTTGGTGACTTTTCACCCACAGAAGTCCTAGACGATGTGATTTCGATCCCCAAGGCAATAATAGAAGTCATCAACCTACCGCCAGCTCATAACTCAACCTTGGTGCTACTCACGACTGAACGTGGTGAGATCATATGGGTCCATCCGGAACTTGTACAAGAAATAACACAGGGAGTGGTATCTTCCAAAGCAAAAAAGGGCAAAAAATACAAGTCATGTCATATGGTGTCTTTTCCCATCTATGAAGTTCTATCTAGTGAGACGCGATCGGAGAAGGCTTATCTTTGGACGTACGATCCCGCACAAGAAGAAGCAGTACCTTCTCAAGCTCCTGCTGCCCCCACAAGCTCAGAAGCCGGCCCGTATAAGCCTTAAACTACCGACAAAGCCAAGCAGAAGGAGACACGGTTTGACAAGTCTCTGAAGGCACCAGCTCCCGAAGGCATGGATCGGCCCTACAACTTTGACATACTGGCATAGCCGGCCATTACACCTGCCAGGTTGTCTCTGTTCGATCTATTGTGACTCTCCAAAGAAACGCAAAAGGCCTTAAGTGAGGCATTACTACATGTCGACTCTTATCTCGCTGAAGTCAAAGCCCCTACTGAAGACCCTGTCTCGTGTCCCCACTGCCACAGTACTATAGAAGTGGTGCCCAACATCACCTTTTCACAGGAGGACATGCTACTCAAAAATAATCATCATGATAGACCCCTGTACTATACAGGGCATATAGGAGAGATTAAGGTGGATCGGATGCACATCGATCCAGGTTCCTCCCTCAGCATCATGTAGGAACGAAATCGTAAAGCAGAATACTCTAGAGGGGGGGTGAATAGAGTAGGCAGCAGAATAATGCTAATTAAAAATTGTTAGCAGCAAGATCACAGAATAATAATCACAACTAAATAATGTAAAGGCAGAGATAAGAAAGCAAACGTAAAGACGACAATGTATACTGGTTTCCCTCTGTTGAGGACTAGTCCAGTCGGTAGAACTCTTGCTACCAGTTGAATCCACTATTGGTAAAACCGCAAGTTTTCTTACGAAGTCCTTGCAACTTCTACAACGCGAGCTTTGATACGAAGAACTCGTCCAACTTCAATTGTGAAGAGTTGAATCTTCTATCAAGCCTTCTGATTACAATCACTCAGAAACTTCTAGACCACACTGCACTGGCAAATCGACTAGAGGTTTGTAACTGGCTTGGGATCTGAAAATTAAAGCTCGAGAAAAACTCTTTGGAAGACTGAAAGCTTTAAGTAGAGAGAAGATTGAAAGTGAATGAGTGAGTTAAAATGATCGAAATCCTTCTCTATTTATAGGAGTTCCAAAGACAAAATTCTGGCAGAATTTGGGCAGAATTCGGGCAGAACTCGATGAGCAAATCTTGGTCAAATTCGCAACTGCAGGAGGACCAAGTTCCAAGGAATTCAAAAACAAAATGGCCACTAACCGAACTCTGGCCGAACTATGGCAGAACTCTGGCCGAGTTCTGTCAGGGTTGGGTTAGGGTTTTTCAAAATAGATTTTCGGGAATTTTAAAAACCTTTTTGGAGCTTTTGTAAATACGAATGTTTTTCAAAACTAAAGATATTTTAAAAATATTTTGAAATCATTTTGGAATAGCCTATTTGCCAGTACGACTCGGTGTACAAAGTATTTCTAGACTCAATAAAATAAAAGATTACATTGCTCAAAGAAATACAGACTCGAACAGGCAAACAACGCTTCGGTCTTGAACTGAGTAGATAGCCGTTCTTGATCATGTCCAAGAGTCTGAGATATCCTTACTAGCTCCATATATCGAGACAGAGTTTGATCAATTATTAAAATCAGTTTGACCATATGACCAATAGGCCAACAATCTACCCCATTTTAATAATTGACAAACTATGAATGATATAACATCTTTTGAGATAAGATACCACAAAAAATGTTCAAAATTGTTCAATCCCTGTATTATTCTCAAAACAAAATGTTAGATCCTATTTCTCCCCCGCTGTCACTTAGCAAAATAATTGCAAAAAATAGGCTCTCCCGCAATTAATACATAAGCTACAACAGTGAAGAAACACAAGAAAATAATATCTCATACAATAAGAATATACAAGACATAACAGAAAAGTATTTCACAGGCAGTTTATAATATAGAAGCAGATAAAGATGCTTATAAAGAACAAATAAACTGATATGAAAGATAAACTACGCATCCCATAAAAATAAAATGATGTTCAAGAGACATCAAGAAATATCCAGTACAAGTCCAAAAAAACTGATAATAAAAGCTAAAAAGAAAGAAACTTGGAATGTCGAAGCATTTCCAAGTGTACAGTAGACAATAACTAAGTTCAAAATCAGCTAATATATCATCATCACATCTCCTCATCATCCTTGACTCATTTCAAAAATTTAATTCAAAGATTAGTAATTTCAACCTTCAATTAATATAATTAATATTATTTTATAGATTAAATATCGTTACACAGCGACTGTCTCAGATTAGCTGTAGGAGTACTGTCCCAGCTGGCGGAGGTTCACCGAAGAACTCTTAAGTACCGCTTCGCTTCAACCGTAGTTGTGGTGACAGACAGACTCTTTATTGGCTTGTCTCTAACACAGTTTTTGCGTATTGAAATATAACCATAAAACAAAATTAATTAACATTATTGACGTCTAAAATTCTTAATTCTTGACGTAAATAATTGAAACGATCTTCTGCTAGAGGTTTTGTGAAGATGTCAGCTAATTGATTCTCAGTGTCTATATATACAAGGTCAATATCTCCATTCTGATGATGATCTCTAAGAAAATGATGTCGGATCTCGATATGCTTAGTACGAGAGTGACATACTGGATTCTTAGTCAAATTAATTTTGCTCGTGTTGTCACAGAAAATGGGAATGTGTGTGAAAAATAAATCATAGTCTTCCAAGGTTTGTTTCATCCACAAAATCTGAGCACAACAACGTCCTGCGACGATATACTCAGCCTCTGTTGTTGATAGGGCTACAGAATTTTGCTTTTTACTAAACCATGAGACTAAAGCCTTGCCTAAGAAATGACATGTGTCGTTGGTACTTTTTCTATCAACTTTGCATCCAGCAAAATCTGCATCCGAGTAACCAATAAGGTCAAAGGACTTAGTTTTGGGATACATAAGCCAACAGAAGAAGTGCCCTTAAGGTATCGAAAGATACGCTTAACTGTGCACAGATGTGATTTCTTTGGATTAGCTTGAAAACGTGCACACAGGCAAACACTAAACATAATATTTGGACGACTAGCAGTTAAATAAAGTAAACTATCGATCATACCTCGATACTTACGTGTGTCGACCGGCTTGCCTTGTTCATCAATATCAAGCTTTGTTGAAGTTGCCATCGGAGTGCCAATAGGTTTGACATTGTCCAGATCAAACTTCTTTAGCAAATCTTTTGTGTACTTGGCTTAATTTATGAATGTTCCAGTTTGTTTGATTTGCAGTCCGAGAAAGAATTTTAGCTCTCCCATCATGCTCATCTCAAACTCATTCTGCATACACTTAGAGAATTCTTGACAAAGAGATTCATCAGTAGATCCAAATATAATATCATCAACATAGACTTGTATTAAAAGAATATTATTATTCAAAGACTTAATAAACAAAGTAGTGTCAACCTTTTCCTTTGAAAAATCGTTATCAAGTAGAAAAGAGCTTAGACGATCATACCAAGCACGAAGTGCTTGTTTCAAACCGTATAAAGCTTTCTTCAACTTGAAAACATGATCAGGAAATTTGAAATCAGTAAAACCGGGTGGTTGAGCTACATAAACCTCTTCTTTTATAAAACCATTTAAAAAAGCACTCTTGACATCCATTTGAAATAATTTAAAATTATAAAAACATGCAAATGCATATAACATGGGAATGGATTCTAATCTCGCAACTGGGGCATAAGTCTCATCGTAGTCGATACCTTTTTCCTGATTGTATCCTTGAGCTACGAGTCGAGCATTGTTACGAGTCACTAAACCATTCTCATTAAGTTTATTTCGGAATACCCAACGGGTGCCAATGACCGGATAATCAATAGGCTTGGGAACAAGTTCCCAAACTTGATTTCGTTCAAATTGGTTTAATTCCTCATGCATAGCATCTAACTAAAAATGATCACTACATGCTTCATCAATAGTTTTGGATTCTAGCTGTGAAATGAATGCAACACTAGAAACAATATCTCTACTGGATGTACGAGTACTTACACCTTTGGTAATATCACCAATTACCAAATCCTTTGGATGATCAGCCGTAAATTTCAATCTTTTCGGCAGACTCCGAAGGTAGCTGCTTCCGGGTTCTTCTCTTGGAGAATCAGCTGGTGTTGGGCTTGGTACAGTAAGATCTTCGTCATTGTCATCGATAGTCATTTGATTCAATTCATCAAAGGTGACGTTGATTGATTCTTCGATGATCATAGTTCGTTTGTTGAAGACTCTGTATCCTTTGCTCTTCGCCGCATAACCTAAAAATATATCTTCATCGGCCTTTTCGTCAAACTTTCCCAAATTATCTTTTGTATTAAGAATAAAGCATTTACAACCAAATATTCTAAAATATGAAACTGATAGAATTTTATCAAACCATAACTCAAATGTAGTATTCTTCAATTTGGATCGAATTAGAACTCTATTGAGAACAAAACAAGCTGTATTGACAGCTTCAGCCCAGAAATACTTGGGTAGACTAAACTGGTTTAACATTACTCTGGCCATTTCGAATAGAGTTCTGTTCTTACGTTCCACAACTCTATTTTGTTGTGGAGTCCTAGGGCAGGAGAACTCGTGTACAAAACCGTGTATGTCACAAAATTGCTCAAACTCTGTATTCTCGAATTCGCCACCATGATTGCTTCTAATACGAGTGATCATGTAACCTTTTCATTCTGTACTTTCTTACTAAAGGCGACAAATTCGGATAATGCATCATTCTTGCGTGTCAAAAAGTATACCCACGTGTATCTAGAGTAATCTTCTACAATTACAAAAGCATATAACTTACCTCCGAGGCTAGCAACTCTGCTAGGACCAAATAAGTCTATATGTAGCAATTGTAGAGGTCTAGTAGTACATACTGCGTTTACTGACTTAAATGTGGATCTGGTAGCTTTGTTCTTTTTACATTGGCTGCATACCGAATCCTTCTTGAATGTTATGTCCGGTAAACCGCGTACTAGCTTCTTCGTGGATAATCTTGAGATTGTGTCCATATTTGCGTGACCGAGTCTCATATGCCACAGATGACTCTCATCACTTTTAGCCATTAAGCATCTACCTGAAATGTTAGTTTCTTCCAAAAAATAGAAAACATATATGTTGTCTTCCCTGATACCTTTAAAGATAGTACTACCAGTTGAGCTATCAACAATAGTACATTTGTCTTTGCCAAAGTTGATGCCATAACCATGATCAGCTAAATAACTTATGCTTAGTAGATTATGTTTCAACTCGGTAACCAGACAGACATCCTTAATCACAGGATAGGAAGATTTACCAACATCACTGATACCAATGATATACCCTTTCAAGTTGTTACCGAATGAGACATAGCCTTCCTTCTTCTTCTTCGACAGTGTTGCAAATAATGTAGCGTCACTGGTCATATGTCGTGAACAACCGCTGTCGAGGATCCATTTGCTTTTAGCATATGAAAGGTGTTCCACCTACAAAACAATTTGCAGATGAAACTTTTGGTACCCATTTCTTGTAGGGTCCTGAAATGTTAGCTTTTGGTATCCATGCATAAATATTTAAATCAACAAGCTTTCTGATTCTATATGCAGGAGAAATATGACCAATGAGGCCACAATAATAACATTGTGCATGTTGAGTGTTGAAAGCTGAGTGGTGTGCATGGTTGGTAGGTTTAGGTTTTCTAGTATAGAAGAAAGCATACCTATAATCCTGTTTGGGCTTAACCTTTTGGGGTAAAGGTTTGATATGGTTAGGTCTGACAGTGTTTGATTTGGGAAAGTTCCGATTATTCGGTAAGTGACACGTGTTAGAGTAGGAAGCAGCAGTCTCAGGCTGTTTTCCTAACCTAATTTCCAATCTTTTGGAAGTGTCATACAACTTAGTATAGTCAGAAGTGAGTGCTTCCATTCTGACTTGTGCACATTGAAGACTTTTCTTCTCTTTAGAAAGTTCTTCTTTCAGTTGGTCAATAACCTTGTCTTTTTTTCAGATGACTTGGTAGTCTCGTGTAATAAGTGCTTGACAGATGAAAGCTCACCAGACTCACTAACATTATTTCTAACCTCAGCTAGTTGGTCGGTAAGTCTTCCTATTTCACCTTTGTACTCTTTGAGTACCTTCTTAGAGGTCTGATATTTTCTACGCAGTTTCCTGTAATCACTTATCAGTTCACTGAAGGCATCTCCTAATTGCTCAAAGGTGAAGTCATCATATGTATCAACTACAGGTTCAGAGAGTACCTGATCGGATGCCATAAAGCATACATTTGCAGCGTCTTCTGATTGTTCATCTTCTGAGTCGCTGGCTTCACTTTTATGCCATATGGTGGTATTGGCATACTTCCGTGATTTTGATCTCTTCAGGTTCCCTTTTTATACCTGTTGCTCTTCTTGCTTGATGATGAGTTTGTAGGACAATCCTTCTTCATGTGTCCCTTCTTCTTGCAGCCATAGCAGACAGCATCATCTTGATACCAGTTGTTGCTGCTATTGTTTTCTTTGGCTTTCTTCTCATATCTCATGAATCTTTTGAATTTCTTTGCTAGGAGTGCTTGATCTTCAGCATCAGATTTACTGCTGTCTGAATCACCTTCAGCAGCTTTTCTGTGCTGAGCCTTGAAAGCGATCGTCTTCTCCTTTGGTGCAGGCTCTTCAAAATCTTGTAGCTCCAGTTCATGAGTGAGTAGCTTACCCATGAGTACTTCGAGTGTCATGGTAGTGAGGTCGTTTCCTTCAATGATTGCAGTAGCCTTCGGAATCCAGTTCTTTGTAAGTACTCGCAGGAGTTTATGAATCTTTTCATGGTTACTGTAATCTTTGCCCAGGGAGGACAAAGGATTTACAATATCCAAGAATCTTTCGAACATCTGAGTAACTGTTTCGTTGGGCTTCATCTTGAACACATCATACCCTTGAGTAAGTCTGCTGACCTTTGATTCTTTGACTTGAGTTGTTCCCTCATGTGTGACTTCAAGAAGTTTTTATACTTCATTTGCAGTTGTGCAGATAGACACCCTGTTAAATTCAGTTCTGTCTAAAGCACAAAATAAAGCGTTAATAGCACATGCGTCAAGACTGGCCTTTTTCTTTTCTTCCTCTGTATATCTGTTATGGGGTTTTTCAGTTAAAACTCCATCAATATTTATACGAGGTGGCTTTTGATAGCCATCAATAACAATAGACCATAAATCAAAGTCAAGAGATTTCAAGAAAAAACTCATCCGTGTTTTCCAATAAGTGTAGTTTGTGCCGTCAAACAGTGGAGGTCTGTTTGTGGCTTGGCCTTCACTTGTGAATTTCACAGTTGCCATGTGTTGTGTTGTGATCTATATAACAATTAATTAAATGAATAAATAATTGTAATGTTACCTTGTTTTACCTGTAACACCAGCTCTGATACCAATTGTAGGAACGAAATCATAAAGCAGAATACTCTAGAGGGGGGCGAATAGAGTAGGCAGCGGAATAATGCTAATTAAAAATTGTTAGCAGTAAGATCACAGAATAATAATCACAACTTAATAATATAAAGACAGAGATAAGAAAGCAAACGCAAAGACGGCGATGTATACTGGTTTTCCTCTGTTGAGGACTAGTCCAGTCGGTAGAACTCTTGCTACCAGTTGAATCCACTATTGGCAAAACCGCAAGTTTTCTTACGAAGTCCTTGCAACTTCTACAACGCGAGCTTTGATACGAAGAACTCGTCCAACTTCAATTGTGAAGAGTTGAATCTTCTATCAAGCCTTCTGATTATAATCACTCAGAAACTTCTAGACCGCACCGCACTGGCAAATCGACTAGAGGATTGTAACTGGCTTGGGATCTGAAAATTAAAGCTCGAGAAAAACTCTTTGGAAGACTGAAAGCTTTAAGTAGAGAGAAGATTGAAAGTGAATGAGTGAGTTAAAATGATCGAAATCCTTCTCTATTTACAGGAGTTCCAAAGACAGAATTCTGGCAGAATTCGGGCAGAACTCGATGAGCAAATCTCTGTCAAATCCGCAACTGCAGGAGGACCAAGCTCCAAGGAATTTAAAAACAAAACGGCCACTAACCGAACTCTGGCCGAACTCTGGCCGAACTCTGTCAGGGTTGGGTTAGGATTTTTTAAAATAGATTTTGGGGAATTTTGAAAACCTTTTTGGAGCTTTTGTAATTACGAATGTTTTTCAAAACTAAGGACATTTTAAAAACATTTTGAAATCATTTTGGAATAGCCTATTTGCCAGTACGACTCGGTGTACAAAGTATTTCTAGACTCAATAAAATAAAAGATTACATTGCTCAAAGAAATACAGACTCGAACAGGCAAACAACGCTTCGGTCTTGAACTGAGTAGATAGTCGTTCTTGATCATGTCCAAGAGTCCGAGATATCCTGACTAGCTCCATATATCGAGACAGAGTTTGATCAATTATTAAAATCAGTTTGACCATATGACCAATGGGCCAACACATCATCCCTAGAAGTTTGCTTCAAATTCTAGGAATCACTTTGCATAAGCTATCTACAACTAATACAACTATCATGGCTTTCAATGTTGGAAAAAGCCACCCGTTGGGCAAGATCCGTCTCAAGTGCCAGATCGGTGATCTTCGAACGGAGGTTTCTTGCTATGTGATCGATGCCAATGTATCCTACAACGTCTTGTTGGGACGTCCATGGATACACGAGAACATGATCGTTCCTTCTACACTACACCAGTGCTTTAAGTACGTCAACAGTGACGGTATCGTGAAGACAGAGTTTGTCGTTGTCGATCCTTTTAAGGGCATCGAAGCCTACTATGGAGATTCAGTACTTTACCAATCTCAGCCCCCCAAGGATGACGGCAACGAAGCTGACAATAAAGCTGAAGCAAGTTCATCCTCTAATGATGGTCCCCTGATTATCCGAGTCAAAGGACGTACTACTCCAAAAAGTACTCCGAAGCTTCTCACAATCTGGATAAAAAAAGAAGAACCCTGATAAGGTCAAACCATTGACCATCACTCTCCGTAAGACCTCGGGAGAAACCTGCTGAAGTCTGTCCTCCCAATCCTGAAGAATTACCCTACGTGGTGAACTTGGCCAAGACTGTGGCTCCTCTTCCAGATGATGATCCTCTCAATAAGTATATCAATACTCATAATAACGTACCTTCAGCGAATGATGTTATCCCTGAAGAAGAACTTGTGCATTTTCTTAGTAAAGGTTTATCTTTGAATTACTCCGATGTCTATCAATCTGTAAACCACTACATAGATACGATATACGCTCTAGAGCACGACATAGGACCACACCTCTGCATGCCGGTCACGACGCCTCACCTGCGGGAAAAAGTTTATCCAGAAGATATCCACTACATCATCGTTCCAGCCAGAAAGAAGGGTGAAGAACTAATCATCTTCGGTCGAATAATTGGCGAAAGAAAGTTCGTTCCGGACTCTACTTCTTCCAAGCACAATACGGAAGCTGATTATGACTCTAGGAAAATATAACTTTTCTGATATAGTTGGCAGGCCAAGAATATCATCCAGAACATGGGATATGACATCAAAAGCGACCAGGGGCGAAATTACGGCTGGGGACGACGGTTGCCAATACGACACTTTTCTCCTCCCGGCAAACCCGAGAACTACTATCAACGAAACGTTGTTGGTTTGGGTTATGTCACTCCTCTAACAACTCCCTAAAGATCAAATGATGAAGCAGATCATTGTTCTTATTCTTCTGATTCCTACCTCTGGGACTCAGACTCCAGCATTTGCGACATGTTCAAAGCAACTCTGTCCGTCAACATGGTTTCAGTTGACCAAATTGCGGACGATGTCCAATCGATCGAGCTTGAACAATGGGCTCAAAAAATGGATACTAGGTAGGAGCTGTGCTTCAAATAATGTAAACCACTTACCGAAGACGAAGTCATCCAAGTTAATTTAGGAGATGAATCATCTTTTAAACCACTCTTCATCAGCAAAAGTCTATCTGGCGATGAACGACAATCTCTTATACAGCTTATAAGAGAATACATCGACATCTTTGCATGGATCTATGAAGACATGCCAGGCCTGGTCCCTAAAGTCGCCATGCACCGCCTAAATATTTCGTCTAAAGCTAAGCCAGTGAAGCGGCAGCAAAGACGATTCTGACCAGATATCACGGAGGCCATCGAGAATGAACTCAAGAAGCTCATTGAAAGTGGATTCATTCGCGAAGAACAACACCCTGACTGGGTTGCCAATATTGTTCCAGTCATGAAAAAGAACGGTAAAGTTCTAGTATGTATTGATTATCGTGATTTGAACTCTGTATGCCCGAAAGACGAGTTCCCTCTATAGATCACCGACGTAATGATCGACAATACTTGCGGCTTCGAGCGGATGTCCTTCATGGATGGGTTCTCAGGCTACAACCAGATCAAGATGTTCCCCGACGACAAGAAGCATACATCTTTTTGAACACCGTTGGGGGTATACTGCTATACGGTGATGACCTTCGGATTGAAGAATGCAGGGGCGACATACCAGCAAGCTGTGAAGACAATTTTTTGCAATCATTTATGCAAAACTATGGAGTGCTACGTAGATGATATCGTATTTAAAAGTTGTCTCAAGGGCAACCACCTCCAAGACTTGAGAACGGTGTTCGAACTAATGCGTGTACACCAACTCAAGATGAATCCAACCAAGTCCTTTCTGGAAGTCTCCAGTGACAAGTTCCTCGGTTTTGTCATCACTTTAAATGGTATACATCTTGACCCGGATAAAGTGAAGGCTATCCTCGATATGCATCCTCCAAGAAATCTCAAAGAGCTACGCGGACTACAAGGAAGGCTAGCCTACATCAGACGATTCATTTTAAACCTTTCTGGAAGGTGTCAACCATTCACTCAGCTCATGAAAAAAGGCGTATCTTTCGTCTGGACTGAACAATGTCAACGCACATTCGACGACATCAAGAAGTATCTCACAAGCCCCCCAGTTTTGGTAGCTCTAATAATAGGAAAGCCCTTCTTACTATATGTCCATGCTATGGACCATTCTCTTGGCGCCCTATTAGCTCAGAAGAATGAAGACGGCCATGAACAGGCAATCTACTACCTCAGCCGTACAATGGTGGGTGCCGAGCACAGATACACACCTGTGGAGAAGGAATGCCTTGTACTGGTATTTGCCATCCAGAAGATACGCCACTACATGTCTGGGCAGACTATCCACATCATATCTAAAGTCAACCCTCTCAAAATACTCATGACTAAATCGGGTTCTCTCAATTCCTATTTAGCTACATGGGCAATGCTGTTGACTCCATATGATATGTTGTTCGTTCCTCAGAAGGCAGTAAAAGGCCAAGCGTTAGCTGATTTCCTAGCAGCTCATCCGGTGCCAGAATCTTCCAAACTCTATGACGAAATCTCCGATAAAGTAGTAGAGTCTAACACCGCAACTGAAGAAATTCCTATTTTGCGAATGTTCTTTGACGGTGCATCAAGAACAGGACCTAAAGGAAATATTATGGTCGGAGTAGGTATCGTGCTCGTGTCACCTGATCATCTAGTTATACATCGTGCATATTCTATCGTGGAACCATGCACCAACAACGTGGCCTAATATAATGTCCTATTAATCGGCCTGCAACTGACAAAACAACTAGGAGTTGACTATCTATAAGCTTACGACGATTCCAAGCTAATAATTAGTCAAGTCCGAAGGGATTATGAAGTTCGTCACGAAGATCTCATCCCCTATCACAGAGCAAAAATCAAGTTGGCATCTACTTTCACTGGATTCTTCATCGAGCACGTACCTCGACTACAGAATATAGAAGCAGATGCTTTAGCCGGTCTTGCTGCTTCCTTGACCGTCCCTACCAATACTCAGCAGTCGATCACAGTGTCTGGTCGAGAACTATTCTATGTAAAAAATGCCTTGCATATTAATCACAGTTACATAACGAAAACAAACGTTGATGTGAAAGACTGGAGATTTCCTTTCATAGACTACACCGTCTATGGAATCCTCCCTGAGGACCCGAAGGAAGCAGTGTCTATCCAAAGGCGATTCCTCAGATTTTACTACGATATAGCTACCAAGATGTTGTACCGACGCTCTTACAACGAGCTACTGTTACGATGTTTATCAGACACAGAAGCCAAACATGCACTCCGGGAGGCTCACGATGGAGTTTGTGGTGCACAACAACCAGGACCCAAATTATAAGATCGCCTCAAACGAATGGGTTATTATTGGCCCACGATGATAGCAGATGCTGTTGAATATGCAAAAAAAATGTAGAGCTTGTCAGTTCTACGTCGATTTCATTCATCAACCTTCGGAGTTTCTACACCCGACAGCAGCATCTTGGCCTTTTGAAGCCTGGGGCATGGACGTCATAGGACCAATCAGCCCGTCATCTTCCAGAGGACATCGGTTCATCCTAGCCATAACCGATTACTTCTCCAAATGGGCGGAAGCTATACCGCTCACCAAAGTGAAGGCGTCAAACGTGATCAGTTTTATTAAACATCATGTTATCTACCGCTTCGGCCTATCTCGCATGAGCATCCATGATAATGGTCCACAGTTCGCAAGCCATGCATTCTATCGGTTCTATGATAGGAATCAAATCCAGAACGTAGCCTCTACTGCCTACAATCCAGCGGCTAATGGGCTAGCAGAAGCCTTCAATAAAACCATCATTAAACTTCTCAAGAAGTTCGTGTCTTCAAACAAGTGCGATTGGAATAAGAAGCTCGGCAAATGTCTATGGGCCTATCGTACAACGGTCCGGACTCTAACAGGCAGTACGCCATTCTCTCTGGTTTATGGGAGCGAAGCCGTTCTTTCCCTAGAAATCTAGATTCTTTCTCTTCGAGTAGCCTTAGCCAGCGAGTTGACTACCGAAGAAAGCTACCGTCTGCGACTCCAGGAGCTCGAAGTGCTAGACAAAAAACGCTTGTTAGCTCAGCAGCGCATTGAGCTATACCAAGCACGCCCTTCCAGAACCTTCAATAAAAAGGTGAAGGAAAGAATCTTCCATGTCGGTGATCTAGTCTTAGCAGTGAGAAGACCAATGGTCATGACGCACAAAACAAAAGGAAAATTTTAGCCTAAATGGGAAGGTCCTTTCATCATAGAATCAGTGTATTCTAACGGTGCGTACCGACTAACCAAGCCTGATGGTGACTTGCTCATGATGTCTATCAACGGCAAGTTCCTGAAGAAATACTATGTGTAACCTTTTTAAATAATGTTCACATATGTTCAGTCATGTAAAGGTACAGTTTAATGTTTATGTGATTCAAAAAATTATCTAGCTATTATCCGTATTTCAAGAGTCTTGAATACGCCTTGGATAATAGGTCCTCTAAAATATTTCCCTAGTGGAATCATTCCCGTTTTTTACTCTGTCCAAACTCGGTTTGACGAAAACAAGTCACGTCCCTATTACCTCTAAATTATTTTTCGATAATTATTTTCCCAGTAGAACGATTAAGAAATGTTTTGCCATGTCCATATAACCTCTGAGCAAAGCATTCATCAAGGATAATCACGTCCATATTACCACCAAATTATCTACTCCCACCTAATGTTATATATCTTTCCATGTCCATATTACCTCTGGTCAGATATAGAACATCCTCTGCTATTACGTCCATATTACCTCTATTAGCAGCTTCGTTCAACTTATTATCTATATTCCAAAAAAACTTGAATATAAAATAGATAACAGGTCCACATCAAATTTCCCAGCGGAATACCCACCAGAAATATCCTTGCTACGTCCACATTACCTCTAGTTCCGATATTTCACAAAAACACATTCATTTTGAAAAGATTCTTTGTTTTTTATTCTTGAACGTCTATCAAGAGAAGGAAAAAATGTACAAAAGCTGTGACGGCTAAAAAAAATAGTTACAAACAAAAAATCTAAGGGATATATAGGCGATTGATGTTGTCCCTTAGAGCCGCGATTTCGGCTTCAGATTTCGCGGTAGCTCGACGGCGCGCCTCTTCTTGACGAGGGTATCCTTCCTCACCTGGAAAGTAGCCTTCTCCTCCGCAAGAGCTGTGATCAAAGCCTCATCTTCTGTATGGAACAGTGATGACGGGTTCCGTTGCTTGGCATCCCGGAATCGGGCCACCTGACCCTCCAGGTCATTCAGAACTTTCTTCAGAGTATTAGCCCGTTCTTCATAGCCGACAATGCTCTCGAGGGCCGCCACTTGGCATTCGGCAACAGCCTTCACAGGGCCAAAGGCAGTATTCTGATTCAGGACTCCAGGAAGCTTTACTTTTAGCACAGAGTAGAAAGCTTTGACGACTTCCTGGGCCATCTCGTCATCTTCAGTAGAGGTCATCGGGGAGGAAGCTTGGAGAGTTTCTTCTGCTCCAGGAAGGGATACCTGACAAGAAGCCGAACCTGACAAAAAAATAACATATACATCAGTAACCAAAAAAAGAAAGAAAGGAAAATACAAAAGAGTTGTAATTTCGTACCTTCGGCCTGCTCAACTCCAGCCTGGGCTACGCCATCAGTCTTGGCTTCAGAAAAACCAAGAACAGGCCCAGACTGTTTAAGAAGAACAATATCAAGGCCTTGAGTGGCATCAGGCCTGATATCTTCCACAATCCCAGTTGGAACGGGAGCAGATTCAGCAACAACCCCCTCAGTAGGCTGTTCAACCTCTCTTTCTGTAGCCAATACCGGATCATTAACAGATCCCTCCGTACCAGCAAATTTGGAGGAGCCGGAAACAACTTCTGTCCCTTTCCCATAATGCTTGGGGCTATCTTCGCGAGTGGTCCCTTCTTCTTGTCTACAAGGCAACATACAGTCGTGGTCAGCATCACGAGGAGCACGTAAAATCAAAGTTGAAAAATCTTATCCGAAGAGAGGCGCAAAGATAACGTACCCGCAGGAGGATGAGCCGATTGGACTTGATTTTCATCTAAGTCCCTTATTACAGCTCCTATTGCAGACATATCCCCCAAAAAAATATCATACGAGGGACTGATCTTCTGATTACCGTTATGGTCTGGGCCTTCGCCCTGATCATCCAATCGCTTAAACCTTACAGCTGAAGAAGATCCGCCCTCATCCATCGGTTGAGGATGAGCAGGGGACACTGTTGTCGCATCTATTTCCTCGGACAAGGAGGCACCTACCTCAGCTACAACTTTAGGGTCCTATGTAAAGGACAAACGCAAAGGTAAGAAAGCTTCTAAAGGCCTGACCAGAACGGCTATGGAGTCTAAAAAGGGATCTACCTCCCGAATGGTAACGGCATGCAACGTCGTCTGCCGAGAAGACCTTCTGGGAGGAGGCGAGCCGACACCCACATCCGCGACCTTCTTTCTCCTCCGGAAAACAACCACCTTCTTCCTTTTGGGCCGTGGAACCAGCAAGGTGGAAGCTTTCCTCTTATGAGGGATGTTAGGAAGAGGTTTTTCAGTACCCTCTCCGAGGCACTGCGATGATAGGCTCCTCAACAACAACTCTCTGCTGTGGCGCTGCAGCCGGTTCAACTGTGGGGGCGGCACCTTCCTTTCTGTTACCCCTCATGGAGCGCACTCGTCATATCTAAGCAAGAGTAGGGGCAAACTTAGTCCCCGATATAAAACTCTGCTCTCGGTCATACCGAGAAAGAAGGGTATTGACCTGAGTATAGAACTTAGCAGCAGCAAAGAGCATGTGGGTGTCAGGTTTATCTTCTGCCAAGGTAAAAACTGCCCCCATACACCCAGTATTGTAGTAACTCTATGCACGTGCCCCGTCAATCAGACTCCCTATCGACTGGAGATGAGGACTGGGATTGCCCAAGAGAAGCTGGTTGTAGCCAAATTGCTGTACAAAATGGCTTTGTAAATAAGGTTCCAGGAAAGTGTGGTTCCTATTCCTGAACACCAAATGGGAAGGCCTAATGGATTGGAGCCAACGAAATGCCCCAATAGGAAGGCTAGCAGTGAGTGCCCCCTCATCTACTAGGGTGTCTCCTGCACGACCACTACCAGACGGAGGCGATACTCTGAAGAATTCATAGTTCTGCAGAAAACTCAAAGCCCTCCTGTAAACAGGCACCCCATGTAACGGTCCAATCCGTGTCTCTGAATCTTCGAAGGAAGGCGTCCCCCGCCAAAGAGTCTGCCATCAGCCCAGCGTTCATTAATCTGGAACAATACAGCACCAGCCATCCCATTAGATAGTGGAAGGAAAACTCAGTCCTAGCAAAGTCCTTTCTGCCTTCGGGTGTTATCGCGTTCATAATAAAATATCGCAAACCCCGTTGGATGGCACAGACCATCGCTGGAAGTAGAGCAAGTGGGCGTCCAAAGGCCAGCTTTACAGCCGAAAGTAACATACCTCGACTGATTCTCTCAATAGACCCTGAACTACCAGGGACTCTGCAGTCACGAAGCCATATCATCAGGAAAGCGGCTAGCACCGTCTTTTCTGAGATCTTAAACTCGGCTTGTCTGAAGAAATAATAAATCGAGGAGTTTCCCTCAGGATCATCACTATCTTCGGCATTCGCAGCTCCGTGATCTGCCATCAGCTGCTCTATTTAAGAGCTTGTTAAGGGCTTACGAGACGAGAAGGAGACTGGGTCGTCCTCCCTTCTCTGGTAAAAACATAGTTAATCCAGGCCCTCATATACGGAAGTGACCCCTCAGTCTTACCCTTTTTCGTAACCTGGTGACAGAGTAACTCTTTGTACACCTCCGTTATATCAGGGTTCTCCTTCTCCAAATCCAAGATCTTTGCATCACTAGGGACGTATTCTGCATATAGCTCCATCCCCCAGGGAAGTTTGGATATCGCCTGCATCTCGTATAGAGCCAAACCCATCTCCCCACCCAGAGTGAAGAAGGTGCATGTGTAATAGTTGTATAACTCTGCCAAGGAGATAAATACCGGCCAGTTGACCTTAATGCCATATTGGGTAGCTCTAACGGCATAAAGAAGACCGACAGCTTTTAGAGTGGCCTCGTAAGTCGAGAGCACCCATCCAGTAAGGTCACTCCAGAACGGGACGGAATACCTCCAACCTTCCATCCGCAGCTTCCTTTCTGGGTATGACTCCCTCTTTGACAACATCAAGTTGGAGAGAGTCTCAGCAGCATAGGGGTGAAGATCAGTCGGGACATCGTTCATTATGACACCAAGGTGCTGCCCCCTCATGGAGTAGGATGTGGAATCCTTGACACACTTGAATGTGTCCTTCTTTCGGTCACCAGAGCTGAATTGGATCCTGCCAGAAACAACCCCATGCAGTTCAGGGGTCAGGTCTCATTTCATTTGCCTCTGTACAGCCAGATCAGCAAACGCCGACAGAGGGTATTGGCGCTTCATCGATGGCAACCCTATCCTTTGGTCATTTAACTTAACTACCAGAGGGTCCTCTAGACATATTGTCTCATCATTTTTAAATCCTACACTGTCACCGAACAGGAAGTACGGCTTCTTCAAATGGCGTGTCCCTCCGAGCAAGAGTTCCTCATCATTAATCATCTGCTTCAGAAAGGTTTTGTCCTGTTCAATTATGGCGATCGTCCATTCCATAGGTTGGTCATGACTGATCTTGGCCTGAACGTTGCTGACCATATTGTTTATGAGGCTTGTGCCGAGGACGTGGTAAGCTGAGCCGAAAGGAATATACCGCCAAGTTTCGGAATAAAGATGTTAACTGCAAGGATAGAAGAGAAAGTCAGACTCAGAATCCGTAGGAAAAACTAAGTGCTAAAGGACTCGTATGCTCCCAAAGAGCTATGCGCCCAAAACAAACATGTGGGCGCATAACGTACAGCAGTATGTGGGCGCATAACATGCAGCAGCATGTGGGTGCATAAAATGGCAACATATGGGCGCATAGCATACCACAATGTTGGCACATGACTTCTGTGGGTGCATAAGAATGCTCAAAGAAGTATGTTGTCTTAGGCGCATGAGCCCATGCAGAAAAAAAAGTCTGAGCATCGCAAATTAACGTGTGAGACTTTGTTTTCTGAGGCGTGGCCTCACCCAGAATCGGGTCTTGGACTGGCGACGACGCTGTCGCAGGAGGAGATCTACTCGGTGTAGCCCGCTTGCCCTTCGCAAATCTCTTGGCGGCCTTAGTAGATACGTTCGTAAAGAGAGGAGATGAAATGTCTTTTGAAAGTTCTAAGAGAAATGAGAATAATGAATTTTCTCTCTCTTTCAAAGCCTATTTATAGGCATGGGCCATTTCCTATGCGCCCACTATTCCTATGCGCCTATGCGCCCATTGCGCACTATGTGCCCACCATGGCTTATGCGTCCACGTGAAGATCTAGTCTCTTGCACACTATGTAACTGCCATTTGCTGACATGGACAACGTATGAAGGATGGACCTCTTCAAATTCCGGCGGCATGCTTCGGCATACCGGCGGTATACCGTTTTTAGAGTCCAGAAAGTTGCTGTGACAAATTGTCGGCATACCGGCGGCATGCTTCGGCATACCGGCGGTATACCATTTTTAGTGTCCAGAAAGTTGCTGTGACAAATTGTCGGCATACCGACGGTATGCTCCGGCATACCGGCGGTATACCATTTTTAGCAACCCAAAACTTGCTGTGACAAAACGTCGGTATACCGACGGTATGCCGCTGCATACCGACGGTATACCGAGTTTTAAATATTTGGTTTTTGATTTGCTCTGACTAGCATTAATGGCCGCATTTAATGCTCTCAAACGGTCATTAATATGACCGTTACTATTTGGCCGGTATACCGACGGTATGCCGCTGCATACCGACGGCATGCCGGTCTGTCTGTATTCAGAAGTATTAAATGTCACCAACTCTTGGTTTCTCTATAAAAGAAAGCCCTGAGGGTGGCATTTAATGCTTCTGAATACAGACAGACCGGCATGCCGTCGGTATGCAGCGACATACCGTCGGTATACCGGCCAAATAGTAACGATCATATTAATGACCGTTTGAGAGCATTAAATACGGCCATTAATGCTAGTCAGAGCAAATCAAAAACCAGATATTTGAAACTCGGTATACCGTCGGTATGCAGCGGCATACCGTCGGTATACCGACGTTTTGTCACAGCAAGTTTTGGGTTGCTAAAAACGGTATACCGCCGGTATGCCGGAGCATGCCGTCGGTATGCCGACAATTTGTCACAACAACTTTCTGGACACTAAAAATGGTATACCGCCGGTATGCCGACAATTTGTCACAACAACTTTCTGGACTCTAAAAATGGTATACCGCCGGTATGCCGAAGCATGCCGCCGGTATGCCGCTCTGTAGGTATTTTGCTTTTTGACTTGTTCTTTTACTTGTCATCCGTCCTTAGGTGTTTACATAAATACCTAGACTTTGTACAGACACAAAGACTCTAAGCAGGAGGACGCCGCCTTATGCAAGGAACGTCGGTAACTGCTTTAGTCTTCGATGTAAAAGATGATTAAGCTTGAACGGAAGTACTTCATGTAGTAGAGCTTCTGAGAATATTTGAATCTGAAGATACAGAAAACAAAACTACGAAGATGATGTTAATAATCAAAATAAAATGTGCCAACAATCCACTCGGTGTAGCCCGCTTGCCCTTCGCCAATCTCTTAGCGGCCTTAGTAGATACGTTCGTAAAGAGAGGAGATGAAAAGTCTTTTGAAAGTTCTAAGAGAAATGAGAATAATGAATTTTCTCTCTCTTTTAAAGCCTATTTATAGGCATGGGCCATTTCCTATGCGTCCACTAATCCTATGCGCCTATGCGCCCATTGCGCACTATGTGCCCACCATGGCTTATGCGCCCACGTGAAGATCTAGCCTCTTGCACACTATGCAACTGCCATTTGCTGACATGGACAACGTATGAAGGATGGACCTCTTCAAATTCCACCCCGATGAATCTGTCAGTTAAGATTTTCGAGGAAGATCTCAACAGCCATCTCTCTGACAGGCTGGCCAAACTCTATGCACCCAAAGAGAGAGCCGTGCTATGCGCCCACTACATCACAAGAAGACGGTCCATGCTTCTTTCAAAGTATTTTGAACTCGTTCAAGTATCGAATACTTTGAAGGGGGTTTTGTATAAGCATAAAAATTTCAGCATACTGGACATGCGCCCAACTCACAAAGGAGCCTTATGTGTCCAAATCACCAATGAGCCTTATGCGCCCAAAGCTTCCAGCAAGGTCATATGCGCGTAAGCTCCAATGAGGTCATATGCCCATGCGCCCAAGACAAGCTCCTCTAGAAGGGGGTGCATAGCCCTATTTCAGGCTATGCGCCCAAGCCAGAACAGCCCCTGACTCGGTCAAAGCTACGATCAAAACGTGCACCGAAGCGTATGGCCACGTCAGTCTCCACGAGCAGTCGTGTACCAAATCATGCGGCCACGTCAGTACCACGATCAACCCACGATCATGCAGCCTGCATGCGCCTACATCCTATGCACCCGAAGCAGGACCATGTGCCTACATAAAAACCAGTATGTTTCTTTATGTGGGCGCATAACATCATTCCAGCTCAAGAACTACTATAAAAAGGGGTCTCATCCCTCTTCAAAACACAGAGCGAAGAGCATTTTTAAGAGCCAAATTGCTGCACTTCTTGCCAGTGAGCCGAGAGTTAGCAATTTTCTTAGGTTTTCTTCCACTTTTGTAATCGGAGTGTCAACAGAGTAAAGGAAAAACTGTCGCTTGATCTCCATCATCCCATTCCCCAGAATTCTTTTTTGTACTCGGGTATCCTCAGCGCAGTATCTCTCAGGCGTACTCAATTTGTGGTGCCTTGTACCAATAAAGAAAAGACAGCATTTCTTCTTCTTTTTGTGTGTGTCCACAATATTCACGTCTAATAACAGGTCAGGGTCAAGTGAAAACAGTGACAATCAGGTCAAGTCAATCCAGAACAGGTAATCGGATCAAGATAAGGTCAAGTCCAAGTCAAACGGGTCTGGGGAACGTAGCATAGACAAAGCAATACTATCACTAGACATGAAATAGATAAGGAAAATAGAACAAGTAATATGGAAAAGAGTAAAAATCTATGTGCACGTAAAACTAGAATAACCATGACATAGAACAGGAGAAATATGGGACGAAGTAAGATATGAAAAACAGCAATATAGAAAAGTATGTAAGTACTGTAAAGTTTGGCAAGGTATACTTGCCTGGTTTCATGATGTGAAGATGAAGTCTCGATCCCGTGTCCATGCCTCCGGAATCCAATGCTCCTAAATAATTTATTTAACTACTTATGAAACTTATAACAGAACTTAATTAACTAAATTAGTGTTTTAAACTAATTTAACTATATTCAAATATCTTGTAGAACTACTTAAATTATATAACATACATACGTGTCCAACGAGACCTTAGAACACAGTTTTAGGGTTTTCGACCTTCCAATTAATCGGTTATGACCCCACGTCAATAACACACTTAAAAATTATAGAAATTTCCTAAAAATAATATTTAAAACTATTTTCTACAGTATTAACTCTGAAATTCTAGAATTATGATTTATAAAGAATTATGTGAGTAGTTGACTACTACGTCAGCTAGTCTACCGGAAACTCATCCTGAACATGGCAATTACTCAAAATGGCTAAAATATCCAAAAATATATTTTATACAGAATTTAAAGTACATTATATCTCAGAATTAAGACATGAATACAAGAGTTAAGTTATGCTACTAATTTGGAACATCCTAAGTCGGCAGATTACCCGAAAAAGCTAGTTTTGATCTATAATTTTCTCGACCAGATTTGAGTTGCTAAAATCGTGGAAAAATAATTAAAAATCCTAATTTATATATATGAACACACATAAAATTCAGTTTTGAAAATAACCATCAATAACTTATAGTTCCTTCACAACGGTGTTAAATTTGATCCTACCGAAGCATGAATAATACGACTATAAATCATAAAACTTTTATGGGTGAAAATACATAAAAAAAGGTACCAAAATACTATTTTTACAGATTTAATAATAGAATTTTTACAGAATTATAGCATAGGTTTGAGATAGAAAATTAGGGTTTCTTACCAAAAGTCCTTGCTAGTTGGGTTGTGGAGGCTTCTCCTTGCCAAAGCTCCCATCTTTATTGCTATCCTTGCTTGATAATCCTCTCTAGATGAGTTTGGAGGATTTGGCAATGGCTCTAGATAGTTGGATGGAGAAGATGGAGTTTTTAGGGTTTGTTTAGTGGAGTTTGGATGGAAGAAAGATGAAAGAAGGAGTTTTTATGGAGGAGAAAGAATTGTATGATGGAGGAGATGAAGATGATGGATTTGGATGGAGGAGGTGCTACCAAAATTTGGAGAGGGAGAGGGGTTGGTCGGCTATGGAGAGGAAGAGGAAGGAAGAATTAAGTTAGGGTTAGGGTTTGGGTTAAGGTGATATACATATATGGGCCTTTTGGGTTGCATGTATGAGAAGGAGTAGGAATCTTATTCCTAATGAGATGTTTGGCCAAGGAGGGGGAGAAGTGCTTGGCCGAATATTATACAGTGGGGTCCACTTAGTTTGTTTGGTTATTTGATGAGTTGGCTAATTGATTGGATTGAGGATTAAAAAGGTCTTTCCTAATATAGACTAATTAAATCTATCTTATTTAAATAAAATCCAAATCTGAATTAAATATAAAATATATATTTATTAATATATATTAATTCCCAACATGTCTACATAGATTTGGGTTGGACTTTGGATCAAATATAAACTAATGCCAACTAGGATTACACTAGGATTACACGTAGACACTTTCTATAAATAAAAACTTTCTAAAATTAAAAACATATTAATATTAATAAAATATATATCAACATGCAGGTATTTGAGAGTACTATATGTTTATTTAGATTTGGATCTGGTTCAGGTCAAGCCGGGGCTAAATTGGTACAAATGGGTCTCCTAGAAAGTCAATAATCTAATTATTAAATAAATAAATCATCGGTGGGGGTTAAGTTGCAACTTGGCCTGGTTTTCCTAGTTAGAACATACCTATGGCTCGGCCTACCCTACTATAGCTAAAACACTAGTCAAAGCACACGTGTACACTATCTGTGCCATAATTCTTGGTCATCTTGTACTCCACATCTTAACTATGGCTAAGGTCATCTATAATAATAACTATTTAATCAAAAATATTCATAAATTCCATAAAATCCTATTTAAATCAAATAAATAATAAATAATAATTCCAAAAATTTAGGGGTGTTACATTCTACCCTCCTTAAAAGAATTTTGTCCTCGAAATTAAAATAACTCACTAGGGTAAAGGAAAACATGTATATCGTTCTAAGATGTCTCTAAAGTGTGCTTTGTCTCTATGGTTATTCCTAAGAAAACATGTACCAAACTAGTGTAAACTAACAATCTACTTCTATTATTAACTGTAAAACCCCTAAATTTCTACTATATTTTTTTTAATTTGGTACTGATTTAAAAATTTGTATTGTACATCGCATAGTCGTATTGTACGTCGCGCACGAAATTTTATTTTTCGTAGTTTTTCGTCGAGTACGAATATATGCGAGCGTACATATTTTATAAAAACATTTTTCTATTTTATTATACACTTTCAAAATATTATATAATTATTATTCTTGCTATAAAAGACCTTTTATTTTTAGCAGTTATTAATCATAAATAATATTTTATTGTATACTAGGAAAAGCATAATCATGTATGCATTATTCGTGCATACATATATTTCGTAATTATTTACTAGTCTATTTTAAATAAAAATGTAATTTTCGAGATTTATTAACATTAATATTTTATTATTCAAAAAGATATTTAAAAATATTAATTATTTTTGAAATTATTATTATTAGTATTTTGAAAAATATATTTGGAAATTATTGTGGCCATTTAAATCTTGATTTGATTTTTGGATTTATTTAAATAGTTAAATATTTGAAAATTTATTTATCCCATTTGATTTTGAGCTAAAAATTTAATTAGATTTAATTTGGATTTGTATTTGGATATTGGATTTAAATTGATTTAAATTAAATAGCAAATTATCTACTTTGGGTTTTAAATAAATCCTAATCCTATCCAATTGGGAATTCCCACATCCTATAAATAGGCTGGTACTCCTCCAATATTTTCTCCACAATATTCCTCTAAAATTTCCACAAACCAAATTTCCACCCGATGATGTGCATCGTGTCCGTGTCCATCCTTTTCCCTTCCACTATTTTCTTGGATACATCTACAAATTCTTTTTCGCATCCGACAACCCCGGACACCGACCTGTCCCGTTGCTCGCAGGACAAAATAAAGACTCCTAAAACAGTTCTAACCCTAACCCAGTTCTGACCACCGTCCCCACGGCCATCGCCGGAGCCCCAAACAAAAACCTCCCGTCTTCTCCGATGAACCGCAGCCCCCGTCCCCGGCCACCTGTCCTCAACCACCCCAATGCCCATCACCACCATCGACAACAACCACCATTGTCCCAGAAACCTCGCTGTCACCCCGTCTTCTGTTCGTGTCCAGCAATTGGTAGGCAACTCTACCACCTTCGCCCCGACCCGGCACCTTGGTCGTTGCTGAAACCACCACAGACCACCAACACCACCTGCTACCAACGGCCAACCATACCGCCAACCACTGCCATCACTACCCCAGTTCTCCGGCCATCCTCGGCCACAGTCACCACCGCCGTCAACATCATCCTCAATTTTTTTTCCCCAAAGACAAAACCACAAGAAGGAAGAGGGAGAAGTAACCAACCTCACCATCGCGCCAGACCCCGGCCAGTGACTCCTTCGTAAAACCCCCTTAGCGCCACACCAGGAGCAGCTCCGCCTCCACCGGCGTTCCTCCGCCCGGCCGCCGTCAACCGGAGCTCAGCCTCCAGCGTAAACCGCCTCCCTCCACGCGCCACCGGATGGAGTCCTCGTCGTCGTGCTGACACTGACTTCACCCGGGCTCCGCCTCCGCCGCGCCAGCAGCGGCGAACCCGCCAGGCGCCGTCTGGCTGCCCCCGCCGTGGTATTTTCCGCGCCTCGCTCCCGTCGGTGAGCTCCGCCGGAAAGCCCCCTTCTCCGCATCTCCTCCGACTTTCCTCCTTCGACCGGATCTGCCGGCCCTAGCTCCGCCCGCCTCCATCTCTTCGCGCGCGCGACGCCGCGCATCCCTCCGCCGGCCAACTTCTTCCTCTCCGCCTACACCTTCGGCCCTCACTCCTCTCTCCGCCGCCCGAACTCCGTCCCGTCCGTCGCACTCCGCTCTCCCCGCTCATCCGCTCCTCACCGTGCCAACCCGCCGTCGCCGCGCCGATCCGCCGCCGTCCCCCTCTCTCTCTCGATCCTCTCTCCCTCTCTCCCTCGTTTCTAATGAAAGAACAGTAGAGCCCGATGGTTATTTCGTTGTTTTAATGTTTTTATTTTATTTTTATTTTATTTTTGTTTTTTTATTATTTGTTTCTGCTTATGATTATTATTATTATTATTTTATATATTATTATTATTAATTTTATTACAATTGATTATTACTATTTTTGTTCTGTTATATTGTATCATTATTGCTAGCATCATACCTAATAATTTTATTACTGTTATTATTATTATTATTATTATTATTATTATTATTATTATTATTATTATTATTTTTGTCTTGCTAATATAATTACTTGCATTACTATTATCATTTTAGGAAATTTTACAAATATTTTCTAGCTAATTTCACAGTAAATTTTTGGACTCTAAAATATTTTTCTCAAATTTTATGTATATAAATATAGTTGACAAGTTATAGTTTTGGCCTACATAACTCATTATTAATTTTGAATAAGTACTTAAATTTCTTCATATACAAAATATAGTTTTTATACTTAGAAATATTATTTTGCCAAAACTTAGGGTTTTTCTCCCTAAAAAGATTTTTGGATTTTCAAGTAATTAATTTAATTATTTTAACTAAATAAAACCCTATTTTCAAGTATTATAAATAGTAGTTCTCTAAAATCGTATATATTATTATCCATCTTTTCTTTCTTTGACTTTTTTTCCTTTCCACGACCAAGCCTATTATTCCTATTCCTTCGCCAATCCGGTCCTTCCTCCCTAAGTCGACCTTAACTATTCTGACCGTCCCGGACCCAATGGAACTGTCCGTGCCATCAACAGAGGTCCCTTTGTATATTTGTTACACCGAAGTCGCAGTTCATGCCACAGTGATCATTGCAGCACCCCAGGCGTACTACCAGGCAAGACACCTTGCCATTT
Organism: Iris pallida; assembly: GCA_029216955.1. NCBI lineage: Eukaryota > Viridiplantae > Streptophyta > Magnoliopsida > Asparagales > Iridaceae > Iris > Iris pallida. The sequence goes on from JANAVB010013397.1 coordinate 10,059,349, forward strand.
GCTGTTTATTTATTTTAGCTCATATTTCATACATTATTTATTTTCTTATGCAAAATAAACTGTGATACATGGTATAACCTGTTAGAACTTACTGTTCATTTATAATTCCTGCTATGTATTTATTTTTCTTACACATTAAACCTAGAATTAAGGGACCACCTTTGTGTGTTGCATTCATGGCCTTGACACGTTGTACCACGAAGTTGTATGTCGCATGTAGGACACGAAAGTGCGTAATTGGCTTGCCACCAGTACGTACAAGCTGTGCGATAGGAATAACCTCTAATAGAGATTTCAATCTAGTTTGACTTAGCGGTTATAGTGGTTTGTGTTGTGGATACAACACAGTAGGCATTGGGCGGGGAGGACAATTCCTTAGCGTATGGGCTTCGATGCACTTTCCCTTTTGTAACCCGTGAGCTCCACCGGAGACGCGGGTCAGCTTACCCATGATTACTGACGGCCACTGACGTTCTGCGGAACGTTATGCTCTTATTGATTGGGCCTCTAGTGCTCCAAGGGGGGACCATGCCGATCCTATTCAGCCAGGGCCCATGCGTAGGAAGGATTATTCTTAACTACATATCACTTAGACCGGTTAGGCACCTTTATCCGTTAGATACGAGTACTTTTGGTTTGGGTACTTGTATCTGACTGTGGCTTGGAACAATAACTTATCACGGACTAGTTTGTCACATCTTGTCCTTGTTTGGTTGTAGGTGTGACTTACTACTTCGATGAGAAGGTATTGAACCTTGTTGGGGTCCGGATACCATATTGGATTCATAGAATGGAAAGATACGTCACCGTGAATTAGTTTACCATCTCATGTCCTTGTTTGGTAGGGGGATGGTACGCTCGTTCAGTAGGTGCATATTGGACCATGTTATAATTCGATTGACTTATTTATTTGAGCAATATTTATTCAGTTTATATGGTATGATATTATGTGTCTTGTTACGTCCCTCTGAGGACCTGGTTATCTCGCCAGGTGTGTGCTCTTGTCTTTCGCAGGTGCTCTAGCTTTAGCCGTGATCATCGCTACTTCTTCGAGGATGATTGCATTTGGATCGTCTTCGCTTCGCTCGCCAAATTTATTTTTTTCTCATGTATTTTTCCTTATCTTGTTGGTAGTGGATTTGTCTCCGCCTAACATATTGTATCAAGACACTTTATTCTTATTATATGACATCTTCTATTCATTTATTTTGTGTGGATGAGATTAGTTGTGGTTTTACTGCATTTTACAGCTTATGTATTCATACGAGGATTCTATATATTGGTGTGTACTTCGTATGAATACAACTGGCATGTCTACGTTCTTAGTCCTACGTATTTTGGGACTGGGGCGTTACATGTTTTTGTGGTGGCCCATGCAGGTCAAGATAAATTGTTTGGTTACTTTACCGTACCAAGGAAGCCTGCGTATAGGATTAGAAGTCTAGGATCTCATCCACATACTTGACCTCTTTCCTTGATTTTATCTACCGTTTGACTCATCAATTGCATCTTGCTTCCTTCCATCCCTATTCGTATCTTCCCTTCGTGCTTGCTAGAGATTGACCCTACAAGTTAGATGTCCCAAACACCCTTAGTTTAATTCTTTTAAGTTGGGTAGAATGCCTTGTGACCTAGCAATCCCTTTGACCTTGTGACCTATATTAGCAAGTTTACATAGATTCTAGAATTTAGAGGACCCTAACCTATTTAGCCAACCAAGGACTTGGACAAGAAGACTATAGGACGACTGTATGACTTAGAATCATTCTGCCTTCTTTTAAATCTTAATCTCTCGTGCCGATGTATTTACCATTTTGACTAATGATGCTAATGTAGCCTAGTTTTTGCAAGCTAAATTCTTTATCAAGCTTGTTCATGACGTATGTTATTGGATGCATCCACTACCGTATTGTCTACTCAGAACCGGTGCATGATGGTCTGATCAACCAAGTGCATTTTGGTTCGCTTTTATCTATCGTTCTACGTGGATGGGGACATAGCTAAACTTGTCCTCTAGAGTCCCATCCGCGACTGCCTTGGCAACTCCTTTTGAATTATTCGGTCGCCTTTGAACCACGTATTCGTATTCGATAACGCCCCCTTCGAACTCTATATTGCGTTCGCCTTCACCTATTTTAGAAGGACGAAAGTATTGTACTAAAACTTCCTCTAACTGTCCTATCACCATGACCATTACCACCCAATGTAACTATATCTTTGTCTTGAACTACTCGACCTTTCCCTCGACCCTAAATTTACAATCTTGACTTTCTAATCACTTGAATTTAAGAAGTGATTACAATCATCTCTTAATCATATCCTCAACCAAGACTACGACCATATAAACTTCTTTAAACCCTTCTATCTACCGTTGTGCCTTCTCACCCCCTCCTAATTCTTAATTTCGAGGACAAAATTCTTTTAAGTTGGGTAGGATGTAAAACCCCTAAATTTCTACTATATTTTTTTTTTAAATTTGGTACTGATTTAAAAATTTTGTATTGTGCGTCGCATAATCGTATTGTACGTCGCGCATGAAATTTTAATTTTCGTAATTGCTCGTCGAGTACGAATATGTGCGAGCGTACATATTTTATAAAAACATTTTTCTATTTTATTATACACTTTCAAAATATTATATAATTATTATTCTTGCTATAAAAGACCTTTTGTTTTTAGCAGTTATTAATCATAAATAATATTTTATTGTATACTAGAAAAAGTATAATCATGTATGCATTATTCGTGCATACATATATTTCGTAATTATTTACTAGTCTATTTTAAATAAAAATGTAATTTTTTAGATTTATTAACATTAATATTTTATTATTCAAAAAGATATTTAAAAATATTTATTATTTTTGAAATTATTATTATTAGTATTTTGAAAAATATATTTGGAAATTATTGTGGCCATTTAAATCTTGATTTGATTTTTGGATTTATTTAAATAGTTAAATATTTGAAAATTTATTTATCTCATTTGATTTTGAGCTAAAAATTTAATTAGATTTAATTTGGATTTGTATTTGGATATTGGATTTAAATTGATTTAAATTAAATAGCAAATTATCTACTTTGGGCTTTAAATAAATCCTAATCCTATCCAATTGGGAATTCCCACATCCTATAAATAGGCAGGTACTCCTCCAATATTTTCTCCACAATATTCCTCTAAAATTTCCACAAACCAAATTTCCACCCGATGATGTGCATCGTGTCCGTGTCCATCCTTTTCCCTTCCACTATTTTCTTGGATACATCTACAAATTCTTTTTCGCATCCGACAACCCCGGACACCGACCCGTCCCGTGTCTCGCAGGACACAATAAAGACTCCTAAAACAGTTCTAACCCTAACCCAGTTCTGACCACCGTCCCCATGGCCATCGCCGGAGCCCCAAACAAAAACCTCCCGTCTTCTCCGATGAACCGCAGCCCCCGTCCCCGGCCACCTGTCCTCTACCACCCTAATGCCCATCACCACCATCGACAACAACCACCATTGTCCCAGAAACCTCGTTGTCACCCCCGTCCCCTGTTCTTGTCCAGCAATTGGTAGGAAACTCTACCACCTGCGCCCCGATCCGGCACCTTGGTCGTTGCTGAAACCACCACAGACCACCAACACCACCTGCTACCAACGACCAACCACACCGCCAACCACTGCCATCACCACCCCAGTTCTTCGGCCATCCCCGGCCACAGTCACCACCGCCGTCAATACCATCCCCAATTTTTTTTCCCCAAAGACAAAACCACAAGAAGGAAAAGGGAGAAGTAACCAACCTCACTGTCGCGCCGGACCCCGGCCAGTGTCTCCTTCGCAAAACCCCCTTAGCGCCGCACCAGGAGCAGCTACACCTCCACCGGCGTTCCTCCGTCCGGCCGCCGTCGATCGGAGCTCAGCCTCCAGTGTGAACCGCCTCCCTCCACGCACCACCGGATGGAGTCCCCGGCGTCGTGCTGACACCGACTTCGCCCGGATTCCGCCTCCGCCGCGCCAGCAGCGGCGAACCCGCCCGGCTGCGTCCGGCTGCCCCCACCGTGGTATTCTCCGCGCCTCGCTCCCGTCGGTGAGCTCCGCCGGAAAGCCCCCTTCTCCGTATCTCCTCCGACTTTCCTCCTCCGACCGGATCTGCCGGCCCTTGCTCCGCCCGCCTCCACCTCTTCGCATGCGCGACGCCGCGCATCCCTCCGCCGGCCAACATCTTCCTCTCCGCCTACTCCTTCGGCCCTCACTCCTCTCTCCGTCGCCCGAACTCCGTCCCGTCCGCCGCACTCCGCTCTCCCCGCTCATCCGCTCCTCACCGTGCCAACCCGCCGTCACCACGCCGATCCGCCGCCGTCCCCCTCTCTCTCTCGATCCTCTCTCCCTCTCCCCCTCGTTTCTAATGAAAGAACAGTAGAGCCCAATAGTTATTTCGTTGTTTTGATGTTTTTATTTTATTTTTATTTTATTTTTGTTTTTTTATTATTTGTTTCTGCTTATTATTATTATTATTATCATTATTTTACATATTATTATTATTAATTTTATTACAATTGATTATTACTATTTTTGTTCTGTTATATTGTATCATTATTCCTAACATCATACCTAATAATTTTATTACTGTTATTATTATTATTATTATTATTATTATTATTATTATTATTATTATTATTATTATTATTATTATTATTATTTTATTATTATTATTATTGCCTTGCTAATATAATTACTTGCATTACTATTATCATTTTAGGAAATTTTACAAATATTTTCTAGCTAATTTCACAGTAAATTTTTGGACTCTAAAATATTTTTCTCAAATATTATGTATATAAATATAGTTGACAAGTTATAGTTTTGGCCTACATAACTCATTATTAATTTTGAATAAGTACTTAAATATCTTCATATACAAAATATAGTTTTTATACTTAGAAATATTATTTTGCCAAAACTTAGGGTTTTTCTCCCTAAAAAGATTTTTGGATTTTCAAGTAATTAATTTAATTATTTTAACTAAATAAAACCCTATTTTCAAGTATTATAAATAGTAGTTCTCTAAAATCGTATATATTATTATCCATCTTTTCTTTCTTTGACTTTTTCTCCTTTCCACGACCAAGCCTATTATTCCTATTCCTTCGCCAATCCTCTCCTTCCTTCCTAAGTCGACCTTAACTATTCTGACCGTCCCGGACCCAATGGAACAGTCCGTGCCATCAACAGAGGTCCCTTTATATAGTTATTACACCGAAGTCGCAGTTTATGCCACAGTGATCATTATAGCACCCCAGGCGTACTACCAGGCAAGACACCTTGCCATTTGCTGTTTATTTATTTTAGCTCATATTTCATGCATTATTTATTTTCTTATGCAAAATAAACTGTGATACATGGCATAACCTGTTAGAACTTACTGTTCATTTATAATTCTTGCTATGTATTTATTTTTCTTACACATTAAACCTAGAATTAAGGGACCACCTTTGTGTGTTGCATTCATGGCCTTGACACGTTGTACCACAAAGTTGTGTGTCGCATGTAGGATACGAAAGTGCATGATTGGCTGGCCACCAGTACGTACAAGCCATGCGATAGGAATAACCGCTAATAGAGATTGCATGCTAGTTTGACTTAGCGGTTATAGTGGTTTGTGTTGTGGATACAACACAGTAGGTATTGGGCGGGGAGGACAATTCCTTAGCGTATGGGCTTCGATGCACTTTCCCTTTTGTAATCCGTGAGCTCCGCCGGAGACGCGGGTCAGCTTACCCATGATTACTGACGGCCACTGATATTCTGCGGAATGTTATGCTCTTATTGATTGGGCCTCTGGTGCCCCAAGGGGGGACCATGTCGATCCTATTCAGCCAGGGCCCATGCGTAGGAAGGATTGTTCTTAACTATATATCACTTAGACCGGTTTGGCACCTTTATCCGTTAGGTACGAGTACTTTTGGTTTGGGTACTTGTATCTGACCGTGGCTTGGAACAATAACTTATCGCGGACTAGTTTGTCACATCTTGTCCTTGTTTGGTTGTAGGTGTGACTTACTACTTCGATGAGAAGGTATTGAACCTTGTTGGGGTCCGGATACCATATTAGATTCATAGCATGGAAAGATACGTCACCGTGAATTAGTTTACCATCTCCTATCCTTGTTTGGTTGGGGGGATGGTACGCTCGTTCAGTAGGTGCGTATTGGACCATGTTATAATTCGATTGACTTATTTATTTGAGCAATATTTATTCAGTTTATATGGCATGATATTATGTGTCTTGTTACGTCCCTCTGAGGACCTGGTTATCTCACCAGGTGTGTGCTCTTGTCTTTTGCAGGTGCTCTAGCTTTAGCCGTGATCATCGCTACTTCTTCGAGGATGATTTCATTTGGATTGTCTTCGCTTCGCTCGCCAAATTTATTTCTTTCTCATGTATTTTTCCTTATCTTGTTGGTAGTGGATTTGTCTCCGCCCAACATATTGTATCAAGACACTTTATTCTCATTATATGACATCTTCTATTCATTTATTTTGTGTGGATGAGATTAGTTGTGGTTTTACTGCATTTTACAGCTTATGTATTCATACGAGGATTCCATATATTGGTGTGTACTTCGTATGAATACAGCTGGCATGTCTACGTTCTTAGTCCTACGTATTTTGGGACTGGGGCGTTACATTAACACAAAATCAAGTTATTACCTTCTGTTGCCTCTTGTGTCGTTGTTCCGTCTTCAATCCTTATGGCAAAGGCCTGTCTTGGTCGTTGAGCTCATGCCTGCTGTCTAGCTTGCATAAACTGCATCACCTAGACGGGAAGTAGTCCACGCGGATACCCTCCCTCAAACACAAGGGTTTGTCTTCCCGGAATAGGTGAAGACATAAAATAATAAAGAGTTCAAGGATCGAATACAATTGCGAAGTTTCAAAGGTGATTGAATAGTTCGAAAAAAAAGAGTTATTAAGGCAGTTGTGGATGAAATCCTAGAGGGCAAGTATTTGTTAACTATATCTTAATCTACGTAGAATATCCATAAGAAGAGCAAACCAAGTGCACTAGGTTGATCAGACCATAATACCCTGATTCTAAATAGACAATATGTTAGTGGGCGTCCCCAATAAAACATATGTCCTAAACAAGCTCGATAAAGAATAAGCTTGCAAAATAGGCTATAATAGCAGCATCAGTCAAGATAGTCAAATAATATAAGTACGTGAGAATATGATTTGAAAGAAAGCACAAGTAGTTCAAGTTCATCAAGGTCTAAGACTCGTCCGGTGTTTTTGTCTCTACAGTTTCCCTACTGTCATTTTGTCTAAGGGTTTGGTCATCCAATTGGGGTATGGGCCTCTAAGACTCTAGTCTAGGTTAGCCTATCTTTCTACACTATCTTGTATTCAGTGTCATTCAACTATACTTCATTAATTGGGTCATAAGGACATTGGAAGCTACTTGGTGAGGCTTTCTATCCAACTTTCAAGAGTTTAACTAATAGTGTAACTGAATTAATAGAGCATATACCTAGGATGAGCCATCTTCCTAAATTCTATTGCACGAGAAATAAGACTCGCGGTAGGAAAGGAATCAAGCAGATGCAACTCAAGGCAATCAAACGAGAGTTAGAAAATGGAATCAAAGAAGGAGATCAAGTATGTGGATGAGTTCCTATGGGTCCTTTCTATCCTATTCGCAGGCTCACGTTGGTACAGTAACGTTACCAAAGTGATTAACGTAGACCTGCATGGGCCACCACAAAAACAGGTAATGCTCCAGTCCCAAAATACGTATAGGACCAGGATACGGTACATGTCAGCAACACTTCACTAGTGGGCCAAATCTTAAAGTAAGCCCATTAGCGAAATTCTTAAGCTGTAAATCATGATAACAACCCAGCAATACAATACAAGTCACAGGTCACGGCTAATCTCATCCACACAGAAATAAGACACGAGATATCAAGTCCAATAAAATAATAATAATGATAAAGATCTGTCCAACATGAAATAGAAATAATAACTGTGCTGGTAAGACATCCCAAAACCATAGTAATAAGAAACGAATAATCAACTACATGTCTACTGATGAAAAGAAAGAAAATAATGTATCAAGTCTAAAATAAAGAAACATGTCTCAAGAGAAGTCATCGGCCACTATCTCGTCCTCCTACGAAGGTACATCACCAGTCTCGACGCTAGAGCCGTGAACCTCTTCTCTGTCTACGCCTGGAGAGATCACCAGATCCTCAGGGGACTAGCAAGAAACATAATATACATGCCTACAGTACAACAAATAAGATGTAAGAAAATAGGAAATGGTACAAGGAACAATATAAGACTAAAGAATAAGTATAAATGGAATACCGTCAAAGATAGTGCTATCAAGCGTGACTATAAGTAAGTCGGGGTAACCGTAGCCCGATGGGAGCTCACAGTCCTATAGTCAGTAGCCGATGGGGAATCCCTAACTATAGTAAGGCTCATTCGCACTCGATGGGAACTCACGAACGAGGTGGTCAGGTATAGTCACGTCTAATAACAGGTCAGGGTCAAGTAAAAACAGTCACGATCAGGTCAAGTCAATCCAGATCAGGTAATCGGATCAAGATAAGGTCAAGTCCAAGTCAAACGGGTCAGGGGATCATAGCATAGACAAAGCAATACTATCACTAGACATGAACAGGATAAGGAAAATATAACAAGTAATATGGAAAAGAGTAAAAATCTACGTTCACGTAAAACTAGAATAACCATAACATAGAACAGGAGAAATATGGGACGAAGTAAGATATGAAAAATAGCAATATAGAAAAGCATATAAGTACTGTAAAGTTTGGCAAGGTGTACTTGCATGGTTCCGTGATGTGAAGATGAAGTCTCGATCCTGTGTCCACGCCTCCGGAATTCAATGCTCCTAAATAATTTATTTAACTACTTATGAAACTTATAACAGAACTTAATTAACTAAATTAGTATTTTAAACTACTTTAACTATATTCAAATATCTCGTAGGACTACTTAAATTGTATAACATACATACGTGTCCAACGAGACCTCGGAACACAGTTTTAGGGTTTTCGACCTTCCAATTAATCGGTTATGACCCCACGTCAATAACACACTTAAAAATTATAGAAAATTCCTAAAAATAATATTTAAAACTATTTTCTACAGTATTAACTCTGATATTCTAGAATTACGATTTATAAATAATTATGTGACTAGTTGACTACTACGTCAGCTTGTCTACCCGAAACTCGTCATGAACATGGCTAATTACTCAAAATAGCTAAAATATCCAAAAATATATTTTATACAAAATTTAAAGTATATTATATCTCAGAATTAAGACATGAATACAAGATTTAATTTATGCTACTAATTTGGAACATCCTAAGTCGGCAGATTACCCGAAAAAGTTAGTTTTGACCTATAATTTTTCCGACCAGATTTGAGTTGCTAAATTCGTGGAAAAATACTTAAAAGGTACCAAAATACTACGACTATAAATATTACGACTATAAATCATAAAACTTTTATGGATGAAAATAAATAACAAAAGGTACCAAAATACTATTTTTACAGATTTAATAATAGAATTTTTACAGAATTATAGCATAGGTTTGAGATGAAAAAAATTAGGGTTTCTTACCATAAGTCCTTGCTAGTTGGGTTGTGGAGGCTTCTCCTTGCCAAAGCTTCCATCTTTATTGCTATCCTTGCTTGCTAATCGTCTTTTAATGAGTTTGGAGGAGTTGGCAATGGCTTTAGATAGTTGGATGGAGAAGATGGAGTTTTTAGGATTTGTTTGGTAGAGTTTGGATGGAAGAAAGATGAAAGAAGGAGTTTTTATGGAGAAGAAAGAATTATATGATGGAGGGGATGAAGATGATGGATTTGGATGGAGGAGGTGCTGCCAAAATTTGGAGAGGGAGAGGGGATAGTCGGCTATGGAGAGGAAGAGGAAGGAAGAATTAAGTTAGGGTTTGGGTTAAGGTGATATACATATATGGGCCTTTTGGGTTGCATGTATGAAAAGGAGTAGGAATCCTATTCCTAATGAGATGTTTGGCCAAGGGGGGGGGAGAAGTGCTTGGCCGAATATTATAGGGTGGGGTCCACTTAGTTTGTTTGGTTATTTGATGAGTTGGCTAATTTATTGGATTGAGAATTAAAAAGGTCTTTCCTAATATAGACTAATTAAATCTATCTTATATAAATACAATCCAAATCTAAATTAAATATAAAATATATATACTTATTTATTAATATATATTAATTCCCAACATGCCTACATAGGTTTGGGTTGGACTTTGGGTCAAATATAAACTAATGCCAACTAGGATTACACGTAGACACTTTCTATAAATAGAAACTTTCTAAAATTGAAAACATATTAATATTAATAAAATATATATACAAAATATATATCAACATGCATGTATTTGAGAGTACTACATGTCTATTTAGATTTGGATTGGTTTGGGTCAAGTCGGGGCTAAATTGGTACAACCGGGTATCCTAGAAAGTCAATAATCTAATAATTAAATAAATAAATCATCGGTGGGGGTTAAGTCGTAACTTGGCCTGGTTTTCATAGTTAGGACATACCTATGGCTCGGCCTTACCAACCATGGCTAAAATACTAGTCAAAGCACACGTGTACACTATCCGTGCCATAATGCTTGATCATCTTGTACTCCAAATCTTAACCATGGCTAAGGTCATCTATAATAATAACTATTTAATCAAAAATATTCATAAAATCCATAAAATCCCATTTAAATCAAATAAATAATAAAAAATAATTCCAAAAATTTAGGGGTGTTACATCACCTCCTGAGAGAAAAATCTCTTTGGGCTCCAACTCCAGCGACAAAATTTTATGAAAAATTTGAAAAGATAGATAAGAAGAGAGAGATATGAGAAAGAAGAAAAAGTTCTCCTTTATGGAAAAGAGATTTGTCCTCTATTTAATAGTTTAATCGATTTTAATAGAAATTGATAGATTTCGTCTGTCGAAAATATAACTACTATCATAGTCCGTCGTTATTTGTGAACCTAAAGGGTCAAAAACTGTTGCTTTTGACGTAGTGCATATTTTCTATCTCTTCAGTAGAGATTCTCTTCGGAAGGTACTTTAATGTAAATAGACGGCCATTTTGACGAATTCGTTCAGGGATTTCTTCATAAATATGACTGTACATTTATTATTTGATCTTTTTCTATATATTTACTCAATGAGCCTATCACATTCTTCCGAATGGTTTTAGTCCATATATGGCTCATTTGCAAATCCTTCGGATAGCATGATAATTTTAAATCCTTCAAGGATATACCTAAAACTTTATATCTTTTGGGGATTTCATGTATATCTTATTGTCTAGGTTATCATGATCGAAGAATGTATTTCTTCATATCCTATTCATGGTCATCATTTCGAGAATCCTTTCTACCGGATGGTTTTTGTCCATATATGGCTCATTTGCAAATTCTTCGGAGATAGCATGATAATTTTAAATCCTTCAAGGATATACCTAAAAATTTAAAATTTTGGAGGATATATAAAGTTGAAGTACGCCATGATACGTTCTTTTGGAACGATGCTTTATGGTTTTCTTCTGGAACGATGATTCATGAAGTTCTTCTATAACAATGATTCATGAAGTTTTTCTAGAACGATAATTCACGACGTTCTTCTGGAACAAGGCATTTATCTTCTTTATATCTCTCCCTAATTGCATAAATTCTGTCTTATCAAAGTAACATATCGCTGATTTACTTTTTAGTCATCTTACGTCTAAAAGATTTAATAATATAAGGAGATAAACATAGAAAAAATTTAATATTATAATTCATAAAACATAGATGCCAAGATTACAGTTTCAAATAATACCAACATAAGCCATCTAAAAAATGTAATTCGAAACTAAAACTATGTTACTAGTTATTCAGATACAATCTTCATGAATGATGGTTTAGAAACAAACTTATCATTAAGATCAAGGGTGTATGCTGCAATTTGGTAAGAGATGATGACACGAATTAGTTTTGATAATCATCATTATTTTGGGATGTCTTATGGATCATGTCACAGTTTAAAAGTTATAGGATCATTCGGCTTCTGGCTCATAATGGACCCATTAGGATTGAGCTTCTGGCTTCTACAATATGTGATTCGACTACCCCAATGTGAATAAATTAGATCCTGATAATAAGCTGGAGAATATCTCTATAAAAACTTCTGGTTATTCCCTATGTTAGAGGTTATACAAATGTATTCTTTATTATCCTCGCTCATGATTTCAATATGATACCCAAATGTATTCTTTATTATCCTCGCTCATGATTTCAATATGATACCCGTTTGCTTTTATATCCTTAACACTCAATAATTTTCTTCTATAATTATGAGAGTATAAGACATTTTGTATTAGTAGGTGGGTTCCATTGAGTAAAATTAAGTCACTACAAAAAGAAGTCAAATCGACGACGAATTTAGCGGCTCTGGAATAAGACGCATTAATATTTTGGTAATTCGCGACGTCCATAAAAGACGTGGCTAACGTCACTATCAGCGACTTTCAGCAACATTTAGCCACAACCTTTATTATTATGAAAGCTGATGTCGCGAGGTCGTCGGCGAACGTTACTATATTTTTATAAATAGCGACGTTTAGCTACTCTGTGACTTACATGCCGCATTATATTAAAAAACAACAAAGTTTAGCGACATCTGTTGTTGACGTCGCTAAACTACTTCATATAGGGTTTCGACTTTTTATTTTCTGCCCAATTTTTTCACTTCCCGCCCCCCTCTCCTCCGACCTCCTCCAACCCCCGTCGCACCTCTCGACTCCGGCGTAAGGCAAAGCCTAGTCCTCGGCAGTAACTCCATAATACGGATCACAGAGCAACTCCTCCTCAGTAAGGATACCTACAACGTTATCCTGTCAGGACGGAAGCAAGTACTGATTCTAACAAACTAGCATATAAAATATGGAAATGAACATAAGAGGAATAACTGGAAGCATGGCATCACATATCTATCATGGCAAGGACACATATATCATAGAGACAGATGTATATGTAATGTTTAAAACTATAGCAGGTACGTGATCGTCAATAGGTGTACAATGTGCAGGGGCACACAATGAAATGTACTTCCGTACAAGTGATAAGGCGATAGATGTACATACGTACAAATCTGCTTTGAGATAAAGCCTACGACAAGGTATACATATAAAATGTCAACCTTGCTCGGTACATATGTACGGAGAAGGGGGCATGATTACGTACGCTACTAACAGTTTCCCCATAACCCAGATTCTAATCATGTGAGAGATACATAAAGACTGTTCTAAGCATGGTAGTAACTGAATGTACAACATGTGAATATCTAACTTGCTACCCCAAGGATCAGCATTTAACATGGTTAGATTTCCAGTTCATTTATGTAACAGTATGTAAAGTTTGTAGAAAGTACTTGCCTCTAGCAAAGCAAGCTGTGATAAAAATGCTATAGATTCATGGTAACTCATCACTGTAGAAATAAATACATAAACTTAGTTTTTATACTAAGCTAAAACACTAAGACACTAATTGGTGCAACACGACTTGTGACTGGGCCCCTAGCCAAAATGATGACTTTAGCATAGGAGAACAATGTAGGGTGACACACTACTATAACTAACTTTCTAGGGTCTTTACACTAGTGAGGGGTGAGGTTTAATACGACCATAACTCAAAATAACACAAAAAGTTGCAAGTCGTAATTATTCAATAAATAAATCAAATGAACATTGTGTTCCAACAATTTTTGAGATAGACAAAAAGCTCAATTTTACATAAAATAAAGTACCAAAATGATCCTTGTTAATTATAGGAATTTATTATAATTTTTCTGGAATTTATTAACCAGTACAAGTATTTTATAAAAATCAGTTTTCCTAAGTACACAAAAAGTGAGTTCTGGTTTCATATGCCAAAACAGTGGCAAAACTATAAATTAAATACTGTAAAAACTATGATAAATTAGCTAAATTAACATAGTATCTAAATACTATTTTTCCAAAATTTTAACAGCAATTTAAGTATTTTAGAAATTCAAAAACAGCATGGTACACAAACTGAAATTAAATAATTAATTATCTGCGTATTTTGTCCATGTACATAATTTGAACCAAAGTTCAAATACAGGACCCAAGGCCATGAATCAAGTCCAATATGACTTGTACAGGTCTTGAATGTGTGAAAACGCATTTGGACCCAAAAGCCCATGTTAGACTTGGACACCAAATGGTTGCAGTAATTTAAATACACAAAAATACAAAGACGTAAAAACACATAATAAATATTAATATTTTAACTATGTGAATTTATACATAGTAGTCACATAAATATGACAAGTATATGTACATATATTAAAGTATAATATATGTACAATATTACGTAAAGTATATAGACTAAAAATAGCTATGTATAAATATATATGCATATATAACATATATATATATATATATATATATATATATTTATATATATATATATATATATATATATATATATATATATATATATATATATATATATATATATATATTATATATATATATATATAAGGATATATATATATATATAAGGAAATATATATATATAAGGAAATATATATATATATATCTAAGAAATAAATATATAATATATATTTAAATAACAGTAAATATATATAATAATAGTAAATGTAATACATATATAATATTATACATATATGCATAAAATACATATACACATTTGCATATATGTATATATAAATACATACATATACACTTATACATTTAAAATGCTAAATATAGAATATATATTTATATATATATAAATAATGTACATATACGTATATATAACAGTATATATATATAATAAAATATATATACAGAAATACATATACAAATATATATATATATATATATATATATATATATATATATAAACATAAAAACATAAAAACAAAACAAAAAGAAAAAGAAAAAGGAAAAGAAATAACAGCGCTGGGGGGAGGGGGGGTTTGAACTCGGCCCTCTGGGTCGGGTTCTTGAGTTAGGTCGGGCTGGCCAGGGGGTCAGCCCGAGTGCTGTATTAGGGTTGGGTTTTAGTTTAATTTTATTTAGGTTTAGTTAATATATAATAATAATAAAAAAACCGATAAAACATCCTGTGTCCTGACAGTTAGGGACACATGAGTCTAAGTGTCCGTGCTATGCACGACACGCACAGGTCCTAAAATGCGTATCCGAGCACAGCGTTGGGGTCGTCGTGTCCAGGCGAACAACATAGGTCAAATCGAGACACGCACGACACAAAATGCAACTGCAACTTACGTGTCCGACGAACGGAAAGGGTTTCGAACGTGCTGGACGGCAGAGGAAGCGTCGGGGCGGTGGCGCTTGGGCGGCGATGGGCGTAGCTCGTCACGGCGAATCGATTGGGGGTGGTCAATGACGTCGGCGACTATGGTGGAGGCTGGACGGGGGTTCGCCGGAGTTAGGGTTACAACTAGGTTGTCGGGGAAGAAAGGGGGTGGCTGGGTGGTCGTGGGGTTGTTCTAGGGTTAGGGTTTTGTTTAGGGTTTCATTTTATAGGGAGAGAAGTCGGTTGATGGCGTCGTGCTGGCCGGAAATGGCGGGGGCAGGTCGATGTGGCGGTCGGCGGTCAGCTCGAGTCGTCGGGGGTGGGTAGGGTTAGGAATTACACTTAGGTCCCCATAGTTTTAGGATATTACGAAAGGGTCCCTAATAAGACTAAATACAAATAGAAATTTGCATTCCGCAATTTAAAACAATTGATTAATTACAAACTGCTATTGTAACAATTTAATAAATTGCAGATTGATATAAAAACAATTCTAAATATTACAGAATGATATTAAAACATTTTAATTAATTGTAAATAGGTATTTTAGTATTTAAACTCATGTAAAAATCATTTAAAAATTCTAGAAAATTTTCTAAAAATCATAATAAATTATTTTAAGACTAAATATGACATTAGCAACTAATTAATTCTATTTTAATTAATTTTGAAAAACAGGGGCTGACAAGTCTTCCCTCCTTGAAAAATTTCGTCCTCGAAATTCACAAGGATTGAAGACCCTACAATATTCTAACATAGCAAACAATGCAACAAATGACTAAAGCTATGATCGAAACTAACCTCTAAGGTATCAAGCGGGAACGGGTGGTTCCCTCGCAGCGGTTGGATCGAACAAGTAAGGGTATCTCTCCCTCATGTCCGACTCCCTCTCCCAAGTAGATTCACCCGGAGAGTGACGGCTCTAAGCTACTCGTACTAAGGGTATAACCTTGTTCCTCAGCCTCTTCTCCTTCCTGTCTAATATCTCCACTGGCTGCTCAGAAACTGTAAGGCTCGGTCTGACCTCCAACTCTGAATGATCTTGCACATGACTGGGGTCTAGAACATATCTCCTCAGCTGAGATACGTGAAAGACATCGTGAACTCCTGCTAGGTTGGATGGAAGTGCAACTCAGTAAGCTACCTCTCCAATCCTGCCAAGTATCTCGAACGGCCCGATGTATCTGGGGCTCAGCTTCCCTCCTCGTCCGAACCGGATCGTCCCTCTAGTAGGTGATATCTTCACCAGCACCATATCACCGTCTGCGAACTCCATCGGTCTGCGACTAGCATCAGCGCAGTATTTCTGCCTGTCCTGAGCTACTCTGAGCCTGTCTCTGATCATCCCGACTTTCTCTGCTGCATCCGTGATCATCTCTGGCCCAAGCATAACTCTGTCTTCGATATCATCCCAAAAGAGCGGTGTGCAGCATCATCGTCCATATAGCACCTCGAAAGGAGACATACCGATACTGGCTTGGTAGCTGTTGTTGTATGAAAACTCTACCAAGTGCAGATGGATCTCCCATGATCCTCCAAACTCCAGTACGTAGGTCCTCAGCATATCCTCTAGTGTCTGCATCATCCTCTCGGACTGTCCATTTGTCTGCAGGTGGTACGCCGTACTGAACTTGAGCCTACTGCCCAACTCCTCCTGCAAGCTCCTCCAGTAGTGGGACGTGAATTTGTTGTCTCTGTCCGACACGATGCTCACTGGCACTCCGTGTAGGCGAATTATCTGCTGCATGTATAGCTCTGCCAACTTCTCGGTGGAAAGCCCCACCTTGAAGGGTAAGAAGTGCGCACACTTCGTCAGCCTGTCCACGATGACCCAAATGGCATCCTTCCCTCCTTGGGAACGAGGAAGCCCTGAGACAAAGTCCATCGTAATATGTTCCCACTTCTACTCGGGAATGGGTAACGGCTGCAACAAACCAGCTGGCCTCTGGCGCTCTGCCTTGACCTGCTGGCAAACTAGGCATCTCGAGATGAAACGTGATACATCCCTCTTCATCCCGTGCCACCAAAGATGTTCTCATAAGTCACGGTACATCTTGTTAGCACCAGGGTGAATAGAATATCTCGATCGGTGTACCTCCTGCAAGACTGCCTCTACCAGCTCTCCCTTCGGCATGCACAATCGGCTGCCATGCCCCAAGGATCCATCCTCTGCTACAGTGAAGTCATCTAGCAGTCCAGCTAAAGCCTGGGCTCGAAGTCTGTGAAGGCTCTCATCTGTAGACTGTGTCTCCCGGATCTGCTCTATCAAACCTGACTGAATGTCAAGCGCCATCATCTGTATCACTGATCCTGGCCGAACTAGCTTGATACCGAGCTTCTCCAGGTCTTCCCGCAAATGCCGATCTATCATCAGATACCATGCCATCGGATGCCTGCTCAGCGCATCCGCCACCACATTTGCCTTCCCGGGGTGATACTGTAAATCGATGTCGAAGTCTTTCATCAACTCTAACCATCGTCTTTGCCTCATGTTCAGCTCTTTCTGCGTGAACACATACTTCAAGATTTTGTGGTCAGTAAAGATTTCCACACGCTCTCCGTATAAGTAATGTTTCCAAAACTTGAGTGCAAAGATCACCGCAGCTAACTCCAGGTCATGGGTAGGATAATTCCACTCATGAGTCCGCAATTGCCTAGATGCATAAGCAATCACTTTCCCATGCTGCTGTAGGACACATCCTAGCCCCTTTCCTGAAGCATCGCTGTATATGGTGAAACCTCCAGAACCTGAAGGTAAAGTCAGAACTGGAGCGGTCGTCAGCCTCCTCTTCAGCTCCTCAAATGTTGCCTGGCAGTCCTCTGACCAGATGTACTCAGCGTCCTTCTGCGTCAGCTTCGTCATGGGTTCAGCTATCCTAGCAAAGTCCTGGACAAACTTTCTATAATAGCCTGCTAAATCCAGAAAGCTCTTGATCTCTGAAACTGAAGTCGGAGCCTTCCATGTCTCAACTGCAGCAATCTTCCTGGGATCCACCGAGATTCCCTCTCCAGTAACTACATGGCCGAGAAACTCCACTCGGTCTAAAAAGAACTCGCACTTCGACAATTTGGCAAACAATCTCTCCTGCCTCAGAATCCCCAAAACTGTCTGCAAGTGCTCTGCATGCTCCTCCGGCGTCTTCGAGTATATCAGGATGTCATCAATGAACACTACGACAAACTTATCCAGATACTGGTGAAATGTCTTATTCATCAAATTCATAAATACAGTTGGCGTATTTGTGAGACCAAATGGCATCACCAGAAACTCGTACTGCACGTACTTCGTGTTGAACGCCGTCTTATGGATGTCTGCTGCCCTGACCTTCACCTGGTGGTACCCGGATCTCAAGTCTATCCTGGAAAACACCTTCGCCCCACTCAACTGGTTGAACAAATCATCTATCCTGGGCAGAGGATATTTGTTCTTAATGGTGATGGCATTCAAGGCCCGGTAGTCAATACACAACCGAACTGTACCATCCTTCTTAGGCACAAAGAGCACTGGCGCTCCCCATGGAGAAGCACTAGATCGAATAAAACCCTCTTTCAACAGGTCATCAATCTGCTCTTTCATCTCTACGGCCTCCTTGGAATTCACTCTATAGCAAGCCCGGGATACTGGTGATGAACCCGGTACTAAATCTATAGTGAACTCTATATCTCTGTTAAGCGGGAGTCCTAGAAGATCCTCTGGGAATACATCTATAAACTCCCTAATGATAGGGTGTGGCGGTGCTACGTCCCCAACTGTCGCACAACAGTTCGGCTCTAGGCTAATCTCCGGCCCTGTCCTCCTGACTCTGAATGGTGCTGTGCCTGGGGGACTGAACAGAATACTACCCTCATGACAGTCTATAGATGCATGGGCATAGCTAAGCCAGTCCATCCCCAATATGATATCATAACCGGGGAGTGGCATCACAAAGAATCGCCCCTCAAACTCTCTCCCGGCTATAGTAATAGAGCATTTATAGATAGCTCTAATAGGTACTGGTCATCCTCCCGTCATCACTCTACTAATCTCCGCAGTAGGTATAGATACTAAGTGGTGTTCATGCATAAACTCTAATGACAGGAAGCTATGAGATGCACCAGAATTAAACAAGCATAGAGCTAGAAAAGTATGTAAATAAACATGACCTTTGATGACGTCAGCTAAGTAGTCTGGCTCCGAAACCTGCTCTGGCTCTGGCTCAAGGGCTAGGCTATAAGTCTTCCCCTGAGGTCCCTTCTGCTGCTGCAGATGTTGCCCAAACCTCTGCTGCTGAGTCGGAAGCGGCCCTCTAGGTATCCTGGCTGCTGGGTACTCTCGAAGCTGATGGGTGGCAGACCCGCAAGCTAAACACTACTTCAACCTCTTCCTGCAGATGGCGTAATCATGCCCTAGTCTTCTACAGAAAGAACACATAGCTCCCTTCTGCTGCTGCTGCTGATATCGGGGTCCCGGGGCTCTAACTGGCGGGGTCGTATGATGTGATGTAGGAGGACGGTAAGTCTGCTGGTGCAGCGTCGGTGCTCTCTGCTGGAAAGCCTGACGCTTGGACGGTCCCTCATGGTGTATAGAAGCCGGCCTCTTGCAAGACAGAAGACGCTCATCAATGCTCCGGGCCAACTCTAGGCTCTGGTAGTAGTCAGTCGTACCGTTCGCCACTATAAGAATGCCAATGTCTGGAACTAGACCATGGAAAAACCTACGGGTCATCTCCTCTGGGTCTGCAACCAGACTAGGAGCGAAACGGCTCAGGCGACTAAACTCTGCCGCATACTCGTCAACAGAACGGTTCCCCTGCTGGATGTTCTGGAATCGTAGCCCCATGGCTACTCTAGCAGTGGTCGAGAAGAATTTCTTTTTGAACTGGGTCTTGAACTGATCCCAAGTGGCCCTCCCTCTCGTAAATAATGGCTCATTCCGGAACCAAACTCCTGCCAAGTCTATCAGCAGAAATCCCGCTGCCTCGACCTGGAGGTCATCCGGCATCCTAACTCCAAGGAGCTTCCTCTCTACCGAGTCTAGCCAATCATCTGCTACTACTATGCCCTCAGTCCCTGAGAACTCCTTGGGGTTCAGACCCATGAAGTCCTTGATCGTCCTCGCTCTATGCCGTGGCTCTACAGGTGGTGGGACCACGGTACGTTCCTCAGAACGCTCTATGCTCTGGCGGAGTAGGGTAGTCTGCTCCTGATGGGTTGTTAGGAACCCCTGGATCAGAGTGAGCAGTTGGTTCCCGTCGAGTGTGACGGAAGCCTGGGTAGGTATAGTGATAGGGGGTGGTGGAAGTATCGGGTCCTGCTGGGACTGCGATATGGAAGGTGGTGGAGGCATCTGGGTTTGTGGGGTGGGGGAGTATGGTAGGTGGAGGTGGAGGTGTATCAGTCAACTGGTCAGCTGACTGGATATGGAGTGCGCCATTCTCAGGTGTGACATACTGGAATGAACGAGTAAGCACCATCTAATTACAATAAAAAGGACTTATAAGGACTCTTTAAAATAAACAATCATAGACAAGAAAATCTAATTATAATAGCAAGTATGTGATGTATTTCCTATGTTGCAATCCTAGTATTCCTCTAGGTGTTCTAAGCGTCATTCCTAATGTTGTCTAATTACCCTAAGTTCCTAATTGCAGGCATGCTTGGTACAATAACGTAACCAAACAACTTAAGTCTTGACCTGCATGGGCCACCACTAAAAATATGTCACGACCCGCTACCCAAATTGTTGGGCCGGGACGAGTCATGTCCAGTCTACATTTGAGATAAAACATAGTAAGCTGTTCTAAAGACAACAGGATAAGACTAAATGTGCTAACAGTTCTATAAGTGAATAAAAGTCATAAATGCTCCAAACACAAAAGTCGTCTCATATAGAAATAAGTCCAAGTACAGGTCTGAAATGTAAAACTGGATACATGTCCAGTTATAAAATACGTAGTCTAATACAAGACTACTCTCAAAAGTCTAAAGCAAAAAGACAACTAGGCGAGGTTCCCCGCAGGTACATCCTCGTAAGGCAAAGTCTGGTCCTCGGCAGTAACTCCATAATACGGATCAAAGAGCAACTCCTCCTCAGTAAGGATACCTACAACGTTATCCTGTCAGGACGGAAGCAAGTCCTAATTTTAACAAACTAGCATATAAAACATAGAAATGAACATAAGAGGAATAACTGGAAGCATGGCATCACATATCTATCATGGCAAGGACACATATGTCATAGAGATAGATGTATATATAATGTTTAAAACTGTAGCAGGTACGTGATCGTCAATAGGTGTACAATGTGCAGGGGCACATAATGAAATATACTTCCGTACAAGTGATAAGGCGATAGATGTACATACGTACAAATCCGCTTTGAGATAAAGCCTACGATAAGGTATACATATAAAATGTCAACCTTGCTCGGTACATACGTACGGAGAAGGGGGCATGATCACGTACGCTACTAACAGTTTCCCTACAACCCAGATTCTAATCATGTGAGAGATACATAAAGACTGTTCTAAGCATGGTAGTAACTGAATGTACAACATGTGAATATCTAACTTGCTACCCCAAGGATCAGCATTTAACATGGTTAGATTTACAGTTCATTTATGTAACAGTATGTAAAGTTTATAGAAAGTACTTGCCTCTAGCAAAGCAAGCTACGATAAAAATGCTATAGATTCCTGGTAACTCGTCACTGTAGAAATAAATACATAAACTTAGTTTTTACACTAAGCTAAAACACTAAGACACTAATTGGTGCAACACGACTTGTGACTGGACACCTAGCCAAAATGATGACTTTAGCATAGGAGACCAATGTGGGGTGACACACTACTATAACTAACTTTTTAGGGTCTTTACACTAGTGAGGGGTGAGGTTTAATACGGCCATAACTCAAAATAACACAAAAAGTTGCAAGTCGTAATTATTCAATAAATAAATCAAATGAATATTGTGTTCCAACAATTTTTGAGATAGACAAAAAGCTCAATTTTACATAAAATAAAGTACCAAAATGATCCTTGTTAATTATAGGAATTTATTATAATTTTTCTGGAATTTATTAACCAGTACAAGTATTTTATAAAAATCAGTTTTCCTAAGTACACAGAAAGTGAGTTCTGGTTTCATATGCCAAAACAGTGGCAAAACTGTAAATTAAATACTGTAAAAATTATGATAAATTAGCTAAATTAACATAGTATCTAAATACTATTTTTCTAGAATTTTAACAGCAATTTAAGTATTTTAGAAATTCAAAAATAGCATGGTACACAAACTGAAATTAAATAATTAATTATCTGCGTATTTTGTCCATGTACATAATTTGAACCAAAGTTCAAATACAGGACCCAAGGCCATGAATCAAGTCCAATATGACTTGTACAGGTCTTGAATGTGTGAAAACATATTTGTGCCCAAAAACCCATGCTAGGCTTGGACACCAAATGGTTGCAGCAATTTAAATACACAAAAATACAAAGACGTAAAAACACATAATAAATATTAATATTTTAACTATGTGAATTTATACATAGTAGTCACATAAATATGACAAGTATATGTACATTTATTAAAGTATAATATATGTACAATATTACGTAAAGTATATAGACTAAAAATAGCAATGTATACATATATATGCATATATAACATATATATATATATATATATATATATATATATATATATATATATATATATATATATATATATATATATATATATATATATATATATATATATATATATATATCTAAGAAATAAATATATAATATATATTTAAATAATAGTGAATATATATAATAATAGTAAATGTAATACATATATATGCATAAAATACATATACATATATGCATATATGTATATATAAATACATACATATACACTTATACATTTAAAATGCTAAATATAGAATATATATTTATATATATATAAATACTGTACATATACGTATATATAACAGTATATATATATAATAAAATATATACAGAAATAGATATATACATATATATATATATATAAATTTATATATATATAAAAACATAAAAATAAAACAAAAAGAAAAAGGAAAAGAAATAACAGCGCTGGGGGGGGTTCGAACTCGGCCCTCTGGGTCGGGTTCTTGAGTTGGGTCGGGCTGGCCAGGGGGTCAGCCCGAGCGTTGTGTTAGGGTTAGGTTTTAGTTTAATTTTATTTAGGTTTAGTTAATATATAATAATAATAAAAAACCGATAAAACATCCTGTGTCCTGACAGTTAGGGACACAGGGGTCTAAGTGTCTGTGCTATGCACGACACGTACAGGTCCTAAAATGCGTGTCCGAGCACAGCGTTGGGGTCGTCGTGTCCAGGCGAACAACATAGGTCAAATCGAGACACGCACGACACAAAATGCAACTGCAACTTACGTGTCCGACGAACGAGAAGGGTTTCGAACGTGCTGGACGGCGGAGGAAGCGTCGGGGCGGTGGCGCTTGGGCGGCGATGGGCGTAGCTCGTCACGGCGAATCGATTGGGGGTGGTCGATGACGTCAGCGACTACGGTGGAGGCTGGACGGGGGTTCGCCGGAGTTAGGGTTACGGCTAGGTTATATCGGGGAAGAAAGGGGGTGGCTGGGTGGTCGTGGGGTTGTTCTAGGGTTAGGGTTTTGTCTAGGGTTTCATTTTATAGGGAGAGAAGTCGGTTGATGGCGTCGTGCTGGCCGAAAATGGCTGGGGCAGGTCGGCATGGCCGTCGTCGGTCAGCCCGAGTCGTCGGGGGTGGGTAGGGTTAGGAATTACACTTAGGTCCCCATAGTTTTAGGATATTACGAAAGGGTCCCTAATAAGACTAAATACAAATAGAAATTTGCATTCCACAATTTAAAACAATTGATTAATTACAAACTGCTATTGTAACAATTTAATAAATTGCAGATTGATATAAAAACAATTCTAAATATTACAGAATGATATTAAAACATTTTAATTAATTGCAAATAGGTATTTTAGTATTTAAACTCATTTAAAAATCATTTAAAATTCTAGAAAAATTTCTAAAAATCATAATAAATTATTTTAAGATTAAATATGACATTAGCAACTAATTAATTCTATTTTAATTAATTTTAAAAAACAGGGGCTGACAACCCCCTTCCTCCGATGCCCTTCTCGACTCCGGCTACCCCCTCGTCCCCTGCCCCGGCACCCCTTAATCCCAACGACCCGCCTCGGCCCCCTCGACCCCCTCAATCAAGTAACTCTAACGCTAACTCTATCTCCCTCAAGCTGACACGACATGGACATGGGCATACACATACTGACATGCACACACAGACACTGACATGGACACGTTGTGTAATATGTAAAAGATGCGACACAGATACACAGATACACAGACACACTGACACGGACACATTATGTAATATGTGAAATTAAGTATGGTTTATGTGAATTTTTATTTTGTACGATATTCTATTTTAAGATGCTACAATCTTGATACATAAATATGTAAAATTGTGCATGGATTACATTCTTTCACACTAAGTTTCTTGTCAATGAGTATGTATATATGTGTATGGATTACATTCTAATTTTTGCATAAGTTTAATTAACATCAAATTGATTTACATATAGGGCACAACATAGATACATAAATAAGTTAGTATGGATACATGTTAGTATGGTATCGTGAAATGATTATAGGTGTATTTCCTAGTTTAGGGTGTGGATATAGACTTGTGTCGCATCTCCTACCAATGTATATACGAAAAATAAAATATGTTATAATATATCGAAAATGAATATGATTGGTATAGTGTCAAGATACAAGTAAGTATCTTGGGTATATGAGTGTCCACGTGCTCCTTGTGAGTCATATCTCTTAAAGGAAAATTTATTTATGTAAGCCTTTTGAGGCTATTACAGTTTCTACCGAAAATGACTAAGAATAAAATGACCTAAATATCTAGAAAGACTTGTGGTGAGAAAGACCATTGAATCTTTCGTTCTTAGTTTTTTTTTATTTTTCTGGTATAACTCTAATAGCCTCAAAAGTATAGTAGAAGTAAAATTTTCTTTTAAAGAATAGCTCACAAGGGATACATGAGGACGCCTATATCCTCAAATCGGAATTTTTTACATGTCTACTAGGTTTAGAGAGAGATAGATATACATATAAGGGTAGAGAAATATACAGTTATAGAAGTAGGTATAAATATTTGTTGAGTATCGAGAGTAAGTGGCCTAGAGTGTATGTTCACTACAAAAATATTGGTATTTAGCGACGGACATTTCCGTCGCTAAATACATACTTTCCATCGCTAAATATGTTTACCGACGGATTACCGATAGAAACTGGACATCGATAAACACGACGTCGCTATAACAAATGTGTCGGTAATCCGTCGCTATAGCGACGGAATCACCGACTAAATATAGCGACGGATTAGCAACGAACTATAAATGTCGCCAAACACAGTGACATATTAGCGATGGATTACCGACAATTTTTAGTGAGCCAAAATACCAAATTTTCTAGAAGCTCAGTGATGGAAATTTCTGTCGCTGGCTCGTCTGATATACTTTTGATGTTAGACAGAAAGTTAGCGACGAAAATATCCGTCTCTAAACCGTCGCTAACCCAAAAATATTTCTAGATTTTCGTCGCTAATTAGTCGGTAGTCAGTCGCTAACCTGCAAATTTTCCAGACGTCTGTCGCTAATCCGTCGCTGGTTAGTCGATAAATTTCTTATTATTGCCGGGCTAAATTTTTCCAGCTTTGCTCAAACCTGTGAATATAGATATACATTACTCAAAGGATATACATTAAATATAACCCCAATATATACAAAAATTAACCCAAGCACCAATATATACATTATATTGAACTCCAATTGCATATCCAAACAACTCAAACAGATACAAACTCGTCCAACAGTCGCAATATAGTACATATACACAAATATGTTTAACAGTACAAAAACTTATCGATCAAACCCCTAAAGTTCATATAAACTCATCGTCAAATGCAACAACAACAAAAAAATCAAACTGACGATGGAGGAGGTGGCGGAGGCATAGCCGGCCATCCGCATGTATATAACTGCCCCATGACCAAAGTGATGATCCGCTGTACGTCCTGGGCAGGAACTTCTGGAAGAGTTGGCGGCACAACACGAGGCACTGTGGTCGGAGGAGGAGCCGGTGTAGTAGGCGCTGTGATTGGAGGAGCAGTCGTTGCTGGAGGCGCTAAGGTCGAAGCTGGAGCCGGTGCAGTGGCAGTAGGAATCAGACCTGCTGTGCTTAGAACCCCTCTCATCTGGCTCACCTGATCCTGTAGGCCCACCAAAATCTGTGTAATCTGCCGCAAAGTATAGGCATCGACAGTATCTTCGGTTTGTGGAGGTTGAGGTAAAAATAGAGGAGCTCTGTAATAAACAGACGGCTGGAATGCCAACGATCCGGTATCGTACACGTTGCCCATTTTCCCTCTACCGACGGCTTGTATCCATAAGTCATTCCTTACAGCCGACGTCGGTTGCTGACTAGTCCCAACTCCCCCCTCGGCAGACCCTCCCTCACCGACTCGACTCTCTAAAGTCGCGTATGTCTCCTATATTTATATAGGTGAATAGATTTAGAGTTAATATTTGTATTTTAGTTACTATTAAGTATTGTTATGGTTACGTTCTCATACGTCTCCTAAACTATTATTTGATTTATAATGCTACTTAGGGTTATGATTCATAAATATAGTTAAGTACGTAAAGACAAAGAAGAAATATAATTAGATATAGGACTTGGAAAACTTACATAGGCTTTGGTCGCCCGATCATCTACGAGCTTCCCATCCTTCTTTCGCTTATGGGTACGGTCGAAAACTTTAGAAAAGTCCACGGTGTTCGGATCTCCGCCTGCCCTGGCGACCTCCTCGCACTATGACAATTAAACATCAATTTGTAACTAAACTTAAAATTAAATAATCAAAGAAATAAGAAATAAGAATCCTTACCAGTCGTCGATAATGCTCTGAAATTGGGATGGATCTACCCGTGTGGTGACCACCCTTAGCACGAGAAGCCTTTGCCTTCTCACCCTTGGCCTTATAGGTCGGAGTGTCCATCTTCTTCTTCATCTCCTCCCATAATTCCTCCTTCAACCACTCCTTACGAAGAGCAGTATTTAGTAGAGCCAACGCCTTCTAGTCGTTGACCATATCCCTCAACCTCTTGCTGGCGACGGACTTGTAGCACTTCTGTATCGTCTGATCTCTATGCGCCAGCCACCAGTACAACTTCTGCAAATAAGGACAAATAAAAACAAATGAGCAAATATTGGAGTATATGTTGTAAACAAAGATGATATTATTTAGACATACCTCAAGCATCTTGAGCCAAATGAATCGTTTATCAAGTAGAATATCCCCGAAGTTCAGATAGGGACCATAGAATTGACGATGCGTCAACTCCCCCAAATCTCTACCAGCATGGACCGGAAAGAACCAGGAATAAACAAAATAATGTACAATTAGATAATAAATAGAGTATGAATAAATGTGTCTACTAACACTTATATACTTATGTCGTTCCATCGGCCTACAGCTCGGGACGAGTGATGTTGGCTGGCCGCTCTGGCAGAGTAAGAGGGTCTGAAAATCCTGGTCGACGTATGTACACTCCACGGTCGACCAAAAGGCCAGAATATGGGTTCGTCGCAGTAGGAGCGACAGGTGTAGATTCTGGCATAGAAGATGGGGCACCAACACTGGTAGGAGTAGATGCTGAAGGAATATCAGAGCTAGCCCCGCCGACTGAAGAATGAGTGAACGACGGAGATAAGCCACCCTCCTCATCAACCAAATCGTCCTCGCTAACTCCTCTATGATCTGCAGTCGGAGTAATAGGAGAAGTAGGAGCAGGAGGGCGGGTCGACCCAGATCCTCGAAGTTGACGTATACGGCCTCGTCCCACCATATGTAAATTTAAAAGAAATAAAAAATGATATGATGATACAAATAAACAATACAAATCTAATAGAAATTAAATAAAGGTGTGTTGATACAAATAATCAATACAAATCTAATAGGTAATACGTACTAATCTTCTTCATCTTCTTCGTAATTCGAATCTTTATCTTCTTCAATTTCACTATTACTTCCACTTTCGTATTCATCTTTAAATTTTTCCTCCTCATCCGATACGTCCATTTCAGACTCCTCCTCTATATGAGGTAAGTCCTCTATGTCAAGCTCTTCGTCAACTATATCATCCTCTACAGTAACATCAACCTCCATGTCGTCAACGTTGGCTAAACTTATATATGTTGGTTGAGGCATGACTACCTCATCCTCCTGGTATGCTAGATCTCCAATATTATATGTATTTCTTGCTTTAGTTTTGTATATAGCCCACCAATCATGAGTAGTGCGTCGTCGACTAGGATAACTTGTGTAGTACACTTGGACCGTTTGACTAGCCAACACAAACGGTTCGAAACCTATATATCTTTTTTCGTATTTTATATCAATAAATCCAAACTGTTTGTTAATTCTCCATCCTTGCTTAGGTGTTGTGTCGAACCAATCACATTTGAACAGCACAATTTGGGTATCAAAAGAGTAATCCAGCTCTACAATATCTCTTAGAACACCGTAATAGTCAAATTCTATATCGGCGTCGTAGACTGAACCCCTTATACAAACTCCAGAATTCTTTGTGTAATTAGCCTCCTCATCGACAAATAAGTGATTGATAGGCTTATCAGTGGTTCTAAATTTGAAGCCATTAATGGTATATCCATCCCAACATTTTGCCCTCTTGCTTGGTCCGATAGCTAATGCTCGAAGTCTTTCATCGGTCAATTGTGTGCCAGGACAAAAAATCTAAAACATCACGTATCATACGTCATTAGGACAAAAGTCCTTTCGTCGATCAATTGAATTTAGAATAGTTAAAACTTACTAATCCTTACATAGTTATGGAACCACGACGAAAATTTTATGTCAACCTCACTAGCAAGATCATCATCATCAATGCTAGGTCTCTCCATTTTTATCTCAGCTCTGAAAATACTATGATAAAAACGAGAAAAGTTAGAGAAACTTTTACAAGTATATCACAAAATTGGAGTATAACATAGCAAAATTATGTCTCTTACTTCTCTATATCTTCCATCTCCTCTATACTACTATTTAGGCAGATATACCGATGAGCGGCTTCAAACTCATCGTCCTCCAACCACCGTAACTTAGAAGCACTTGTAGGCTTTCCACCAACATTGAAGATAGTACGGATTCTATTATTCGGTTCATCGACCTCACCTTCATCATTTCTTGGTGCTCTATTCTAGTTTGTTCTGACATGAGTATCGAAGTAGATTGAGCAGAAATTTGAGGCCTCCTCAATAATATATGCTTCGTATATCAAAGCTTCTACGTGGGCCTTATTGCCCACCTACTTCTTCAGGTGATGTAGATATCTATAAATAATATATTCAATATTAGATCTGTTTGAATAAAATAATTATTAGTGCTAGATAATTAAATATTTTATACCTCTCAAATGGATACATCCATCGATAATGGACGGGAGCACCGATACGTGCTTCGTATGTAAGATGAATCGACAAATATTCTATACTATCAAAAAAGCCAGAGGGAAACATCTTTTCTAACTTGCATAATGTCAATACAATCTTCTCCTCAAGTTCAAACATATGTTGCACCATCAACTTACTTGAACACAAATCTCTAAAGAATATAGATAACTCGGCTAACGGACCCCATACGTGAGAAGGCAGCATCTCTCTTAGAGCGATAGGAAGTAAACGTTCCATGAACACATGGCAATCATGACTCTTCATCCCTATTAGCTTGCGTTCGTTGACGACACATCTTGCCAAATTCGACACGTAATCGTCAGGAAATCTCAACTTTGTAATCCAATTACATATTATCAATTTATCATCCCTACTCAGTGTAAATGGTGCTGAGGGCTTGACCCAATTACCATTAGATCATCTTGTTAGATGCAACTCTGGACACCTGCAAATAATTTCCATGTCCTTTCTTGCTTTGGGATTGTCTTTTATTTTTCCCTTGATATCCATCAATGTATTAAAGATGTTGTCAAATACATTTTTATCAATATGCATGACATCAAGATTGTGTCTTATGAGATTGTCCTTCCAATAAGGTAAGTCCCAAAAGATACTCCGCTTCGTCCAATTATGGCTATGTCTGAATCCTTCTAAGTGATGGCCCAAACTCGGATCTTCTTTTTGCAGTCGACAAATCTTTTACCTCTGCCCAAATGATATCTTCAGTCAATCTCAACGGGGAAGGATTTAGTTCATGTTTACCAGCTTTAAAGGAGTCCTTGTTCCTTCTCTATAGATGCAACATTGGAAGGAACTGACGATGGCCATAAAAAAACAAGCTTTTCCTCCATTCTGAAGGCAAAATGCCTTACTCTTTTCTATACATATCGGACAAGACATAATACCATGAATACTCCACCCAGATAACATTATGTATGCTGGGAAATCATTAATAGTCCACATCAACATCGCTCTCATCTAAAAGTTCTGCTCCATCGATATATCATATGTCTAAACGCCGAACTGACACAATTGTTTCAACTCGTCCACCAACGGCTGCAAGTAGATATCGATGTTCTTCTTTGGATTTTTTGGACCCGGTATGATAAGTGTCAAGAACATATAAGGAGTCTTCATGCACATCCACGGTGGTAGATTGTAAGGGCTCAAAATCACCGACCAACAAGAGTACTGAGCCCCCGACTGTCCAAAAGGAGTAAATCCATCAGAACATAAAGCCAGCCGAACATTCCTAGGCTCCGCAGTAAATCCAGGATGACATCGATCAAAATGCTTCTATGCCTCTCCATCGGATGGATGAAATAATTTACCTTCATCCATCTTCTGCCCTTTACTATGCCATGTCATGTGTTCTGCAGTATTCGAGGACATATACATCCTCTGTAGCCTCTTTGTGATCGATAAAACTGCATGTATTTGTAGGGGCACAACCTTGCTCGTGCAGTTGATTTTCCTTTGCCCCGAATGGGCTTGTACCGGTCCTCGTGACAGAAAATACATTTTTCTTTATTATTGTTCTCCTTGTAGTATAACATGCAGCCGTTTTGGCAACAATCTATCTTTTCATAGCCTAATCCAAGTTTTCATATCATCTTCGACTTGTAAAAGTTTTCTGGCAAGTCCTTCGCTCCTTTTGGCAGCAACTCTCTAACAAACTGAATTATTCGGTCATAGTATTCTTGCGGTAAGTTAAAATCAGACTTGAGGTTCAACAACTGCATCACTATCGACAGGACAGAATGAGAATCATAACCCGGATATAATGGAGTATCGACATGGTTGAAGATATCATAGAACTCCTTTGCAATAGGATTCGGATCCTCCGGATCAAAACTTGGACCAGCATAAGCCGCATCAGATACCAACTCATGTGCCAAGTTTCAATGGCGATATTGGAAGTGGTCTCCAAGAGTGGGGTCTCCCACCTCCGAATTGAAGGAGGACTGATATTGTTGAACCAAAGGTTCTCCTTAAGTCATCCACTCGTTGTAGTTCGGTACGAAACCCTTCTTGTAGAGGTGCTCTCTCACGAGATCTACCTCTCTGAATGGTATATTACGACAATTGACACAAAGGCACTTTATGAGCCTTCCGTCCATGAAATAAGGTTAGCTACGGGCGTATCTCAGAAATTCCTTGACGCCCACCTTGAAATCATCAGTCAAACCAATCTTGCTCTCATGTCGTTGATTGTACATCCATGAACGGTCAACTAAGTATCGACTCATTGCTCAAACCAATTCTGCAACAAGTACCATATATATTGTAAATACATCCCCCAAATTAATTTAGTACCTAATTGTAACTTAGTATCGACCTATCGGTTCGGTATCGGTTCAAGTATACGTACAAACACACACCCACGAACGGTTAACTTGGTATCGGCCTATCAATTCAGTATCGGCCGTATCGGATTGGTATTGGAATCGAATATCCTATCGGTATCGGCATATGCTCGTGTCGATATTGGAATCGAATATCCTATCGGTATCGACATATCCTATCGAAAAGGAATACATACATGAACCTAATTCATGTAAATAACATGTGCCTATTCACTACAAAAATAGCGAACCAAATTCATGTAAACAACATATGCTCGTGTCCAAGTTGACCAATGTATCGTATCCAAGTCCAATATCCAAGTCCAACGTACTCGTGTCCAAGTCCAACGTATCGTGTTCGATACCAATATATAATGTGCTTGTGTCCAATTCCAATGTATCTTATCTATACGTGTCCAACACCAAAATCTAAATTTATATTGCCCCCAATACAAATACAATAACTTAAATAAAATAGCAATATGGGATAAGGTTTACCTTCAACGGATGAAAAGGGTCTGAATGGAGTTGGAGGAGGGGGCGTCTGCTCGATGTAGGAGGGATGGAGGGGGGGCAAAGAGGAGTGTCGACGGACAGGGGGCCGGAGAGGTAGGGCTGTAGGGGGGCGGGGGTTGGGGGCGGCGAAGAGGTGGGCTGTATGGGGTCGGCGATGAGGGAGGTTGTAGGGGGCGGAGGGGGGCTGTAGGGGGACGGGGGTTGGGGGTCGGCGGAGAGGAGGGGGCTGTAGGGGGCGGAAGGGGTTGTAGAAGGGGGAAGAGGGGGCGGCTGTAGAGGAGGCGGTCGGTAGGAGGAGGCTGGAGGACGAGAGGGGGTCGGAAGGAGGAGGACGCCGGAGGAGGAGGCCGGAGGCCGGAGGACGAGAGGGGTCGGAAGGAGGAAAAGGGTTTTGGAGGGAATTTTTAGATTTGGTAAAATTTTGAGAATGGGAAAGAAAGGTTAATGTTCAACTTTTACAGCAGCTCAGCGACGAAAATTTCCGTCGCTATGTCGTCGCTAGTATATTAGCGACAGAACTAGCGACGTTTAGTTATACTATTTTTTATATAATAAATCAATCGCTAGTTAGTCGGTAATTCGTCGGTAAATAGCGACCATTTTATTTCCGTCGGTAAGATCAGTCGGTAAAATACAGTATTTTTGTAGTGGTTGGTACTAAGATACCAAGTGTCAAGTATGTTGGTACCAAGATACCAAATACCTAGAGAAGGCGTCAACATATATGCTTATATTGGAGTCAAGAGGGTCAAGTGTTATCAACACATATGTTTATATTGGACATTCTGAGGTCAAGTGTTCCTTGTGGGCTTACAAGGAACACATGACGATAGTGATATTATTTTCTCTTATGTTAAGTGTCCGTGTCAGCCTGAAGTCAAGTGTCCATGTCAACCCTTCTCTGAAAAGTAACTTTATATTTGTAAGCCTTTTTTGGGCTTTTAGAGTTATACCACTTTCCGAAAAATAGGAGAAAAGATAAAGAACGAAAGGAGTAAAAAATCAAAAAAAACAAAGAACGAAAAATCCTAAAAATGAAAAATTATAATACTTAGCCTTTTCTAGTATTTTTCAAAAAGTATAACTCTGAATGCCTTAAAAGGCTTGCAAAAGTAATTTTTCTTTGAAGAGAAAGCTAACATTGAGCACATGACGACACTTATACAATAGGGTTTGAAATCGAAGTTGTCTACATGTCTACTAGTGTTCGGATAATCATGAATTATAAAGCGAAAAGTCATGAATTAGGATATGGATACTCACATATCACGACTCGGATACTCACGCATCAGTATGAGTTGTTACTTTTGATGAACAAGTGTATCCATCTATGCATCTATTTGGATAATATACTCGAATAATGTGGCAAAATTATCTTCAAATGGATATGAATTACTATCTGCGACATCGTTCCTAAATGTACAATCGTTATCCTGATGACATATGCGATATGTGGAATAAATTTATACAGGGGGTACAGCAGTTCCTGTAGTTTGCCAAGGCATTCCCTCAGTACATGGACCGTACCAAAATTAATTGGCCATGTGTGAGATGTCATAACTTGAAGTATTATCCAGAAGTGGACGTGACATATCATTTGTACTCGAGGGGTTTCAAGCCGAATTACTATCAGTGGACCTCACACGGAGAACTTACGCCTTTAGCATCAGAGTCGGAGCCTTATATAGAGCCGTATATGGATTTTCACGACCACACTAATTACGACGAAGGGTGGGTGAACATGATTTTCGATGCTACGGGGCCTAGTTTTAATTCGGACAATCATGAGGCGGCTGAGGAGGCACCAAATGCCAATGCTGTAAAGTTCATAGAGTTACTGAAGAATATAGGGACTCATTTGTATCCTGGTTTTGAGGATCTTTCACCAATAGAGGTGGTTATAAGATAGATGATCATCAAGTCTGACTTTAATATGTCTCAATAATGCTACAACCGAATCATCGAGTTGAATATAGAGATCTTGCATGGTGTCAAGTTACCTAGAGACTTCTACCGATCTAAGAGAATGGTGAGATCGCTCTAGATGGGATATGATAAAATTGATGCATGTCGCAACGGATGCATGTTGTACTACAAGGAAGACAAGGATAAATACATGTGCAAATTTTGTGGTGCTGATCACTACAAGGCAACTAGTACAAGTAAGACTCACGGGGCAAGGAAGCCGACCGATTTGATGCACTACTTGCCTTTGACGCAACGGTTGCAGAGGTTGTTTATGGTGAAGGAGACTACCAAAAACATGAGTTTGCACAGGCGAGAATAGATCGATGGAGTATTAGATCATCCATCCGATGGAAAAGCATGGAAGCACTTTGATAGAGAGTATCCAGATTTTCCTTCTGATCCGCGTAATATAAGATTGGGGCTCTCCTTCGACGGTTTTACCCCGTTCGGACTTTCGGGTTCCCATTATTCGTGTTGGTCTATGATTGTCACTCCGTACAACCTACCGTCGTAGATGTGTATGAAGACTCCTTATACGTTTCTAACCGCTATCATCCCGGGTCCGAGCAATCTAAAGAGGAACATTAATATATATTTACAGTCGTTGATAGATGCATTGAACCAGCTGTGGAAAGTAAGCGCCAACACGTATGATGTTTCTAGAAAGCAAAACTTTCAGATGAGGGCCACACTTATGTGGACCATCTGTCAACCCCTGATTTTCAAAAATTATTAAACTAGTGTTAATTAATTATTAAATGTCATTATTGGTTTTAAAATAATTTAATATGATTTTAGGAATTTTTTAGAATTTTTAAATGAATTTTTAATGAGTTTTAAATACAAAAAATATCATTTTGTAATTTATTTAAATGTTTTAATATCAATATGTAATTTTCTAAATAGTTTTAATATCATTCTGCAATTTTTGAAATGTTGTTTATATCAGTTTGTAATTAGGAATTTGGTTTTAATTATGGAATGCAAATGTTATTTTGCATTTTATACTGTAAAAACTTCTTATGCAATTTCCTAATTCCTGAGGGACCTAACTGCTAATTACCAAACCCACCCCCGACGACTGCCCCGACCGACTACGACCGGCTGCCTCCGCCTTTCCCGGCTGCCCGACCGCCACAAAAACCCCTATAAAATCCCCCACTTCCCCCTGACCTAAACCCTAAACCTAAATCTCCCCCACGACCAACCGCTGCCCCGTTCTTCCCCGATGAACCCCTAAACCCAAACCCTACTCCGACGAGCTCCGCCCAGCCCCACCGTCGACTTCCATCGCCCCCAACCACCATCAGTCGACGCGCGGTGACGAGGCGACCCCAGCGCCACCGGAGCGCCCCAACCCCGACGTCTCCTCCGCCGTCCCCGACCTTCGAATCACCCTTCAACTCGTCGGACATGTGAGTAGCGGATCAGAGTCGTGTCGTGCGTGTCTCGTCTTCACGCACGAGACTCGCCAGGACACGACGAGCTCAGTGATGTGCTCGGACATACGAGACTGTGCTCGTACGTGTCGTGCTAAGCGAGGACACGAGAAACCCTGTGTTCTTAACTGTCAGGACACAGGACAGATATTTTTTTTTATATAAATGCTAACCTAAACTAAATAAAACTAACCTAAGGTCTAATCCTAACAGTCGGGCCAACTGGCCTACTGGCCAGCGCACAATAAATAAACCCCTTCCCCCCCCCCCCCGCTCTGTTGGCTCGAGTTCGAGCCCCCTTTCTGTTCTCTTTTTCTGTTTTTTTTTTTCTTTTCTTTTTCCTTTTGTTTTGTATATATATTTATATATATATGTATATGTATATATGTATTAATGTATGTATATATATATATGTATACTGTTTTTAACAGTATTTTATATATATGTATATATACTTTATAGTTAGTAAATTTTATGTATATATGTTTGTATATATGTATATATTTTTATGTGTATATATATTTTTATGTGTATATATATTATATATATATATACACTTTATAAATAAGAATTTTCTTGTATATATATATATATTTGTATATATATATAGATACTTTACAAATAAGTATTTTCCCTATACATGGATATATGTACTTTCAACATATGTATGTATATATTTATTTTGAACTTTATTTAAATATTAATATTATTTTTGTACTTTTACCAAGTTATATTTTTATTGTATTTAAATTACTGCAACCATTTGGTGTCCAAGCCTAGCGTGGGTATTTGGGCTCAAATGTGTTTTCACACATTCAAGACCTGTACAAGTCATATTGGACTTGATTCATGGCCTTGGGTCCTGTATTTGAACTTTGGTTCAAATTATATACATGGACAAAATACGCAGATAATTAATTATTGTGTGCAATGCTGTTTTTGATTTTCTAAAAATACTTAAAGTATTGCAAAAATTATGGAAAAATAGTTTTTAGATACTATGTTAAGTTAGCTAATTTAGTATAATTTGTGTAGTATTTAATTTACTGTTTTGCCACTAGTTTGGCATATGAAACCAAAACTCATTTTCTGTATACTTAGGAAAACTAATTTTTATAAAATATTTGTACTGGTTAATAAATTCCAGAAAAATTATAATAAATTTCTATGATTAACAAGGATCACTTTGGTACTTTACTTTAAGAAAAACTAGGCTTTTTGTCTATTTCAAAAATTGTTAGAACACAATGATCTTTTGATTTATTTATTGATTAATTACGACTTGTAGCTTTTTGTGTTATTTGGAGTTTTAGTCGTGTTGAACCCCATCCCTCACTAGTGTAAAGACCCTAGAAAGTTAGTTAACATAGTGTGTCACCCCACATTGGTCTCCTATGCCAAAGTCATCATTTTGGCTAGGTGCCCAATCACAAGTCGTATTTCACCAATTAGTGTCCTAGTGTTTTAGCTTAGTGTAAAAACTAAGTTATTGTATTTATTCTATAGTGACGAGTTACCGGACATCCATAGCACTTTTATCGTAGCTTGTTTTGCTTTGCTCTGTTAGAGGCAAGTACTTTCTACGAACTTTACATATTGTCACATAAAAATAAACTGCAAACCCCACCATGTTAAATGCTGATCCTTAGAGTAGCAAGTTAGATCTCTACATATTGTACTTTCAGTTACTACCATGCTTAGAACAGTCTTGATGTATCTCTCACATGATTAGAATATGGGTTATGGGGAAACTGTTAGTAGTGTACGTGATTATGCCCCCTTCTCCCGTACGTATGTACCGAGCAAGGTTGACATGCTATATGTATACCTTGTCGTAGGCCTTTATCTCAAAGCGGATTTGTGCGTATGTACATCTGTCGCCGTTTCACTTGTACGAAAGTATATTTTATTATGTGCCCCCAGCACATTGTACATCTATTGACCGATCATGTACCTGCTACAGTTTTAAACATTACATATACATCTGTCTCTATGACATATGTGTCCTTGCCATGATAGACTATGTGATGCCATGCTTTCCAGTTATTTCCTCTTATGTTCATTTCCATGTTTCATACGCTAGTTTGCTAGATTTAGTACTTGCTCCCGTCCTGACAGGATAACGTTGTAGGTATCCTTACTGAGGAGGAGTTACTCTGTGACACATACTATGGAGATACTGTCGAGGACCCGGCTCTGCTTTACGAGGATGTTCCTGCGGGGAACCTCGCCTAGTTGTCTTTTGTTTACTTAGACTTTTGAGAGTAGACATGTATTAGACTATATCATTTTGTAACTGGACATGTATCCAGTTTTATATTTCAGTTTACTTGTACTTGGATATTTTACTATATACGACGACTTTTGTGTTTGGAGCATTTATGATTCTTCTTCACTTATAGAACTGTTAGCACATTTAGTCTTATCCTGTGTCTTTAGAACAGCTTACTACGTTTTATCTCAACGTAGGCTGGGCATGACTCGGCCTGGCCCAACAATTTGGGTAGCGGGTGGTGACATATTTTTAGTGGTGGCCCATGCAGGTCCTGACTAAACTGTTTGGTTACGTTATTGTACCAAGCATGCCTGCAATTAGGAACTTAAGGTAATTAGACAACATTAGAAAAGACGCTTAGAACACTTAGAGGAATGCTAGGATTGCAACATAGGAAATACATCACATTGTTTGCTATTATAAATAGATTTTCTTGCATATGATTGCTTACTTTAAATAAGTCCTTATAAGTCTTTTTATGTGTAATTTAGATGGTGCTTACTCGTTCATCCCAGTATGTTACCCCCGAGAATGGGGCCCTCCATATCCAGTCAGCTGACCAGTTGACTGATACACCTCCACCTACCACATTCCCCCACTCCACAGATCCACAGACCCAGATACCACCTTCCACATCCCAGTCCCAGCAGGCCCCAATACTTCCACCACCCCCTATCACTATACCCACCCAGGCTTCCATCACACTCGACGGGACCCAGCTGCTCACACTGATCCAGGGGTTCCTAACAACCCATCAGGAGCAGACTACCCTACTCTGCCAGAGCATGGAGCGTTCTGAGGGACGTCCCGTGGTCCCACCATATGTAGAGCCACGGCAGAGAACGGGGACGGTCAAGGACTTCATGGGTCTGAATCCCAAGGAGTTCTCAGGGACTGAGGGCATAGTAGTAGCAGATGACTGGCTAGATTCAGTAGAGAGGAAGCTTCTGGGAGTTAGGATGCCGGATGACCTTCAGGTCGAGGCAGCAGGATTTCTGCTGATAGACTTAGCAGGAGTCTGGTTCAGGAATGAGCCATTGTTCGCGAGAGGTAGAGCCACCTGGGACCAGTTCAAGACCCAGTTCAAGAAGAAATTCTTCTCGACCACTGCTAGAGTAGCCATGGGGATACGATTCCAGAACATCCAGCAGGGGAACCGTTTTGTTGATGAGTATGCGGCAGAGTTTAGTCGCCTGAGCCGTTTCGCTCCTAGTCTGGTTGCTGATCCAGAGGAGATGACCCGTAGGTTTTGCCATGGTCTAGTTCCAGACATTGGCATTCTTATAGTGGCAAACGGTACGACTGACTACTACCAGAGCCTAGAGTTGGCCCGGAGCATTGAGGAGCATCTTCTGTCCAGCAAAAGGCTGGCTCCTGTACATCATGAGGGACCGTCCAAGCGTCAGGCTTTCCAGCAGAAAGCGCCGACGCCACCCCAGCAGACTTACCGTCCCTCTACACCACACCATCAGACCCCGCCAGTTAGAGCCCCGGGACCCCGGCCGCAGCAGAGAGGAGCTGTATGTTCTTTCTGCGGAAGACCAGGGCATGATTACTCCATCTGCAGGAAGAGGTTGAAGCTGTGTCTAGCTTGTGGGTCTGCCACCCACATGATACGGGAGTGCCCAGTAGCGAAAACTAGAGGACCGCTCCCGACTCAGCAGCAGAGGTTCGGGCAGCATCTGCAGCAGCAGAAGGGACCTCAGGGAAGGGTTTATAGTCTAGCCATTGAGCCGGAGCAAGTTTCGGAGCCGGATTACTTAGCTGACGTCATCACAGGTCATGTTTATTTGCATACTTTTCTAGCTGTATGTTTATTTGATTCTGGTGCATCTCATAGCTTCCTATCATTAGAGTTTATGCATAAACATCATCTAGTAGCTACACCTACTACGGAGATTAGTAGAGTGATGACGGGAGGAGGACCAGTGCCTATTAGATCTATCTATAGATGTTCTATTTTTATAGCCGGGAGAGAGTTCAGGGGGCGATTCTTTGTGATGCCACTCCCCGGTTATGATATCATATTGGGGATGGACTGGCTTAGCTATGCCCATGCATCTATAGATTGCCATGAGGGTAGTATTTTGTTCAGTCCCCCAGGTACAGCACCATTCAGTATCAGAAGGACAGGGCCGGAGATCAGCCTAGAGCCGAACTATTGTACGACAGTCGGGGACGCAGCACCGCCACACCCTATCATTAGGGAGTTTATGGATGTATTCCCAGAGGATCTTCCAGGACTTCCGCCTGACAGAGATGTGGAGTTCACTATAGATTTAGTGCCAGGTTCATCACCAGTATCCCAGGCTTGCTATAGAGTGAATCCCAAGGAGGCCATAGAGATGAAAGAGCAGATTAATGACCTGTTGAAAAAGGGTTTCATTCGATCCAGTGCTTCTCCATGGGGAGCGCCAGTGCTCTTTGTGCCTAAGAAGGATGGTACAGTCCGATTGTGTATTGACTATCGGGCCTTGAATGCCATCACCATCAAGAACAAATATCCTCTGACCAGGATAGATGATTTGTTCGACCAGTTGAGCGGGGCGAAGGTATTTTCCAGGATAGACTTGAGATCTGGGTACCACCAGGTGAAGGTTAGGCCAGCAGACATCCAGAAGACGGCGTTCAACATGAAGTACGGGCAGTACGAGTTTCTGGTGATGCTATTTGGTCTCACAAATATGCCAGCTGTCTTTATGAACTTGATGAATAAGACATTTCACCAGTATCTGGATAAGTTCGTCGTGGTGTTTATCGACGACATCCTGATATACTCGAAGACGCCGGAGGAGCATACAGAGCACTTGCGGATAGTTTTGGGGATTCTGAGGCAGGAGAGATTGTTTGCCAAATTGCCGAAGTGTGAGTTCTTTTTAGACCGAGTGGAGTTTCTCGGCCATGTAGTCACTGGAGATGGAATCTCGGTGGATCCCAGGAAGATTGCTGCAGTTGAGACGTGGAAGGCTCCGACGTCAGTTTCAGAGATCAGGAGTTTTCTGGGTTTAGCAGACTATTATAGAAAGTTCGTCCAGGACTTTGCTAGGATAGCGGAACCCATGACGAAGCTGACGCGAAAGGACGTAGAGTACATCTGGTCAGAGGACTGCCAGGCGACATTTGAGGAGCTGAAGAGGAGACTGACGACCGCTCCAGTTCTGACTTTACCTTCAGGCTCTGGAGGTTTTACCATATACAGTGATGCTTCTGGGAAGGGGCTAGGATGTGTTCTACAGCAGCATGGGAAAGTGATTGCTTATGTATCTAGGCAATTGCGGACTCATGAGAGGAATTATCCTACCCATGACCTCGAGTTAGCTGCGGTGATCTTTGCACTCAAGTTATGGAAACATTACTTATACGGAGAGCGTGTGGAAATCTTTACTGACCACAAAAGCTTGAAGTATGTGTTCACACAGAAAGAGCTGAACATGAGGCAAAGACGATGGTTGGAGTTGATGAAGGACTTCGACATCGATTTACAGTATCATCTCGGGAAGGCAAATGTGGTGGCGGATGCGCTGAGCAGGTATCCGATGGCATAGTACCTGATGATTGATCAGCATTTGCGGAAGGATCTGGAGAAGCTCGGTATTGAGCTAGTTCGGCCAGGATCAGTGATACAGATGATGGCGCTTGACATTCAGTCAGGTTTGATGGAGCAGATCCGGGAGGCACAGTCTACAGATGAGAGCCTTCGCAGACTTCGACCCCAGGCATTAGCTGGATTGCTGGATGACTTTACTATAGCAGAGGATGGATCCCTAAGGCATGGCAGCCGATTGTGCGTGCCGAAGGGAGAGCTGGTAGAGGCAGTCTTGCAGGAGGCGCACCGATCGAGATATTCTATTCACCCTGGTGCTAACAAGATGTACCGTGACTTGCAGGAACATCTTTGGTGGCACGGAATGAAGAGGGATGTATCACGTGTCATCTCGAGATGCCTAGTTTGCCAGCAGGTCAAGGCGGAGCGCCAGAGGCCAGCTGGTTTGTTGCAGCCGTTATCCATTCTCGAGTGGAAGTGGGAACATATTACGATGGACTTCGTTTCAGGGCTTCCTCGTTCCCAAGGAGGGAAGGATGCCATCTGGGTCATCGTAGACAGGCTGACGAAGTGTGTGCACTTCATACCCTTCAAGGTAGGGCTTTTCACCGAGAAGTTGGCGGAGCTATACATGCAGCAGATAGTTCGCCTACACGGAGTGCCAGTGAGCATCGTGTCAGACAGAGACAGCAGATTTACATCCCACTACTGGAGGAGCTTGCAGGAGGAGTTGGGCAGTAGGCTCAAGTTCAGTACGGCGTACCACCCGCAGACAGATGGGCAGTCCGAGAGGATGATACAGACACTGGAGGATATGCTGAGGACTTGCGTGCTGGACTTCGAAGGATCATGGGAGAGCCATCTACACTTGGTAGAGTTTTCATACAACAACAGCTACCAGGCCAGTATTGGTATGTCTCCTTTCGAGGCGCTATATGGACGACGATGTCGCACACCGCTCTTTTGGGATGATGTCGGAGACAGAGTCATGCTTGGGCCAGAGATGATCACGGATGCAGCAGAGAAAGTCGAGATGATCAGAGACAGGCTCAGAGTAGCTCAGGACAGACAGAAACACTGGGCTGATGCTAGTTGCAGACCGATGGAGTTCGTAGACGGTGATATGGTGCTAGTGAAGATATCACCTACTAGAGGGACGATCCAGTTCAGACGAGGGGGGAAGCTGAGCCCCAGATACATCGGGCCGTTCGAGGTACTTAGCAGGATCGGAGAGGTAGCTTACAGGGTTGCACTTCCACCCAACCTAGCAGGAGTTCACGATGTCTTTCAAGTATCTCAGTTGAGGAGATATGTTCCAGACCCCAGTCATGTGCTAGATCACTCAGAGTTGGAGGTCGGACCGAGCCTTACAGTTTCTGAGCAGCCAATGGAGATATTAGACCGGAGAGATAAGAGGCTGAGGAACAAGGTTATACCCCTAGTACGAGTAGCTTGGAGCCGTCACTCCCCAGGTGAATCTACTTGGGAGAGGGAGTCGGACATGAGGGAGAGATACCCTTACTTGTTCGATCCAACCGCTGCGAGGGAACCACCCGTTCCCGCTTGATGCCTTAGAGGTTAGTTTCGATCGCAGCCTTAGTCATTTTGTTGCATTGTTTGCTATGTTAGAATATTGTCGGGTCTTCAATCCTTGTGAATTTTGAGGACGAAATTTTTCAAGGAGAAAAGACTTGTCAACCCCTGATTTTCAAAAATTATTAAACTAGTGTTAATTAATTATTAAATGTCATTATTGGTTTTAAAATAATTTAATATGATTTTAGGAATTTTCTAGAATTTTTAAATGAATTTTTAATGAGTTTTAAATACAAAAAATATCATTTTGTAATTTATTTAAATGTTTTAATATCAATATGTAATTTTCTAAATAGTTTTAATATCATTCTGCAATTTTTGAAATGTTGTTTATATCAGTTTGTAATTAGGAATTTGGTTTTAATTATGGAATGCAAATGTTATTTTGTATTTTATACTGTAAAAACTCCTTATGCAATTTCCTAATTCCTGAGGGACCTAACTGCTAATTACCAAACCCACCCCCGACGACTGCCCCGACCGACTACGACCGGCTGCCCCCGCCTTTCCCGGCTGCCCGACCGCCACAAAAACCCCCTATAAAATCCCCCACTTCCCCCTGACCTAAACCCTAAACCTAAATCTCCCCCACGACCAACCGCTGCCCTGTTCTTCCCCGACGAACCCCCAAACCCTAACCCTACTCCGACGAGCTCCGCCCAGCCCCACCGTCGACTTCCACCGTCCCCAACCACCATCAGTCGACGCACGGTGATGAGGCGACCCCAGCGCCACCGGAGCGCCCCGACCCCGACGTCTCCTCCGTCGTCCCCGACCTTCGAATCACCCTTCAACTCGCCGGACACGTGAGTAGCGGATCAGAGTCGTGTCGTGCGTGTCTCGTCTTCACGCACGAGACTCGCCAGGACACGACGAGCTCAGTGCTGTGCTCGGACACACGAGACTGTGCTCGTACGTGTCGTGCTAAGCGAGGACACGAGAAACCCTGTGTCCTTAACTGTCAGGACACAGGACAGATATTTATTTTTTTTATATAAATGCTAACCTAAACTAAATAAAACTAACCTAAGGTCTAATCCTAACAGTCGGGCCAACTGGCCCACTGGCCAGCGCACAATAAATAAACCCCTTCCCCCCCCCCCCCCCCCCCCCCCCGCTCTGTTGGCTCGAGTTCGAGCCCCCTTTCTGTTC
Organism: Iris pallida; assembly: GCA_029216955.1. Taxonomy (NCBI): domain Eukaryota; kingdom Viridiplantae; phylum Streptophyta; class Magnoliopsida; order Asparagales; family Iridaceae; genus Iris; species Iris pallida. The sequence continues at coordinate 10,104,161 of JANAVB010013397.1, forward strand.
TCTTTTTCTATTTTCTTTTTTCTTTTCTTTTTCCTTTTGTTTTGTATATATATTTATATATATATGTATATGTATATATGTATTAATGTATGTATATATATATGTATACTATTTTTAACAGTATTTTATATATATGTATATATACTTTATAGTTAGTAAATTTTATGTATATATGTTTGTATATATGTATATATTTTTATGTGTATATATATTTTTATGTGTATTATATATATTATATATATATACACTTTATAAATAAGAATTTTCTTGTATATATATATATATATATATTTGTATATATATATATACTTTACAAATAAGTATTTTCCCTATACATGGATATATGTACTTTCAACATATGTATGTATATATTTATTTTGAACTTTATTTAAATATTAATATTATTTTTGTACTTTTACCAAGTTATATTTTTATTCTATTTAAATTACTGCAACCATTTGGTGTCCAAGCCTAGCGTGGGTATTTGGGCTCAAATGTGTTTTCACAGATTCAAGACCTGTACAAGTCATATTGGACTTGATTCATGGCCTTGGGTCCTGTATTTGAACTTTGGTTCAAATTATATACATGGACAAAATACGCAGATAATTAATTATTGTGTGCAATGCTGTTTTTGATTTTCTAAAAATACTTAAAGTATTGCAAAAATTATGGAAAAATAGTTTTTAGATACTATGTTAAGTTAGCTAATTTAGTATAATTTGTGTAGTATTTAATTTACTGTTTTGCCACTAGTTTGGCATATGAAACCAAAACTCATTTTCTGTATACTTAGGAAAACTGATTTTTATAAAATATTTGTACTGGTTAATAAATTCCAGAAAAATTATAATAAATTTCTATGATTAACAAGGATCACTTTGGTACTTTACTTTAAGAAAAACTAGGCTTTTTGTCTATTTCAAAAATTGTTAGAACACAATGATCTTTTGATTTATTTATTGATTAATTACGACTTGTAGCTTTTTGTGTTATTTGGAGTTTTAGTCGTGTTGAACCCCATCCCTCACTAGTGTAAAGACCCTAGAAAGTTAGTTAACATAGTGTGTCACCCCACATTGGTCTCCTATGCCAAAATCATCATTTTGGCTAGGTGCCAAATCACAAGTCGTATTTTACCAATTAGTGTCCTAGTGTTTTAGCTTAGTATAAAAACTAAGTTATTGTATTTATTCTACAGTGACGAGTTACCGGACATCCATAGCACTTTTATCGCAGCTTGTTTTGCTTTGCTCTGCTAGAGGCAAGTACTTTCTACGAACTTTACATATTGTCACATAAAAATGAACTGCAAACCCCACCATGTTAAATGCTGATCCTTGGGGTAGCAAGTTAGATCTCTACATGTTGTACTTTCAGTTACTACCATGCTTAGAACAGTCTTGATGTATCTCTCACATGATTAGAATATGGGTTATGGGGAAACTGTTAGTAGTGTACGTGATTATGCCCCCTTCTCCCGTACGTATGTACCGAGCAAGGTTAACATGATATATGTATACCTTGTCGTAGGCCTTTATCTCAAAGCGGATTTGTGCGTATGTACATCTGTCGCCGTTTCACTTGTACGGAAGTACATTTTATTATGTACCCCCAGCACATTGTACATCTATTGACCGATCACGTACCTGCTACAGTTTTAAATATTACATATACATCTGTCTCTATGACATATGTGTCCTTGCCATGATAGACTATGTGATGCCATGCTTTCCAGTTATTTCCTCTTATGTTCATTTCCATGTTTCATATGCTAGTTTGCTAGATTTAGTACTTGCTCCCGTCCTGACAGGATAACGTTGTAGGTATCCTTACTGAGGAGGAGTTACTCTGTGACACATACTATGGAGATACTGCCGAGGACCCGGCTCTGCTTTACGAGGATGTTCCTGCGGAGAACCTCGCCTAGTTGTCTTTTGTTTACTTAGACTTTTGAGAGTAGACATGTATTAGACTATATCATTTTGTAACTGGACATGTATCCAGTTTTACATTTCAGTTTACTTGTACTTGGATATTTTACTATATACGACGAATTTTGTGTTTGGAGCATTTATGATTCTTCTTCACTTATAGAACTGTTAGCACATTTAGTCTTATCCTGTGTCTTTAGAACAGCTTACTACATTTTATCTCAATGTAGGATGGGCATGACTCGGCCTGGCCCAACAATTTGGGTAGCGGGTCGTGACACCATCAACGACTTTTTGGCCTACGGAATGTTATCGGGATGGAGCACTCATGGTCGTCTCTTATATCCGTATTGCATGGACCGTATGAAGGCTTTCCATTTGAAATACGGAGGAAAATTGTGCTTCTTCGATTGTCATAGACAGTTCCTACCGAAGGATCATCCGTTTCGGAGGAACAAGAATGCTTTTCGTGGCAGAATTGTAGAGCACGCCAATCCACCACCAAGGTTGACCGGAGACACAATATGGGAGGAGGTCAAAGATTTGCCAAGTGCTAACGAAGAGCCAACAAAGGGGTACAAGTGTGATGGATTTGGTCGCACTCATAACTGGACGAAGAGGAGTATATTCTGGGATCTTCCATATTGGAGCACCAATCTGATCCGACATAACCATAATGTCATGCATATCGAGAATAATATGTTTGACAATATAATTAATATTATGATGGACGTAAACGGAAAGATGAAAGAAAATCCCAAGGCCAGGTTGGACTTGGAAGATATATGGAGACGTCCTGCGTTGCATTTGATAGAGGAAGGCAATGGGAAGTATAAGCAGCCTAAGGTAATTTTCTCACTGGATAGAGAGGATATAGGGAGACTTTGTACGTGGATTCAGGGCCTAAAATTTTTTGACTGGTACGTATCCAATTTGAGAAGATGCATCGACCCGAAGGAGAAAAAACTGACGTGTACGAAGAGCCACGACTGTCACGTACTTATGGAGAGGTTAATTCCGATTGGATTTTGGGAATTATTATCGCATATCGTTTGGGACCCGTTGATAGAGCTGAGCATATTCTTCAGATATCTTTGTTCTACTAAGTTGCTCGTCGATCGTCTAGAAAAGTAAGACAATGACATTGTGGTAACACTGTGCAAGCTTGAGAGGGTGTTTCCTCCTGGGTTCTTCGACTCCATGGAGCATTTATCAATTCATCTTTTCTATGAGGCACGTGTTGGTGGGCCCGTCGGTTATTAGTGGATGTACCCGTTTGAGCGATATTTGAACCACCTAATGGTAAAAAATAAGGCTCGGATCGAAGGTTCTACTTGTGAAGCCTATGTTCTAAAAGAGATTATAAACTTTTGCTCGATGTATTTCAAGTCACATGTTGCTACTAATAGAATAAGAGCTCCGAGAAACGACGATGGATATCAGGAATCTAATGATGCAATACTGAAAGTCTTCAATGCTTTCGAAAAGCTTTCTGAACAAATAAAGAAGTGATATCTGAATGACGAGAAACTAACGGCTACTCAATTGTATATATTACTCAACTGTGACAAGGATGAAGTGGAGAAGCTCAAGGGATAAGTAATTAATACGTCCATGTTTACATTATTTATATAATAGTATCCAATATTATTATTACAATAGTTGGCCGATGTGTTGTTGTTTTCAGCACATTTAATGATAAGGTGAGGTCGAGTAGACAATACATAACAGATGAAGAACTAGAACAGGAAATGAGACGCCATTTCCCTTCATGGTTGAGTACATATGTAAGGAGCTCGGTAATTACTTTTTATATATGTACTTTACACAATAATTAACAGAACGTTGAAATTAATTTCTTATTTTGTGGTATTTAGGTCGATCGTCCAGACGCAACACTAGAGAATAAATCTATTAGAACTCTATCCAAGGGGCCAATTTATGCCATCAAAATCTGGCCAAGCAATTGTGTGAATGGGTTTAGGTTCAAGTCAACAAATGTTTCGATCAGAGAGAGCTTTCCGGATCTTGATTCCACAAAAAATAGTTGTTTGTGTATCAAATCTACAAACTACAAAGATGTCGATCCAGATAATAATTTCTATGGCGTATTATGGAAGATTATGGAGTTGACATATAATTATGGCATAGAGCCTGCTAAGACCATGTTATTCAAGTGTGATTGGTTTGATCCGATCCAAGATCAAGGTTGGAAAATTGACAAGCATGGTCTTGTAGATATTAACTACCGGCATTGATATCAAGTATACGAACCATTTGTCCTAGCAAGTCAGGTTCAGCTCATTTACTTCACTACTTATCCTAAACGGGGAACAAAGAGGTTGGACTGGTGGGCAATATGCAAGACTAAAGCCAAAAATATCTACGATATTGACGAAATAGCTTATCATGAGGATGAGCTACCTCTGTAACAAATACAGTTGATGTGGACACAACAGAAGTTCCTCATTACACGTCTAATCGTATAGAAGAGGTAGAAGTATCCGAAGAGGAAAACGAAGTAGATGAAGCGAAGATGAGGAGGAAGAGGAAGATGAGGATAAGAAAAACGAAGAAGATGAATTTCAGAAGATGATTGAAAATAAAATATAAAATCTGTCATATAACATCTATTTAGACTTATGAAATATACTATCATTTTGTTAAACCACTATTAATCTCTATGTTTCCATCAATCTGACCAGTTGGCACCCATTACCCGAGCACGTCGCTTGAGAGAGACGCAAATTTCTGCTGAAGAGGAAGTGGTACCTTCTGCTGCTGAGAAGGTGATACCTAAAAATGAAATCGTTATTAAGGAGAAAGTGCTACCTCCTATTGGTAAGGGGAAATTGGTACCTCCTACTAATAAGGAGGAAGTGATTCCTGAAGCCGAGATCGCTGTTAAGAAGGAATTGTCACTAGAAGGCAGTGGCACCGGAAGTTCCAATCACCCAGCTCCTATAGCGGATCTTGATCACCTGAACCCTCCTTATACATAGTATCGGAGGGACTGGTATCTGCCCCAGTGTAGAGCGTAGAGTTATATGACATGACTTTTGTCCAAATTTGTCTCCAGTAGACTTATTTCAGTATTAGACTTCTTTCTGGATTAGACTTTTGCTCGGATTTGTCTCTGGTATACTTATTTCTTGGATGTTGTTGTCTTATTTCTGGATTACACTTTGTTATTATTTAGACTTGGATGTTTCTGGATGTTATTATCTAGACTTGGTTATTATCTAGAAATTCAACGGAAGATTCCTCCGGGTCTAATTTTATAAACTGTTATTTATTAAATACATGCAGATTTGGTCTAGAATATGTATTATATTACTTATATCTGTCTATTTCTTCATCATATGTTATTATCAGGTATGACAGGACGATGAGGATCGTACCTCAGTCAGTCCCGAGGTAGAGGAGCACCCCGTCTAGGTAGAGGTTCCACCAGGGGATGGAGTGATCCTCTATTATTAGATGATGGTTCTGAACCCTTGTCTCCGAGCACTCCAGTGTACCGACCAGTCACATCTCCGACTGCATCGATGATACGTGGCAGTACTCCTGGGATGGGATGTAAAACTCCTAAATTTCTATTATGATTTTTTAATAAATATGGTATTAATTTTTGTACTTCGTATTTGTACATCGCGTACGAGTTTGCATTACGTAAATTTCTCGTCAAGTGCGAATAAGTGCGAAGTACATATTTTTATTAAATGTTTTAATTATATAGATGTAAAAAAATATTTCAAAAATAATAGATGATAAATATTTTATATTGCTTGAAGTTGTAAATGCGTCGTGCCGAGGATTGCCAAACTTTATTTTTATTTTAAAAGGCCATTTTATTTTATGGTACAAGTATAACTAGTAATTTAGAAAAACTGTGTTTTATGTAAGTATTATTTTTGCATGCGAGTGTATATATTTGTATTTTTGAAATTAATTATTATCATTAATATATTATTTTGAAAAAGGTATATTAAATATGGGTTGATTTAATATGTAATTAGTTATGGTGATTTAAGTTGGAACAAAAATTATTAAGTTATTTAAATACAGTTGAAATTAAAGGTAGAATCTATCTACATTGGATTATATTTGATTGAGTTACTTTTAAATCAATTTGAATTAAATAGTGAAAAATCTAAGGGGAATTAAAATTCTACTTAGTCCTTATCTAGATAAAAATTTTGTAAACCCTCTGATTTTTCAAAATAAATATTTGTGGAATTTTTGGATTTTTAAATAACTATTTATTGACTTATTATATAATTTGTAATATTTTACATATATTTAGTATAGTGCTCATAAGTAAATTTAGTATAAAAATATATAAAGCTATTTTTCTAGTACCTTAAGGATCTAAACTATATTATACAATTTTTCTCAAAATTTTAGGATTTATTTTATAACTTTTATTACTTTTTACATGTTACTTATATTGTACATTATTTACATAATATAGAATAAATGTCAATTTAGTATTAAATATTTCAGCTTATATAAATGAGATTAGATGAAGGTTATTTAAATAAATATTAACTCTATTTATTATCTATAGTAATTTTAAATAATGTTATAGATAATTTAGATAAATATGAACTATATTTTAAGTTAATCATAATCCTAAGTCTAATAGGAAAGCATATCTATCTATATTATATCATAACAAAGTAACTCCTATCAATTTAAATCAAATCCTATCTAATTTAGTAGATAAATCTGAAATAGGTACCTATCAACCATAATTCAAAATTATTTTTAGTCTGATAGGAACTCAAAAATTCGTCATCAGAATTCAGCCCCGCTTTTTAGTAGCAAGAGCAACTTGGAACGACGATATCTCCTAGCTCTGAACTCCGTTTTGCCTCCAATTTTTTTTAAAAGAAGCATATCGTGGTAAGCTTTCCAGAGACATATTTTAATAGACAAAATTCGTCATATAGATTTCTGTAAAACTGTTTGAGTATCTAGTGTCCCAAAAATAAATGTGTTTCAGTATTTTTGCAATTTCGGGAGATTCCGGAAACAAATATGCGATCTGTTTAGTTTTTCGAAAACTGATACGAAAACCTATACCATATCCTAATTTCAGAATCTATTAAATAAATGCAGTATTAATTATAATTAAATAATAGACTATTTTTAGCATCCGAAGTTGTTCCTACACCTTCCCCTTTGTGCGTTGTTGTTGTTTCGTCGCCAGGACATCATCTTACCTCACTCTGGACATCAGGCAAGATACCTTACCATAATTTACTATTTATATTTAAGTATGTATTTTAGATATTTGCATATCACTGTTCATTTATTTCTAGCTGTACTATTATTTACAGTTCCTTATTACTGTCTGTTCAGTGATAGTAGCATTACTTTACTTATTATCCTTTGATTGCATATGGACTTAGGGTTAAGGGACTACTGTTTGTAGTGTATCACATATACCTCGACACAGTTGTACCACGAGTACGTGTAAGATGAGTAGCATATAGAGGTCCTTGCGTGTTGGTTGATCATCCGTGCGCATGCGTTAGGTCTAGCTGCTACTAGAGGCATATTAGGAGACTTAGTAGTTAGTAGAGGTTAATGATCGCAGATACGACCTAGATAGGTGCATCGGATGGGGAGAACAATACCTGATGTATGGGCTTCTTTGTACTTCCCTGCTTACCTGTGTGCTCCTCCGGAGACGCAGGCTCCAGGTGCCCTCTGACGTTTTCCAGAGCGTTATGGACGTAGTCCCTTGCACATGATGCCCTCTGACGATCTTCGGACGTTACGGACGTAGGCCCCTGGTGCCCTATATGGGGACTATGCCGATCCCATTTACAGCCATGGCTCATAGGTCGAAAGGATTATATTTCAACTGCATGTTCACTTTAGTACGGTTAGGTTACCTCATTAATGTATTGTCACTTACCTTTATTTGTGGCATATTTTATATTCAGTATTTACATGGCATGTTGTTTATTGTATCTTGTTACGTCCCTCTGAGGACCTGGTGATTTCTTCAGGTGTGTTTTGTGGCTTCCTGCAGGTGCTCTAGCTAAGGCCATGACTTGCGCTCTATTCCTTCGAGATGTTGATTTTGGATCGTCATCTCCTTCGCTCGACCAAATCATTTTCTTTGTATATTTTTTCCCTATTTAAATTAGTTGGTAGTGGATTTGTCTCCATCCAACGATTGTATACATGACAAATTCAAAGTTGCTTTTATATTATTATTTATCTTTGTGGATGAGATTTAGTATCTTAGCTGCTGTATTTTACAGCTTATGTATACATACGAGGGTTTCTTATACTTTCTATGTATACAGCTGGCATGATTACGTTTTTAGTCCTTCTATTTTGGGACTGGGGTGTTACATGTTTTTGTGGTGGCCCATGCAGGTCAAGTTTATCACTTCGGTTACGTTATTGTACCGATGTGAGCCTGCAGATAGGATTAGAGTCTAGGATCTCATCCATATACTTGACATTCTTTCTTGACTCCAAACTTCGAACTCTCGTTTGCCTCCCTTGATTGTATCTTGTTTGACCCCTTTCTACCGTGAATCCTTACTTTCTCGTGCTTAATGTCTGTTAGGAAGATGACTACACTAGTACATGCTCATAGGTCAAACACGTGACTAGAAGGATTACATTCACAATTAGTATACATTGAGGTCTTATTTAAGATATAGAGGCATTTATTTTTTTAAAAGTATGATCTTAAGGATTAGTTAATTCTAAGTTTGGAAGTAGCAATATTACCAACTTTGAGGACAGATAGAATTTTATCTTGAGACTACTAGGAGTATTCACCAAATGATTGATAGAAGATTGAGTAAAATCATTGATTTTGAAGATTTAGAAAATATTTATGATTTTCGGGTTATAACTATTCATATCTTTTGAGGATGTAAATTGATTTGAAGAAAATTTTAAATTTCGAACTATGTCATACGATCTATGATTGATAAATTTATTTAGATTTTGAGTTTAATATTTCAATTGTGAAAAAAAATCTTCAAATTTTGTCCCATAATTCACGATTGATAAGATTATCTAAATCTTGAGTTTAAAGTTTGGATTTATAATATTGCGATTTTGTGAAAAATTTATTAAGAGATATGATAAAGCTTATTTTGAGATTGATTAGAGGAATCTATATTTTTTTACGTTATGATGGATGCCCTCAACCGACTAGAGAATAAAAAAGTTTAGTTTGTGCATATTGGAAGAAAAATATATATATTTTTGGTCATAATAAGGGTTATCTTAGGGTTATTAAAGACTTGAATTATTTTTATGATTATGCTTGAATATCATAGTTTATGTCAAGCTTGGAAATACATATTAGGAACTCAAATTTTGGAATTAAATCTTATCTTGGTAGAGAACCAAGAAGTAGGCAAGGTCACCCTAATGAGATAGAGGTACTCTACATTCCATCAATGACCAAGATAGTTGTATATACACAAGTATAGTTAGTCTACAACCAAATCATATGACTATATCTCAATTTTGACTTACTCGACCTTTTCCCAAATCCAGATCCTTTATTGTGACCTTCTAACCGTTTGAAATTTGAGAAATGATTTAATCGTTTCTTGACTGTATCCACCTAGAAGACTATCTTCTCTCTGAAAACTGTGTCCCTAAATTATTTTACTAGATTCCTTAATTAATTTTATTTCATGCTTCAACTTGATCTTCTTTAATGTTTGTACATTAATTGGCACTTCATGAACTCCTACTTTCTATTTTAGATCTTTTTGTGTTCTTTACCGTGACTTTGATATTTGGAGTGTAATACTAGCTGTTACCTTCCAACAAATTTCATATGTAAGACCTAGACGAGCTCACCTTCATGTAGGTATATCATGTCCCACTCAAACACGTCCCTTGGTACTCTATTTTTATGATATAACTTTCGGGTCATAAAGACTAGACTATAACCTTTACCATAATACCGATATATTTTTCGACCAAGGATAGGGACTCAACCTCGACTCAATTCTTTCGATCCGATATGTGATTTTGTTCTACTTAATTCCTTAAATGCTTAACTTTGTGCTTTATCTTGATTGCTTGATCCATTGTCCCATCACACTACTAGTTTAACTCTTGTAAGTTGGGTAGAATACCTCATGACCTAACCAACCTTTGTCCTTGTGACCCATATTGATAAGTTTACTTAGACTATAGAATTCAGAGGACCCTAACTTATCTAGTCAACCAATCCATAGATAAGAAAACACTAGGACGACTGCATAAGCCCAAACTTCGGGCAAGACTTAGATTTTAATGGATCTTCGACTATTTAATTTCCTTCATTAGTATTCCTTACTTATATTTTGACTATCTTATGATGTTAATTTAACCTTAGTTTCACAAGCTTATTCTTTTATCAAGCTTGTTCACGACATATGTGTTATTGGGGACGCCCACTAATACATTGTCTAATCAGAACCGGTACATTATGGTCTGATCAACCTAGTGCACTTTGGTTCACTTTTCATATATTATTTGACGTGGATGGAGACATAGTTAAACTTGGCCTCTAGAATTCCATCCGCGACTGCCTTGGCAATTCTTTTTGAAAATTTTCAATCGTCTTTGAACCACTTATTCGTATTCGATAATATCTTCTTTGAACTCTTTATTATTTTCGTCTTTTGCCTATATTAGAAAGACAAACACTCGTACTTGATATCCCCTTAGTTGCCCACCATCTATTACCAAGATAGTTAACCACTGACCAACCAATGTGGCTATATCCCCGTCTTGAGTTACCTTTTTCCTCTACCCTAGATTCATTATCGCAACCTTCTAATCGTTCTTGAAACATAAAAATAATTCAAATCATTTCCTTAACCATACTTTAAACCTAGACGACTATATTCGCTCAAGAAACCGTCTCTCCTAATTGTCTAAATTATTCTTTTTGGCCTACTCAATTCCTTTATATTCTCTAATTCGTGTTATCATAATTTTATTACCTTAACTAGCGATCCTTCTTCAATTCCATACCATGATGTATTTTCGCAGATATCAAAATTACGATCTTCTAATGCATGTTTGTGTCGAATGTCGTTTCTTCGCCTCATCCAAAAATTTAATCGTATTTCGGTATTGATGAACTCTTTCTATCTCCCCTACCCTAGTTATTCCTAAATTTCGAGGACGAAATTCTTGTAAGTTGGGTAGGATGTAAAATTCCTAAATTTTTACTACAATTTTTTTAATAAATATGGTATTGATTTTTGTACTTCGTATTTGTACGTCGCGTACGAGTTTGCGTTACGTAAACTTTTCGTCAAGTGCGAATAAGTGCGAAGTACATATTTTTATTAAACGTTTTAATTATATAGATGTAAAAAAATATTTCAAAATAATAGATGATAAATATTTTATATTGCTTGAAGTTGTAAATGCGTCGCGCCAAGGATTGTCAAACTTTACTTTTATTTAAAAAAGGCTATTTTATTTTATGGTACAAGTATAACTAGTAATTTAGAAAAACTGTGTTTTATGTAAGTATTATTTTTGCATGCGAGTGTATATATATTTGTATTTTCAAAATTAATTATTATCATTAATATATTATTTTGAAAAAGGTATATTAAATATGGGTTGATTTAATATGTAATTAATTATGGTGATTTAAGTTGGAAAACAATTATTAAGTTATTTAAATACAGTTGAAATTAGAGGTAGAATCTATCTACATTGGATTATATTTGATTGAGTTACTTTTAAATTAATTTGAATTAAATAGTGGAAAATCTAAGGGGAATTAAAATTCTTCTTAGTCCTTATCTAGATAAGACTTTTGTAAACCCCCTAATTTTTCAAAATAAATATTTGTGGAATTTTTGTATTTTTAAATAACTATTTATTGACTTATTATATAATTTGTATTACTTTACATATATTTAGTATAGTGCTCATTAGTGAATTTAGTATAAAAATATATAAAGCTATTTTTCTAGTACCTTAAGGATCTAAACTATATTATATAATTTTTCTCAGAATTTTAGGATTTATTTCATAACTTTTATTACTTTTTACATGTTACTTATATTGTACATTATTTACATAATATAGAATAAATGTCAATTTAGTATTAAATATTTCAGCTTGTATAAATGAGATTAGATGAAGGTTGTTTAAATAAATATTAACTCTATTTATTATCTATAGTAATTTTAAATAACGTTATAGATAATTTAGATAAATATGAACTATATTTTAAGTTAATCATAATCCTAAGTCTAATAGGAAAGCATCTCTATCTATATTATATCATAACAAAGTAACTCCTATCAATTTAAATCAAATACTATCTAATTTAGTAGGTAAATCTGAAGTAGTTACCTATATATACCCAATACATTCCCTTTCTATCAACCATAATTCGAAATTATTTTTAGTCTGATAGGAACTCAAAAATTCGTCACCAGAATTCAGCCCCGCTTTTTAGTAGCAAGAGCAACTTGGAACGACGATATCTCCTAGCTCCGAACTCCGTTTCGCCTTCATTTTTTTTTGAAATAAGCATATCAAGGTAAGCTTTTCAGAAACATATTTTAATAGACAAAATTCGTTATGTAGATTTTTGCAAAACTGTTTGAGTATCTAGTGTTCCAAAAATAAACGTGTTTCAGTATTTTTGCGATTTCGGGAGATTCCGGAAACAAAAATGCGATCTGTTTAGTTTTTCGGAAAGCTGATACGAAAACCTATGCCATATCCTAATTTTAGAATCTATTAAATAAATGTAGTATTAATTATAATTAGATAATAGACTATTTTCAGCATCCGAAGTTGTTTCTACACCTTCGCCTTTGTACGTTGTTGTTGATTCGTTGCCAGGACATCATCTTACCTCATTCCGGACATCAAGTAAGATACATTGCCATAATTTAATATTTATATTTAAGTCTATATTTTAGATATTTGCATATCATTGTTCATTTATTTCTAGGTGTACCATTATTTACAGTTCCTGATTACTGTCTGTTCAGTGATAGTAGCATTACTTTACTTATTATCCTTTAATTGCATATGGACTTAGGGTTAAGGGACTACCATTTATAGTGTATCGCATATACCTCGACACAGTTGTACCACGAGTATGTGTGAGATGAGTAGCATGTAGAGGTCATTATGTGTTGACTAATCACCCGTGTGCATGTGTTAGGTCTAGCTGCTATTAGAGGCATGTTAGGAGACTTAGCAGTTAGTAGAGGTTAATGATCGCAGATGCGAGCTAGATAGGTGCATCGGTTGGGGAGAACAATACCTGACGTATGGGCTTCTTTGTACTTCCCTGCTTACCCATGCGCTCCTCCGGAGACGCAGGCTCCAGGTGCCCTCTGACGTTTTCCAGAGCGTTATGGACGTAGCCCCTTGCACATTATGCCCTCTGACGATCTTCGGACGTTACGGACGTAGGCCCCTGGTACCCTATATGGGGACTATGCCGATCCCATTTACAGCTATGGCTCATGCATCGAAAGGCTTATTTCTCAACTGCATGTTCACTTTAGTACGGTTAGGTTACCTCATTAATGTCTTGTCACTTACCTTTATTTGTGGCATATTTTATATTCAGTATTTATATGGCATGTTGTTTATTGTATCTTATTACGTCCCTCTGAGGACCTGATGATTCCTCCAGGTGTATTTTGTGGCTTCCTGCAGGTGCTCTAGCTAAGGCCATGACTTGCGCTCTATTCCTTCGAGATATTGATTTTGGATCGTTATCTCCTTCGCTCGACCAAATCATTTTCTTTATATATTTCTTCCCCATTTAAATTAGTTGGTAGTAGATTTGTCTCCGCCCAACGATTGTATACATGACAAATTCAAAGTTGCTTTTATATCATTATTTATCTTCGTGGATGAGATTTAGTGTCTTAGTTACTGCATTTTACAGCTTATGTATACATACGAGGGTTTTTTATACTTCCTATGTATACAGCTGGCATGATTACATTTCTAGTCCTTCTATTTTGGGACTGGGGCGTTACATGGGTAGTTCCAGGCATGAGACTACTCCCCCGTCCAGCGTTCCTCCTACTGACGGCATTATGGAGATTGAGGAGCACAAATGGAAGAGGTCGACATACTTCGTCTCCGTATCAGAGCGATCCTCAATGCGTGCCTCCGGACGAGACGTTGATGGAGATTTGGGCCGACGGGCCTACAAAGTAAGTTAATTAGTTAACATTAATTTATACATATACCTATATATTCATGAATATAATTATCATTGTGTAGATATTGTCCTCCGTTATTACAGAGGGCACTTGGGCTATTTCTGAGGTCCAACTACAGTGGTCCTTGGATCAACTACTCAGATGCCTCCGACGAGAGGAAGACATTCTGGTTTACTCCACTTTAAGGTAACTAAAATATATTGCTTTTAATATCAATCATATTTTATGTATATTATATAACTTATTATTTTACTTCTTGTAGAAAATATATTTTTATCCACTACACTGGGTTGAGATGATCGAGAAGCAATTTTCTGTCGTTGACACCAAGTTGTTCCGTGATGCGATCGACGACCAGAAGGCTCGAGAGCGCTCTGAAAGATTGATCCAAGGTTGGATCACGCCCGAGCAGTAGACTATGATGAGGGCTAGATTCGACGATCCCAAGTACAAAAAAAGGTCGGAGAAGGCGAAGGTGGCTAGGACAAGGGTAGGAAAGTGGTGTGGTGGCTCGATTCCCATGACGAAACATTTTATTGTCTTGTATGTATTTTATTGAATATATATTATTTTAATAAAAGTAGGAACAAAATGTTTAATTTCAATAACAAACAAATTATTTTTAACAGATACAGAGGGGTGAGGACGCTAACATTGTGACCGTCTTCCTGGCCACCCATCGGAAGGACGGAAAGCTCATCGATGAAAGAACCACGCAGAGCTATGTAAGTATTACTTTATGTTTCGTTAACTTTAATATAACTTAGAAAATATGCAATAGATATCCAAATAGTTATTAATAAGTACCTTAGACATTAGCAACTACGACTATTGGATAGTAAATATTATGCTTATCGAGATGCGTACCTTTCTAGGATGAGTTTCTTAGGCTACGTAAATGTACGAGTGCTAGTGCACCTGCGGAGGGAGGGGCTAGTACTTTCTTGCAACCCTATCCTCCTCAGTCGACAAACGAGCTCTGGATGACAACTGTTGGTGGTCTTTAGAGGGGTACATACTACGGCTCTGGATGACCCCCTCTGCCAGTATGTGTTCTCTACAACCCTTACAAGAGTTTGCCTGAGTCGATAAGAGCTTGCGTCGTGAGGTTGTTGAGCTGCGTGATGAGATACTGAGGAGAATTGTGGAGCATCCCCAGTCTCAGCCGCAGACGGACGATGCGGAGCTCACCGCACGATTTAATATGCTCGAGCGCACCATGAGGGAGACTTAGAGGACCATGAGGGAGATGAACGAGAGGACATATCGTGCCGTTCAGGCGGTACAGGGGACGCAACTGGCCATGGGCGATCAGCTTTCGAGGCTGACGGCTGTTATGGATTCGTGCAATTCTAGACTGCTAGCCATGGAGCAGACACTTCCTGATCGTGCGTCAACATCGACACCGACTGTATCAATTCTACTACCTTCTCCTCTTCCTCCTCTTGATGAGTCGTCACCGATGACGCTTACATCGCAGTAGTATAGGTTCATGCTATCCCAGATGTACAACCCTACTTCTCTTTCTCCTCCTGCTGATCAGTAGTAGTCCTTCATTGGACATATTGTGTTGTGTTGTGTTGTGTTGTACTTTGTTGACCCATTCTTGGGTCTTTATGTATTTATTTTATATATTTAGTGACAGTATGTGTTGTGTTGACTCTATTTATTTGATTATTGGAAACTCTTTTTATAGCTGTTTGGTAGTGGATTTGTCTCCAGCCGGCTATTTTAGGTCTATCTTATCGTTTGACTCTATTTATTTGATTATTAGAATATTTTCGTAGTTTGTTTGTGTGGATGACATATTATAACTATATTTTTTACAGTGTTGAGTGTTCCACCAAAGGGGTTGGCGAACCCAGAGAATTCTAAGGAGGGTTGCTCCGGGTCTAATATTTATAAACTATGATTTAAATTGCATGTAGATTCTGGATGGAAAACAAACAAACAAGATTTTGTTTTTTTTCTTTTTATGTTATAGTTTAGCCGATGTTTAGCAACGTTCATCGACGACTAGCGACGTCCTCTAACGTCGCTAATCGTGTATCAAAATGTCGCTAGCCTGTACCGACGACGTTGTAAACAGTCGATAAACGTCTCTAAACGGCTAACATGGCAAATTTTGCCATGTCAGCATCCTTGTAGCTAAACATAGCTAATGACGTTGCTAAGTACTGAATAATCGATGACGTTTAGCAACAAATAGTGACATCGCGGATTAGCAACTCATCGTCACTAAACTTGCTATCAACAAGAATATTAGCGACGTGCTTTCGTCGCTACGTGACGTCGTTATAGCGACTACCAGCGATGTTTTTTGTGTTAGCGACCTTGGAATACGTGACATCAGATTTTCGTCACTAAAAACGTCGCTAATCACGATTAGTTACGTTTTTGTACATTTTAGCGACATTTTTTAGGTCGCTAAAGTGTCTTATTTTGGTAGTGAGTGTGCTCTGCCGAAGCCTTCAATAATATGAGCATGACCAGCTATCATGGATTCTACTTTCACATTATTATTCTTGTTGGAGGAAAAGATCATATTCTTAAGGATGATATTGGTAGTAGCATTATCAGTCATGCATAAGATGTCTCTATGTAGTTTTTCCATGGATTCCATTTTCTAGATATGACAATATCTTATCAATAGTTGCACACACACACACACACACACACACACACACACTCACACACGCATATATATATATATATATATATATATATATATATATATATATATATATATATATATATATATATATATTTTTTTTTTTTTTTTTTTTTTTTCACACACACTCACACACTCACACATATATATATATATATATATATATATATATATATATATATATATATATATATATATATATATATATATATATATATATATATATATATAAACATAGAACTTCGGGTCTATGATAGTTGGTTGGACAATGATGCATCGGTAGTATCCCTATGGATAGAACAACACTATCAACTTTGAAACTTTATAGTTTAGAATATATACAGCTACATTATTGAAATAACAAATATTTTCACTTTTATCCTTTCAGGGGCCAGCAACCTACAGCGACATACAAAAGTTAGTATGCGGACGATTGTTTTTTTTCGAACATGCAGCGCAACACTTGTCATGCATGTACCCATTTGGGGTGGTAAAAATTTAAGAAAACAATTTTTATATTCATTTTTAATCATATATGAATAAAGTCTTTGATTTGACATAAGTAGGATCAAATCTTATTACAAGCTACAATCAATTATTATACTAAGCATGCAGTATGATATAGATCACCTACAATGTATCACACATAAATACTCGACATATGAAAATAAGTGTTTTCCTTTTTTTATGAAGCAAACAAGTAGTGGGTTCTAGATGGCAGCATTGAAATAACCAAATTTTTTAAGTACAACCATGGGCGAACGCACGTTAAGTGCACTGGGGGCCAGGCCCTCGGTAAAAAAAAAAACTGAAACCTAAGTTTATGTTAGGAGAAGAATAGTGCATAGGCTTTAGGAACTATAAGAGAATAACCCAACCATGAGATGGAGAACGATAGTTATGGAAGCATGGTGTTTGTGGGAAAAATTTTGTGTGTGAATGTAGAAAAAATTGTGTGTGTGAATGGAATAGAGAATGGAGGAAGGGTTGCATAGGGACCGTTGTGGTGTTTGATGAATAGTTGTATATTTGTGTTTTAAATGGAAAGAAGGGATGAGTATTAATAATGGGATTCTCCTGCATTATGTAGCAATAAGAGATGGATTGGATATAGATGCAGAGGCGGACCCACATATACTGTACTGGAACCTAGCTAGCCCCTAGTGAAAAAATAAATAAAATAGAAAGTAGCATTACTATTTAATAGTATTACTTTGAGATGTATAAGACTTTCAAAGTAGTAGTACTATGAAAAAAATGAAAATGAGTTGCTCAGTAATAATACAAATGATGTTGTAGTTAAACGCTTTCAAAGTATGAAAACTTATAGAGAACAATTATAAAATATAATACTTTATTGTATAAAAATAGTACTATTTAATATTATATTATTATATTTTTTAAAATTCGAAGGCGTTGCTTTCGAATTTTCTTATGATTGTGCCTCCAGTGAATTGTAATCCTGGATCCGCCACTGAGTACAACATAAACAATTTATAGCTCAAGTTCTCCTTAGAGAGACACCCAAAAGGTAATAAAAGGTGGACTACCTCACTTTACAATCAATTTTCAACAAATGGTATAATAGTTTGCTTCATACTTTTATGAATAATTACGAAAAATGATACAATAGTTACTCATGTAATACTATGAGTTATAACATCCAAAGCCAAAACACTCTTTGTGATAACAATATTCGGCATAACATACATATGGTATTAAAATAACTCATGATACATGTCATGGATGTTGAAATATAAGAGAAGGGTTGTAAAATAAAGAAATGTGCTCAAAATCAATCATTGTCTGTATGGCTCGTTGTTTATATAGTACTCACAAAATAAATGGCAATTATATATGGCATGCTAAACATATTGATGTAAAGAATAAACTAGAAAGACTGGGGAATTACTATTATATATTTTTTCGAAAATAAATGGCAATTATATATGGTATTATATATTTTATTCATCTATTACGTTGGTTTATGGAGGATAATAATTTTGTTCTCTTCTTCTACTTCTATGCATGGGTTGCCAGCATGATTTGCATTAACTAGGAAATCTTAGGTTGTGCATCTACTTATAATTAGAACTTCATTTTTTTATACTGTTCTTCTCCTACATTAGAATAGGATGACAGTGCTAAGTTTTGAAGAACCAAAATAGCGGAAGTCATGGGGACTGACCTTATCCAAATGCTGCAGATAATCGAGAGCTTTCCTCAGTTAAAGGTTCAATTCCGAAGCCTCAATCTTCGAGCGACAATGGTGAGCTCCTCGCACGGAAACCTGCAGAGGATGGATATAGCCTGGGAGCAGCTCTGTCGATTCTGAATTCGTCGGACGGTCAACAACGGTTGATGGTGGCGGTGACTGTCGTGACGAGACGCTTCCGTTGTAGAAAGGGATAGGTGAAAGGAGAGTTTTTTTTTAACAATCGTACTGATAACGTATTGTGAAAAATGAAGAAGAAGAATTTGGTAGTCGAAAATTTGTACGTAGCTTTTTATGATTAATAACATATATAAGAGAAAATGAGATAGAGGTTGTTGAGGGTATGGATAAGGTCATCCATATTTGGGTTTATCCAAATCAACAGTAGTTAGATTTTTATTTTTATTTTTTTAACATTTGAGTAGCCCCTAATATCAACCCAATAAGACACTGGGTTGGGTCAAATCGGTTTAACCGGTGGGTTAATCTAAGTGGTCCAAGTTCAATTCCTTTTGGACACTGATTTTTTTTATAAAAATATTCATTTACAATCGATTTTTGAAAAGGAAAAAACTATCGGTTCACATCAGGGGCGGACGTATATTGGAGCTACTGGGGGGTGGGGCCCCCAGTGGATTAAAAAAATTAGCAGAGCAGTGCTCTTAAGAAGCAGCAGCTTGCAGCCGCATGGGCGGGCCCCAGTGTCATTCTCGTTTCCCGTTATACGTATTTCCGCATGCGTATACGAGATATCTGACGTTTGGCAGGTGACCCGTAGTTAGACTTGACTTGCTAGCCTAGTCTTGGTTGGTCTTGACTTGGTTTGGTTTATTTTGGTTTGGCTTGGTTTGATTGGGCTTGGTTCATTATGAGAAAACCCTCCCCCTTTAAGCCCAACCACCCCGTATTTCTCTCTCTTCATTCATTACTTCTTCTTCCTCCTCCATTACTCTTCCACCAACCTAGAGAGCTTAGGCAAGTGCAACTTGCTTCATGATAGATCTTCCATTTTATTGTTCTATCTTCTTCTCTACATGATTCTAAGCATCTTTAGAACTTGGAGTTTTCGGTTTCGACGGATGGATTTTTATAGATCTAAGTTTGTAGTCTTTTCATTTTTTTTGGGTTTTGATCTACCAAACTTTATTATTTTCAAGTTTTGATTATTCTATATTATAGAGAATTCGATTTTACCCAAAATGGACCTTTGGAAAGTTAGATTTCGACTTGTTTTGAGAAAGTTATGGCCAAGTAAGATTTGGACATCTTCTATGTTCATCTGTCCTGGTTCTGGTCAAGACGATGAATAGTGCTGGCCGCATAGCTGTATCGTGCTGGCTGCATAGTGCTGGCCGCATAGCTGTATAGTGCTAGCCGCATAGCTGCATAGTGCTTGGCCGCATAGCTGCATAGTGTTGGCCGTATAGCTGTATAGTGCCTGGCCGCATAGATGCATAGTGCCTGGCCGTATAGTGCCAGTCCACATAGATGTATAGTGCCTGGTCGCATAGATGCATAGTGCCTGGCCGTATAGTGCCTATTTTGGCTGTTTTTGGCTATTTTATGTCCTATTTTGCTGATTTGTGGTCAGAGTTTCTTCCAACTCCCAACATGAAAGTTGTAGATCTTTTCCTTGGCTTCAAGAATATGTTACTAGCTATTTTATACAAGTTTCTCTCATTCATGATAATTTTTGATAGTGACCCGTCGTGGTGTACTCTTGACAAGTAACTTGACATGATAATTCTTAATAGTGGTCCGTTGTGATGCACTCTTGACTTGATAAGTAACCTGACATGATAATATTGATATGCTGTTACGACGGCTATCTTGACTTGTAAGTAACTCTTGTCTTGACACCGTGCATGTTTGTGCTTGTATAAGCTACATGTCTCGTCTTGCATCATATCTAGGATATGGATTCCTGGTTACCACGGTCAGGGATTCATACTGAATCTGACTAGGATAATGACTAGATTGATCAAGTAGTCCATGAAGAGATTTTCCAGCTACATGCAGTCCCGTTATCTGGGCGCTTTAATTGGACTTGTAGCCTGCCGTCGAGTAGGGCACATTTCTAGCACACTGTCATGTTGCACCCCCAAGTCACCTAATCCAACTCTCTCAACTTGCAACTGGATAACCTGGATTAAGTCTGCAGGACTTGTGGCTGTTGGAACATCTCAATGCATCTTGTTAGTAACTAGGCTTGTGAGAACCCTAGTTAGTTAAAGTATCAAGCCATACTCATTGCTTGGCCCACTACTAAAATCTGCTTAATTGGCGACGTAAATTTAGCGACGTTACAAATACGTCACTAAATTATGGACATTAGCGACGTATAAACGAAACGTCGGTAACCGCCGCTACTAGCGACGCAAATAGCGACGTGACAACGACGTATACTAGTTACGTGAGCTAGTCGTCGCGAAACGTCGCTACAACGTCGCTAATTGCGACTGATTTAGCGACGTTAATAATAACGTCGCTAAATTTCTAACTAAATTAATTCCTCCCCCCCCCCGATACATTTCCCCCCATCCATTTTACTCTCTCACTCTTTTCCTCCGGCACTCTCGCTCTCACTCTCTTCGGGGCTCTCGCTCTCTCCGGCGACTTCACTCTCTCCGGCGACTCTCCTCTGGTACGTGACTCCCTCTCTCTCTCTCTCTCTCTATTTGTTATTAGTGGTTGGGGGGGTGTTGGTGGCTCGGGGGGAGAGGCAGGGGTTGTTGGCCCATTCCACGGTCACACCCGATTTCGATAATCAACATATACTTTAGTCAATACACAAAATATAGAAAATGCTGCTAACTATTTTAGGATGCATGAAATCATATTCAACGGACGATGTACTGCATAAATCAAAGCGTCAAAGTCATCAAAATCTTCTGAAGACTCTTTTCTACTTTTATTCTGTATTTTACATTTTATTGAGTCTAGGAATTACTTTGTAAAATCAATTATGGTAATACTGGCTTAGGTTTAAAATTATCCTCCTTTCTAGAATCCTATTTTTACCCTTTCATATTTTCGGTTACAAATATTTCAAAAACATATTTCAAAAATATTCTTTTCAAATGATTTTACAAATAACCAAAAACAAGTTTGAAAACTGTTTTTACAAAAGATTTTTTAATATCTCCTGACAGAACTCCCAGCCGAGTTCGGCCCGAGTTCGGTCAGTTTGTATTCAAACTTCAGTTGCCTCCAAATCTGCGAGCAACGTCTATTTTGCGAGATATTTGCACCCGAACTCTGCCCGAGTTCTGCCCGAGTTCGGTTGGTGAAAACACCTATAAATAGAGAAGAACTTTTCACTTCAAATCATCAATTCATTCTTCATCTTCTCTTCTCTACTATTCAAGTGCTTTCTAAACGATCTAAGATTTTCAAATCTCACCTACACATCTCTTAGCCAAAAGCCAGTACTATCAGAGTTGATTTAGAGTCTTTTGGTTACTCAAGAGTTGTAAGAGGTCGTTCAAGTTTCAACAACTTTTCTGTTGTGGAGCTGGTCGTGCGCTCGCCACCAAGCACGGTGTTGTGAAGCCGGTCGTACGCTTGTCACCAAGCACGGTGTTGTAAGAGATTGCAAGCTCTCAGTTAAAGCTTGTGCCATAGTGGATTAACATCGAGCAAGAGTACTCGAGACTGGATTAGTCCTCTCAGAGGGATACCAGTATACATCGCTGTGTCACTGAGTTTGATTCTCCTATCTTTATTTACTGTCTCTTACATATCTGCCATAGTTTAATTTTTAATTGGTGATTATATTTCCGCTGCACACACGCACTCTATTCACCCCCCCTCTAGAGGTGCTCAACGATCCTACAATTGGTATCAGAGCAGGTTATATTCTTATATAACATACCCTAGAGAGTATATATATGGCAGCCGTGAAATCTATATTCAACGGTGAAGGGCAATCCACAAATAGACCTCCCCTATTTGATGGAACAAATTACACTTACTGGAAAACACGTATGACTTTCTTTCTTAAGTCTCTAGATTTTGATCTTTGGTCAATAGTCATTGATGGGTATAAGAAACCACCACCTACAGTGGTTGAAGGTATTCTTATGGAAAAGCCGCATGACAAGTACACCGATACTGAAAAAGCAAAGGCTAGTCTTGATGCTCGAGCCATCAATGCACTATTCTGTGCAATTGACAAAACCGAGTTCAACAGAGTTTCAACCTGCAAGACGTCTCACAAAATTTGGAAACTTCTTGAGGTAACCCATGAAGGGACTTCCCAAGTGAAAGAATCCAAAATTAGTAGACTGACTCAAAAATATGAATCTTTTAAGATGAAACCCGGTGAGTCAATTACACAGATGTTTACTCGTTTCCTTGATATAACTAATCCTCTGCAATCTCTTGGTAAAGATTACAGCAATCACGAGAAGATTAGAAAGGTGCTGCGGGCTCTAACAAAGAATTGGAATCCAAAGGCCACAGCAATTATTGAAGGAAACGACCTCACCACAATGTCGTTGGAAACTTTGATGGGCAAGCTCATGACCCATGAACTCGACTTGCAAGATTTTGAAGAAGCAACACCAAAGGAGAAAACTATTGCCTTCAAAGCTCATGCAAGAAAGCCGACATACAATGATTCCGATGAAGAATCCTCAAGTGGTGATGAACAAGCCCTACTTGTGAAGAACTTCAAAAAGTACCTAAAGTTTACAAACAGAAAAAAGAAAGACGTCCAAGAAAGCAATGAAGATGAAACCATATGCTTTGGATGTAAGAAGTCAGGGCACATAAAGAATGACTGTCCAGCTACCAAGAAGAGCAGTCCATATGACAGATCAAGATCAAGCAGAAAAGCTACAACTGGTCGAAAGTATGCCAACACAAGTATCTGGCATGAAAGCGACGCCAGTGATTCTGAAGAAGAGGATAGACCCTGCGGAAATACAAATGTCTGTCTTATGGCATTTGACAAGGTATCTTCAAACCCTCTATATGATGAATTTACTTTTGATGAGTTAGAAAATGCCTTTAGCGATTTACTTGAAGAACACAAAAATGTGCTTGACAAGTATAAGCAATCTCGAAAAGAGATTAAGGCATACACAACCGAGTTAGCTAGACTGTCCAATCTTATTCAAGATATTAAAGAGACGTCTACTACCGGTAACACGGAAGAGATAGCCAAACTCAAGGTAGACTATCATGAGGCTATCCTCACTATTCAAAAGAAAAAAAGAGATTATGGTAAGATACAAAAACTGTATGACACAGAGAAGAGGATGCACTTAGTAACAGAACAGAGACTCTCAGTTATGACTGCTAAATATGAAGAGTCTATTACGATTTCTAAAAAGTTAGAAATCAAGTTAGGCAAATAGGAAATGCCTGTGACACAGCCTAATTTTAGTCCTAATGCAAAGCATACACCTAAGAGGACTAAAAACAAGAAAGCACAGAAGAAACACGAGTATCATCATGCTTTCACTTATAGGTTCTCCAAGAAACCAAACAAGCATGTGAACACAGTTTCAACCACATCTGGTTCTAAACTGACTTGCACTTATTGTAGTACCCACGGACACATATCACAGTATTGTCTTGCAAGAAAGCTTGTTGATAATCATACTTTAGTCTGGAGACCTAAAGCTAATCAGCATGGACCCTTCAGAAAATGGGTACCAAAGGATTCATCTACTTATTTTCTAGGTGGACCCTCAACCCTCTCATGCTAGAAGCAAATGGATCCTCGATAGCGGATGTTCGCGACACATGACTGGTGATGCATCTTTATTCGCTACGCTATCGATGAAGAAAGAAGGATATGTCTCCTTCGAAAATAACTTAAGAGGTGATATTATAGGTAATGGTACTGTAGGTATTTCTCCTTATCCAATAATAAAGGATGTTTGTCTAGTAACTGAATTAAAACATAACCTATTGAGCATAAGTCATTTGGCAGATAATGGTTATGGTATCAATTTTGTGAAAGATAAATGTACCATATATGATATGTCATCTGGTGATCCCGTATATAAAGGGATTAGAGAAGACAATATTTATGTTTTCTTTTTGGAGAATACTAATAATGCAGGAAGGTGCCTAGTAGCCAATCAAGATGAAAGCTGGCTATGGCACATGAGACTAGGACATGCAAACATGGATACTATCTCACGTCTGAACACAAAGAAGTTGGTAAAAGGACTCCCAAAAATTCCATTCAAGAGAGACATGGTATGTGCTGACTGTGAAAAGAACAAAGCACATAGGTCTTCTTTTAAATCCATCAACGCTGTAAGTACTTCGAGACCTTTGCAGTTGATTCATATGGATTTATTTGGTCCAAGTAGAGTCGCTAGTCTTGGCGGTAAACTCTATGCTTTTGTCATTGTTGATGATTTTTCTCGTTTTACATGGGTTTACTTTTTATCAAACAAAAGTGATGCTATTTTTAAATTTCAAATATTTTGTAAAAAGGTACAAAACGAAAAAGGCTTCATGATTACTCGTATCCGAAGTGATCATGGTGGCGAATTCGAAAATTCTGATTTCAAAAAGTTTTGTGATGATAGTGGATATTACCACGAATTTTCTTGTCCTAGAACTCCCCAACAGAATGGTGTTGTGGAGCGGAAGAACCGTACTCTAAGCGAAATGGCTAGAGTCATGCTTAATCAGCATAATCTTCCTAAATATTTTTGGACAGAAGCTGTTAGTACAGCCTGTCATATTTTAAATAGGGTGTTAATTTGACCAATCTCGAAGAAAACACCATATGAGCTTTGGTTTGGAAGAATTCCAAATATTTCTTATTTTAAAGTTTTTGGTTGTCGCTGTTTCATCCTGAACACCAAAGATAACTTGGGTAAGTTCGACTCCAAAGCAGATGACGGGATATTTCTCGGATATGCTGCTAAGAGTAAGGGATATAGAATTTTTAATAAAAGATCTTTGATTGTTGAAGAAAGTATTAATGTTACCTTTGATGAGTTGAATAGTCATAGATCTAGCGGTAGTGATGATGAAGATGCACCTACAAAGACAAAGAAGAGTTCTGAGAAAGATCCTACCCAAGAAGCAAGAACTGATAAAAGTTCCGAAGATGCAGGAACTGAGAAGAGCCTTGTGAAAGGTATGGCCCAAAGATTCGAATCATTGAGATTCAAACCAGATCATCCAAAAACTCTCATAATAGGTGATGTATCCAAAGGTGTAAGTACTCGTTCATCTCTTAGAGATTCTGAAGTAGCAGCTAATGTAGCATTTATTTCACAAATAGAACCTAAGAATGTTGATGAGGCTTTTTCTGATGAATTTTGGATTTCTGCCATGCAAGAGGAACTTAATCAATTTGAGAGAAACCAAGTTTGGGAACTCGTTCCTAAACCTATTGGTCAATCGATAATTGGTACCAAATGGGTGTTCCGAAATAAACTTAGTGAAGATGGACAAGTTCTACGCAACAAAGCACGTCTAGTTGCACAAGGTTATAATCAAGAAGAAGGAATTGATTATGATGAGACCTATGCTCCTGTTGCTAGACTAGAAGCCATCCGTATGTTTTGCGCTTTTGCTTGTTTTAATGATTTCAAACTTTTTCAAATGGACGTGAAAAGCGCATTTTTAAATGGTTATTTGAAAGAAAAGGTTTTTGTGAAACAATCCCCTGGTTTTGAAGATTTTCAAAAACTTGATCATGTTTTCAAGCTTAAGAAAGCACTTTATGGACTCAAACAAGCACCTCGTGCTTGGTATGAACGCCTAAGCGCCTTCTTACTTGATAATGGATTTTCAAAAGGCAAGATTGATACTACTCTTTTTATTAAATCTATGAATAATGATATACTTCTAGTGCAAATTTATGTAGATGACATTATCTTTGGTTCTACTAATGAACAACTCTGTCAAGAATTTGCCAAGTGTATGCAGAGTGAATTTGAGATGAGCATGATGGGAGAGCTGAACTTCTTCCTAGGATTGCAAATCAAACAACACTCGAACGGAACATTCATCAACCAAGCCAAGTACACGAAGGACATACTGAAGAAGTACGACTTCGAGAACGTAAAGCCAATTGGGACTCCTATGGCTACTTCTACAAAGCTTGATGCTGATGAAAGTGGCAAACCTGTTGATCAGCGTAAGTATTGAGGTATGATTGGTAGTTTATTATATTTAACTGCTAGTCGCCCTGATATTATGTTTATTGTTTGCATATGTGCACGATATCAGGCAAACCCTAAGGAATCACATCTTAGTGCCGTTAAGCGTATCTTCCGATACCTTAAAGGAACTTCTACAGTTGGCTTATGGTATCCCAAAACCAAATCCTTTGACCTTATAGGTTACTCGGATGCGGATTTTGCTGGATGCAAAGTGGACCGTAAAAGTACCAGTGGCATATGTCATTTCTTAGGAATGGACTTAGTCTCTTGGTTTAGCAAGAAACAAAATTCAGTAGCATTATCAACAACTGAGGCTGAGTATATCGCCGTAGGACGTTGTTGTGCTCAAATTTTGTGGATGAAGCAAACCTTAGAGGACTACAATCTGCACTATACAAATGTTCCTATTTATTGTGATAACACTAGTGCAATTAATTTGACTAAGAACCCTATCTGTCATTCACGCACAAAGCACATAGAAGTTAGACATCATTTTTTACGTGATCATCAACAACACGGGGATATTTGCTTAGAATTTATTGATACTGAACATCAACTAGCTGATATTTTCACTAAACCATTGGCTGAAGACCGTTTTAACATCTTGAGGCGTGAGCTCGGCATTCTTGAATTCTCGGATTCTTAAAACATATGGTAATTAAAACTACATTTATAACTTGACAATTTATTATTTAATAAAAATTATTTTTGGGGACAAACTTACAAAGGGTATGTCTGTCACCACGGCTACGGTCGAAGCGAAGCGGTACTTAAGAGTTCCCCGGTGAACCACCGTTAGCTGGGACAACCCCTATAGTTAACCCGAAAATAATAGCAGTTATTTAATAAACCAGTCAAATGTTACTTTTTACAGTCTTTATTTACCTGACTGCTTTGACTGTCTCGGGAATGCAAGTGGCCGAACTCGGCCCGAACTCTGCCCGAGTTCGGACCGAATTCGGACCGAGTTCGGTCAGCGTTGTGATGGTTCCAGAACCGAACAGCCGGCCCTAGCACCTATTTAATTCATCCTTTCTTCCACTTTTTCTCCACACCAAAACGTGGAATACTTCCATCTCCTACTAGAAATCCTTCCTCCTCCTTCTTTGCAAGGAATCGACAAGTTCAAGTGGGCGATCTTCTTCCTCATGGCTCCGAAACGTCAACGAGGAAATTCTTCTCAAGGTGCTTCCTCCTCATCCGACTACACTCCGGCAAGTCTCTTCAGTCCAGCCAAACCTAGAGATCCCGAGGAATATGATAGCACTTTGTTTCCCGACAAAGACTTCTCCGATCTCTGGTTTGATTCTTTCTCTCTTCGTCGTATTTGTGCTGGAGCCTTCGTCAATTTTACAACTTTCTTTGAATATGCTCCTGTTTTTGATCAACTTGGATTCCGTGACTTTTTCGAGGTCCAAGATAGCATTTACGACAATGCAGTCCGTATGTTTTACTGCAATTTGCAAGTAAAACAAAACGGGAATTTCTATTCCTGTATTGCTGGACAGGAATTAGAATTTAGCGCCACCGATATCAGTAAATATTTTCACATTCCTGATCTTGGTGATGCACTTGTTGACATCCACCATGTTCAATTCCCTGCCGATGTCACTTTAGCTTCCTTTAGGGAATTGATTTGTCACCCTACTCCTCCTCCCCGGAGAATCTTTTCTAGACATCTAAACCAAACTTTTTACGAGCTTCATCGTATGATTTTCTCGGCCCTTCTTCTGAAGAAAGGCTCTACCGATGAAGTTACATTTTTGGAACTTTCTGCTCTTTATCACATTCATTTTGGAATTCCTTTCTCCGTTCCAAAAACCATGATGTCTTGGATGCTAAGCTGCAAGAATGCAGGTAGGAACCTAGTCTTTCCTATGCACCTAGCTAGTATTTTTTGACGTTTTGAGATTGATCTCGAAACGTGTGCCATTTCTTCTCCACCTGTTGAGTTGACCCGCTCTCGTCGGTTTTCTCAACCTCCTGGTGCTGTTCCTGCTGTCCCAGCTGCTGATGCTGAGGCCCCTCCAGCTGATGCTCATCCTGCTCCGGCCCCTGCCCCAGGACTTGATCAGGCATTCTACCAGCGGTTTGATGATTTCGTTGCCGTTTCCACGCAACGTCATCAGGACTCCGAGTTCCGGCACATTTCTCAGGCCCAGGTGCTGAGAAACAGTATTGCCGATCTCCACTACAGCCAGGTTCAGGATCCAGTCCGTCCACTCACTATCCTTCCATACCCGGTTTTCTCTGGTCCTCGTTTTACTGATGAGGTCACTTTTCAGTATTTCGACCCGACCACTGCCTATTTCCCTCATGATCCTCCCGGTGCGGACGACCCAGCATTGTGATATGGATTCAGCCATGGGATAGTGGATTTAGTTTTGATTAGTTGATGCAGTTTATGTAGTAGTTTTATTTTTATTTCATGTCTAAACTGTTTCAGTTAGACCTTATCAGTTGTACTTTTTGGATTATTAGTGGAACCTCTATGATATTTCAGTTTATTATAGTTTATTTTATTCCAGTTATCTATGCTGTGATTACTTCTTTTTACTTCACTTTGTCGTGTCTATTCTATTGTTGGCTTCATGATTTACGGGGGAGCCTATTCATTTTACTACTTGACAAAGGGGGAGAAAAAGAGTACGCATACGCATATCCAAAACAAAAACAATTCAATTTTTTAGGTATTTTTGTTATTTTGTTCTATTTGATATAAATATATTTTGGTATAGATTCAAGTTTGTCAATTATCAAAATGGGGGAGATTAGGTGCTCAACGATCCTACAGGGGTGAGGGTGGTTGGGGGTGAGGAATGGTTGGGGGGTGGCAGGGAGGGTAGGGCAGGGGGTGGGGCAGGGGGGTGAGGGCGGCTGGGGGTGAGAAGGGGGGCTGGGAGAAGGGGAGGGTTAGGGTTCGGGTTAGGGGGGGTGAGGGGCGAGGGGGGGTGAGGGCGGCTGGGGGGTGAGGGCGGGGGGGCTTGGGAGGGGAGGGGGGATGGTGGGGGAGGGGTTAGGGATAGGGTTCGGGTTAGGGTTAGGGGTGGTGTAGGGGTTGGGGGGGCTGGGGAGGGGAGGGGGGCTGGTGGGGGAGGGGCTAGGGATAGGGTTCGGGTTAGGGTTAGGGGTGGTGTAGGGGGGGAGGGGGGAGGGGTGCGGGGGGGCTGGGTCAGGGGCACCGATAGTGCCGAAAAAACTGATAATTTAGTAATAGTTATTTGTTTTCCGACACCGAAAAATGTGATACTCTGATTCGAAACCACGTACCGATAGTGCCGATATTTGTAACACGTAGTTTTGTTGGTTGGTTAATTTATAACACGATAGTGCCGATATTTGTAACACGTACCGATAGTGCCGATATTTATAACTCGTAGTTTCCTTGATATTGATACTCATAGGAATGGTCCCGAGTCACGGCCGTAGTATGTAGTATATTCGTTTTAGTTTGTAGTATATTCGTTTTAGTTTTGAAGTTTATTCGTTTTAGTATGTAGTATGTAGTAGGAATGGTCCCGACTCATAGGAATGGTCCCGAGTCACGGCCGTAGTATGTAGTATATAGTATATTCGTTTTAGTTTTGAAGTTTATTCATATTTGCAGATATCTAGAAATGGCTATATCCATGTATCTGCTAGACCGTTCGTGGATGTACAATCGCATTCGAGATGACAGGTGCGGCGTGCGAGATGAATACATCGCCGGAGTAGAACAATTCCTCCAATTCGCGAAGGCGTTTCCTCAATCCATGGACGGCATGGACATTAAGTGCTCGTGTGCAAAATATCGAAACATGAAGTTTCAACCAGAATTGAATGTGACATATCATTTATACACAAAGGATTTCCTTCCGAATTACTACCAATGGACCGCACACGGAGAGCTTGTACCTTTAGCATTCCAAGCGGAGCCTTATGTGGAGCCTTATATGAATGTCCACAACCGAACTGGTGTCGACAACGAGTACGTGAACATGATCATCGATGCTGCGGGGCCTAGTTTCGATCCATACAATCATGACGCAGCTGAGGAGGCACCGAATGCCGATGCCGCGAAGTTCATGAAATTGCTGGAGAATGCAAGGACTCCTTTATACCCTGGCTGTGAGGACCATTCACCGTTAGAGGTGATCACTCGGCTCTTGAGCATAAAGTCTGACTTTAACATGTCCCAAGAATGCTACAATAGAGTGCTCGAGTTGATTATCGATATCTTGCCGGAGGGTGCCAAGTTACCGACAGACTTCTACCGCTCTAAGAGGATGGTGAGATCTCTCTGGATGGGATACGACAAGATCGATTATTGTCAGAACGGATGCATGTTTTACTACAAAGATCACAAGGATACAGAAGTGTGCGGATTCTGTGGTGCTGATCGCTACAACCCAACTGCTGCAGGCAAGTCTAGAAGGCCGACTGCTTCAATGCACTACTTTTTGTTGACGCCGCGGTTACAGAGATTGTTTATGGTGAAAGAGACTGCCAAAAATATGAGTTGGCACAAGCGACAACAGACCGAAGGAGTGTTGGATCACCCATTTGATGGAGAAGCGTGGAAGCACTTCGATCGAGCATATCCTAACTTCGTTGAGGATATTGGGTTTGTACGTGTTTGCGGATATTGATTTGGTTTGTTCAGGATATTATATATTGACATTGTTTGTTGCGGATAGTATTTTTTTTATATTTTTTATATATTCTGGAATGTATTGTACGTGCCAGTGTTGAGTGTTCCACCGAGGGGGTCAGCGAACCCAGGGATTGGATTCTGTATTTTGTGTTTTGTATTATGTATTTTGGCTCAGGCTCCAGCTCCATTTGCATTCTGGAACCTATTTTTTTATATTTTTTTACCATAGCGACGTTGTTAGCGACATTATTATTCATCGCTAAATTTTAGCGACGTTAGTAAATTTTGCTAAAAGCGTCGCTAAATGCTGACGTGGCACCACGTGGCACCATAATCTGATGTCAGCTCATCGTCGCCAAAACGTCGCAAGAGTGTCGCTAAACGGCGACCACACGATAACATCGCCTTATACGTCGCTAATTAGCGTCAATGATCAAACGTCGCAAATAACGTCGCTACTTAGCGACGTTAATAACGTCGCCAAATAACGTCACCTAGCGACGTTTTGCGACGTTTTCTCATTTAGTGACACATTTTTTTCCGTCGTTTCCAAAACGTCGCCCAAAACGTCGCTAAATACACTTAGCAACGCTTTCATCGAGTTTAGCAACGTAATGTAACGTCGCTAATCTGACAAATTTTTGTAGTGGCCGTGATTGATGGATGGAGTCTAGTCTAGTCTTGCCTAGACAAGGCCAGTACATGGTTACTTCAGCCCGTTACTGTTATGCTTTACTTATTCGATAATTGGTTAGAGACTAAGTTTTGTTCAGGTGAAGGGTTACAACCTCGTTCCTTATTTGGTTTACGGATTGTAGCTTGGTTACTGGAATAGTCCTTTAGTTATGTTATCGTTTATCACCCTGTTTTCTCTAACTCATGTTTTTCGTTATCCTTTATGTATCATGTGCTAATATGCTGGTTTTAGTTCTTAAGTAAAGCATTCCTTTTGGCACTTGCTCTTTCTGGGGTCTGACTCAGCTGATTTTGTATGGCCAGATTTCGGAGTAGCTTCTGAGGATCTTCTAGCCTTCCAGCCAGATGGTGAACACTAGACGCAACCTTGGCAACGAGTGGTTTTTATTTTGCTCTCCCACTCTATTGTAAATTATTCTTTTGAGGTGTTTAGCCGCCAAACAAGTGTTAGCTCGTGTTAAATACTTATATTTCTTGTCTGCCTAAGGGCTGTAACATGATTAACAAATCTTAGGGTTGATCATGTATGACTAAAACTATTGCTAGTCCTCGTATTTTGTACGACTAGCTTCATGATCATCTGTATATGAAATGTATGGAATGCCTTACTATTGAATATCGGATGGTCTAACATCTTCTAACTATTATTACTTGCTTGAGATTGAGACACTAGGCTTGTTTTAAACCATAAGAGACTGATGGCTTATAGATAAACCGTCATACATCTAGACAGTCGTGACCGTATATCGAGGTGAATTATACTTCTATATACGTAGCTGGCTGTGTCTGTCCCCCGCTCTCCAGTATTCTGGTTGTGGGGCATGACACGGTTTAAGTGGTGGCCCATGCAGGTCTTAAATCAAGATGTGTGAGGGTTTTACCGAATAGATGTCTCAATCAGCATTCGCCCTTGATCTCTACTGGTGTTTTCTAATCTTCCTGAAATCTTGGCCTGATCAAATGCTTATATTCGTGATCTATCCCGGCCCTTTCTTATTGTTTTTCATGTCATTTCTTCAGTGACATAGTTCCTAGTTCTACCGATCAGCGAGGTGGAGCACCTCCAGAGAACCAGCAACAACCTGGGGATCAAGCCCAATACTCTGGAGCAGCCTCCCAAGTCATGCATTTCGGGGATCCAGAGCCCCCAGTTCAACCCATCCAGCCTGCAGAGCCTGATAATAGGATCGTGGTGGGACTCATCCAGAAATTGTTTGTATCACAAGATCGTCGGGGCGATGCCCTGCATCAGACAGTACAAGATGCCATGGGCAGAGTTGGTTACCAAGGGAACAACGCGGCCAACAGCTTCAAGCGCTTGAACCCTCCTTTCTTTGATGGCAGTGAAGATGCTATCGCTGCTGATGCGTGGCTTCAGGACATAAAAGTTATCCTAGAGGTAGCCAAGATTCCCGAATGAGAGAATGTGGCCGTTGTGTGCCTACAATTATTGGACTTAGCCCGTACCTGGTGGACGATGTTAGCAGTTGGATTAGCGACGCCTGTTTTGTGGGTGGTATTCAGCGACAAGTTCAAGATGAAGTATTTTGATGCAGCAGCTCGGTATGATCTGCAGACGAGATTCAATAATCTCAAGCAGATGGAAAGAACGGTCGATGGATATGCGGCCGAGTTTTCTAGACTTAGTCGGTTTGCTCCCGCCTTGGTGGTAACCGAATTGGACCGAGCCCAGCGATTCCAGTAGGGGCTTCACTTAGAGATCATTATATCAGTGGAGCAGTTTGAGCACCAGACATTTGATGATGCCTTGCGAGCAGCGTAGAGGCATGAGTATACTTCTCAGAAGATGGTAGATCGAGCCGGAGGGAGGAAGAGATCTCATGGACAGATATCCCAGTCATCAACACCAGCTTCGGCAGCTAGGGCATTGACCATTGGAGTTCCTAGGAGGGCGACCCCAGTTTCGTCGGTTCAGCACTCGGCACCGACGTATCCTCAGCAGCAGAAGTAGAAGCCGTCTTCCGCAATGGGCTGCACTCATTGTGGGAAGCCAGGGCATGTAGTATCAGAGTGTCACAGAGCATAGGGTTTGTGCTTGGCTTGTGGGGCACCGGATCACAAGATAGGGTCCTGTCTGTATAGAGCCAGTTCATCGGCATCAACCTTAACTAGTCCATCGGTTAGGGGTCCAGCACCAGTGCAGCAGCAGTACCAGCCTCCGAGGCCATTGCCACCTCAGGCTCAATAGTATGCCCAAGCTCAGATTCAGAACCGACAGAGAGGTTTCCAGCAGAGGGGACCAGCACCAAGAGGACAAGGTCAGGTTATGGCTCTGACGGTAGCAGAAGAATTAGCATCAGGTGAGGTGGTGGCAGGTACCATTCTCGTCAACTCTTTTCTAGCATCAGTATTATTTGATTCAGGTACATCGCATTCATTTATGTCTGTACGATTCGCATCACGGATAGGACTGGAGCCCGAGTCAATATCAGTAAGGCTCAATATACTTACTAGTAACGGTCTTGTGGGAGTAGATAGAGTATTTTTCTCGTGTCGAATCGTAGTTAGCGGTAGAGAGTTTCTCGCTAGGTTGATAGAATTTCTGATGGCCGATTATGATGTGGTCCTAGGAATGGATTGGTTGAAGAATCAATATGCTAGAATAGACTACCATATTGGCAGGATTATTTTTGGTATTCCAGGCGGACCGGAGTTTTCCTTTTCCAGAGGTGAAGTTAAACCTCCTCCAGTCTTGCGGATGGCAGTAGCAGAGGCAGTTCGGTTTCCCAGAGTAGTAGAAGAGTTTCCCGATGTATTTCTCGAAGAGCTTCCAGGTATGCCACCGGAGAGAGAGATAGAGTTCACTATCGACTTGATTCCAGGGACGGCACCAATGTCAGAGAGAGTCTATAGGATGGCACCATCAGAGTTGGAGATCCTGTATAAGATGATTGAAGAACTCAGAACCAAGGGATTCATTCGTGCTAGTGGATCACCTTGGGGAGCCCCGATGCTTCTTATGAAAATAGAATGGTACGTCAAGATTATGTGTTGATTATCGTACCTTGAATTCTGTAACAATCAAGAACAGATATCTTCTACCAAGGATAGATGATTTATTCGATCAACTCAGAGGAGCGGCAGTATTCTCGAAGATTGACTTACGGTCGGGGTACCATCAGAGCAGAGTTAGAGAGAAAGACATCCCGAAGACAACGTTCAGATCGAGATATGGACATTGGGAGTTCCTTGTTATGCTATTTGGAGCAACCAATGCGCCAGACGTATTCATGGACCTCATGAATCGTATCTTTATGCCCTATTTGGACCAGTTCGTGGTAGTGTTTATAGACGACATCTTGGTCTATAGCAAGAGTGAGGCGGAGCATGAGCAGCATCTCCGTGTAGTTCTTCAGATTCTCGGGGAACACCAGTTGTATGTGAAGTTCAGTAAGTGCGAATTTTGGCTTGATCACATTTCGTACTTAGGCCATATCATCACCAGAGGTGGAGTGGAAGTTGACCACCAGAAGATAGTGGCTATAGAGACATGGCCAGTTCTCAGCACCGTCGCAGAAGTTTGAAGTTTCCTAGGATTGGCCAGCTATGGTCGGTGGTTCGTATCTGATTTTGCTCAGATTTTAGCGCCCTTGACTCAGTTGACCCGCAAGGATGTGCAGTTTGCTTGGACAGCAGAGTGTCAGAGTTCATTTGAGAAGTTGAAGCGAGGCTTGATGACAGCACCCATTCTTACGCTTCCAGATGGGAATGGAGGATTTTTAGTTTATTGTGATGCTTTAGACAGAGGATTAGGATGCGTATTTATACAACATGGTAAGGTAGTAGCTTATGCGTCACGTCAGCTTCGTGATCATGAAAAAGAATTACCCAACCCATGACTTAGAATTAGCAGCGGTGGTTTTTGCACTTAAGTTGTGGAGGCATTATTTGTATGGAGATCGGGTGGAGATTTTCACCGACCATAAGAGTCTTAAGTATGTGTTTACTCAGAAGGATCTTAACATGCGTCAGAGGAGATGGTTAGAGCTACTTGTGGATTATGACATCAACCTGCAGTATCATCCTGGGAAGGCCAACGTACTAGCGGATGTATTGAGCAGAAGAACTGGAGTTTATTTCCTAATAGCGTAATCAGAGTTATTAGCAGACCTTCAGAAAATGGGGATAGAGATAGTTCTTCCTACCAATGTGGCATTGATGGCCAGCATGCAAGTTCAGTCCAGTATTATTGAGAGGATCAAGATGGCACAATC
This sequence comes from Iris pallida, assembly GCA_029216955.1. NCBI lineage: Eukaryota > Viridiplantae > Streptophyta > Magnoliopsida > Asparagales > Iridaceae > Iris > Iris pallida. The sequence continues at coordinate 10,140,910 of JANAVB010013397.1, forward strand.
AGCGAATTCTAAGCTTCAGCGGCTTAGAGCAGAATGTGTAGCATGACGGAGAGCAGAGTTATACATTTATAAGGATGGTACACTCTGACATAGGAGGTGTCTTTGTGTACCCAATGGTGATATCTGATAGGAGATCATGGTAGAGGCTCACAGTTCTCAGTATTCAATTCATCCCGATGGCACGAAGATGTACCGAGACATCCTTCAGCATTTTTGGTGGAATGGCATGAAGAGGGAGATAGCCCAGTTTGTCTTCCGATGTTTAGTTTGCCAACAAGTTAAGGCTAACATCAGAGACCAGCCAAACTTCTTCAACCTTTAGCGATCCCAGAATGGAAGTGGGAGCATATCACCATGGATTTTGTAATTGGGATACCTAAATCCCCAGTTGGGAAAGATGCTATCTGGATTATAGTTGATCGTCTCACGAAGGTAGCTTATTTTCTCTCCTTCAGAATTGGTCATTCGACGGATCAGCTAGCAGAGATGTACCTCAGACAGACTGTCAGATTGCATGGAGTGCCAGTTAGTATCATATCAGACAGAGATTCAAGATTCACATCGCACTTTCGGCAGAATCTTCAAGAGAGTTTGGGAACTCGTCTCAACTTCAGTTCAACATATCATCCGCAAACAGATGGTCAGTCAGAACGCACGATTCAGACTCTTGAAGATATGTTGCGATCTTGTACGCTAGACTTCGGTGGTTCGTAGGAAGATCACCTACACCTAGTGGAGTTCTCCTATAACAACAATTTCCAGGCCAGTATCCAAATGGCACCCTTTGAAGCACTGTACGGCAGAAAGTACAGATCCCTGTTAGCTTAGGATGATATAGGTGAGAGGCAGATGCTTGGTCCAGAGATGGTTACGTAGACAATCGAGGTGGTCAGACAAGTCAGAGATCATCTTCGAGTTGTCCAAGATCGCCAGCGCCATTGGGCCGATTCTCATCGACGTCCCCTTGAGTTTTCAGCCGGCGACCACGTGTTCCTTAGGATCTCACCTACCCGTAGCGTTATTTGATTTGACGTAAGGAGAAAGCTTAGTCCTAGGTATATAGGGTCATTTGACATTCTCGAGCGAGTAGGTGATGTGTCCTATCGTCTCACTCTTCCGCCGTCGTTACGTGAGGTACATGACGTATTCCATGTATCCCAATTGCGAGGTATATCCCGAATCTGAGCCATATCCTTGATCATTCAGAATTGGTTGTTGGTACCAACCTTTTGTATGAGAAAAGGCCCGTATCCATATTGGACCGAAGAGAAAAGGTACTCATGTCACGCCCCAGTACCGAAATACGGAGACGGACTAGGCCAGCTACTCTATATGAGGTACGTAACGTCATACGGCGATCGTGGCTGTCGAGAGACTAGGGGGTACATGCTACGATCAAGTCTCCTATGGTCCCACAGAGTTCTATGTCTCAATCAATCAAATCACATCAGCAAATAAATGAACATTAAAGATAAAGCAGTAAGGCGTCCCCGACGCTTCATCAAAATGATCATGAGAGACTAGCTTTATAATTTAGCTATCTCAGAGAGTTAGGAGTACAAAATTATACACAGCTGCAGACTGTTTAATTACAATTCTGTACTGGCACAAAATATCGAGTAACCCGGCTAACAGGTGCCGGTGGCTAAACGCCGCAAAAAGTATAAGCAGGAGTGGTGGAGAAGAAACCCACTCGAGTCCCCGAACCGCCATGCTCCTAGTATGCACCATGGATGTCAGGGAGGAAGATCGTGTCCTCAGGCTCTGCTACGGAATCTGGCCAAACAAAAACCAGCGGGGTCAGCCCCGAATAGCAAGTACCGCCAAAGGGGCACAAGAGTTAAGATTAAAAACCCAGTTAATAGAATGATTGATAATAGTAATACTTATGCTACTATTATAGGGTAGCGCAACATCCTCGAACCCATGTGGCACCCTTACAACCAAACAAGGACAAAAGGTGCCGCATGGAGTCGGGACGTGTCGTACTCTATAACTTTCACATAAGTTAAAGGGTATAAACAATAAAATCTCCTGATCGTGACTTCGGTCGATAGCCTATCGCAGCATAATAACCAACCCAACAATCAAACAAGAACATGGGTTGGATCATGTACCATGATAGTCCATATTTCTCAGTCATTCACAGAAGTAACAATTCACAATCAGAATAAGTCTTCCGTTCATAACTTTGGTCCACAGCCTATCATAGTACGATAACCAACCCAACAATCAAACAAGAACATGGGTTGGATCACGTACCATGACAGTCCGCTTCCCTCAGTTATTCACGGAAGGTAATAGGATACAAGCGAGTCATTTTCACGGCCAATCAAGTCTACGAGTTTCTAGTGGGACGAGGTTATCCTCGCGTCATGTTATTAGAAAATCCTCAGATCGTATATTTCCAGCAAGGCTAGCCAACCCAGGGGTTCGCGTAGACAGGTGTTATTGAGCACAGGTCCCTCGCAAGGCCACCTTGCCAAAACATGTAATATATAGCAGAAATTAATCGGATACAGTCATTCGCTCGTTGCGGACGACACAGTATCCGTAGAGACCAGCCGGCGCGTCAAGACAATATCTCAAGGCGGCTGGTATAACACGATCTCGGGATTTGCCCAACCCATGCATCTAGTATATTTAGTTGCCTAGTTTTAACCCTAGGTGAAATCTTGGGCTCTCATGCTGTGGCCTGTATAATTATCCTCCTAAAGTCGTACTTTAGTACGAGTACCCCAAAGAGGATCCATGTCAATCAGTGTGTCAACATGTTCTACCCTCCTTAGTGTATTGCATCATTGCAAATACGCCACGTGGAGTTACGAGTCATTTGTCGAGCATGAACAAGAACTGGGACATTTAGGTACATGTATCAGGTAGGAACACTTTGTTTTCCGGGGTCACATTAGTGCTCATATCATGCTCGGGACAAAAGGCGTAAGGATATAAAATGGGCATATAATATCTAATAAAATATCAAAAGTATACGCACAACAAGGCAGCGTGCATGAAAAGTCACGCAAGCTTATACAAGGCAGCGCGCGTGAAAAGTCACGCAGGCTTACACAAGGCAGCGTGCGTGAAAAGTCACGCAGGCTCAAGGAGAGAGCAGCGTAAAAAGTCACGCAGGCTCAAGGGAAAGAGCAGCGTGAAAAGTCACGCAGACTCGGGGGAGAGTGCTGCGTGAAAAGTCACGCAGACTCAAGGGAAGAGCTGTGTGAAAAGTCACGCAAGCTCAAGGAGAGAGCAGCGTGAAAAGTCACGCACGCTACAGGGAGCAGCGTGGATGAAAAGTCACGCACGCTACAGGAGACACGCTTCCAACAGGAAGCGTACCTAAGTCTGCGTACGCAGTGCTAAAGAGCGCGCGTAGCTCAGTGTGCGTGAACTAAGAAGCTCTACACACTGCTCACTGTCTTCTCCAAACAGCAAGAACACCATGGCAGAACCCAAAACTTCAAAACGACATAACTTGGTCATCCGAACTCCAAATCCGGATTTCCAAAGTTCCAACTTGGGTGAAATGGAATTCTCTTCCACATGGAAGCATCAAAACCCACAAAACTTCAACAAAAATAGATCAAAACTAAGGAAATCCGAAAATGATTAAAACTTAGATCTACAAAAATCAAAGCTTCAAAATAGAAATTTCCAAGTTCTAAACTAGTATAGATTGAAGAGAAAAACATGTTTTGGCAAATAGTTTTGTAAGAATCATTAACAAAATTATAGATCCTTCTCTTGAGCAAGTTGGTACTTGCCTTGGTTGGTGGAGGAAATAAATAAGAGGAAGTAAAATGAGAGGAGAGAGAATGAGATGAGTTATATATATAGATCTTGGACCCATGGGTTCATGATGAACCAAAGGGTTCATGATGAACCATTGGTGAACCAAGAATGGGTTACCCAAATGAGTCAAAACTGTAGGCCCAAATGCAGAAAATAAATTAGAAAATAATATTTTGTCGAATATTTTTGGGAAATGCATGAAGAAATACTGCATAATAAATATAGTTATAAATACGAGGTAAATACAAATTATCGGTTTACGTATTAAAATACGTATTCCAGGATCGGGGAGTGACATCTCTACCCTTCTTAGAAAAATTTCGTCCTCGGAATTCCAGCCAAGACAGGATAGTGAAATCAGGGCAAGCAAGGCACAATCATATATAAGTTAACTATCATAGCAGTTATTATTATACATCACAAAGTGCAAAACAAGCAGGTGCAGATAAGCATGGAATCGTGTCAATAAGGTGCAAAAATATACCTTATTAGCCAAACAAATGCGGATACCGAGATCTGATCTCGTCCTCGCGCTCCCAGGTTGACTCTCCCGAAGAGTGATGGTTCCAAGAAACACGGACAAGGTTTATCATCCGATTCTTGAGTACCTTCTCTCGTCGGTCTAAAATAGATACGGATTGCTCCTCGTAAGTTAGGTCGGTACCAACGACTAACTCAGAATAATCGTTTACATGACTCGGATCCGGGACATACCCACGTAATTGGGACACATGAAATACATCATGTATGCCAGTTAACGAAGGCGGAAGGGCAAGTCGATAAGCCACATCGCCTACCCGAGCGAGAATCTTAAAAGGACCAACGTATCTTGGGCTAAGCTTTCCCCGGGTTCCAAATCTGATGATACCCCGAGTAGGCGAAATCCGCAGAAACACTTGGTCGCCAACTCTAAACTCTAGAGGCCTACGATGCTGATCTGCCCAATAACGATGTCGGTCCTGTGCAACTCGAAGGCGCTCTCTGACCAACTTAACTATCTCCACAGTCTGCGTGATCATCTCTGGCCCCAACAACTTCCGTTCTCTGACGTCGTCCCATGCCAAAGGGGACCTGCATTTCCTTTCGTACAATGCTTCGAACGGGGCCATCTGAATGCTAGCCTGATAGCTGTTGTTATAGGAGAACTCCACTAGATGAAGGTGATCCTCCCAAGATCCGCCAAAATCCAAGGTACACGCCCGTAGCATATCTTCTAATGTCTGAATGGTTCTTTCTGATTGCCTGTCAGTTTGTGGATGATAAGCAGTACTGAATCTTAACTTGGTTCCCAAACTTTGGTGCAAGCTCCACCAAAAATGGGAAGTAAACCGTGTATCCCGATCTGATACTATACTAACTGGAACACCGTGCTGCCTTACTATCTGTTTCATGTACATTTTTGCTAGCTGTTCAGTAGTCTGTCCAACTCGGAAGGGAAGGAAATGAGCGACCTTCGTGAGTCGATCTACTATTACCCAGACTGCATTCTTACCAGTCGGGGATCTAGGTAAACCGGTCACAAAATCCATCGTGATGTGCTCCCATTTCCATTCTGGGATAGGAAGCGGCTGTAGCAATCCTGCTGGTCTCTGCTGCTCGGCCTTCACCTGCTGACATACCAGACACTTGGATACAAATCTCGCTCTCTCTTTTCATGCCATTCCACCAAAAGTACTGCCTGATATCTCGATACATCTTCGTTCCTCCTGGATGAATAGAGTAAATAGAACTATGAGCTTCGGACATAACTTCTTGCCGAAGGTCTCCACTCGGTACACAGAGTCTGTTTCCAAACCTGAGCGTACCATCTTCATGAATCACTAACTCCTTCCTACGGCCTGATTCACACTCCGACCGCAACTTCTGAATCTGTGGATCTCCTGCTTGTGCTGCCCTTATCCTCTCTACTAAGGTTGACTGAATCTGCATACTGGTCATTTTTTCTATATCCCTTGGCAAAACTACTTCGATTCCCATACTCTGAAGGTCTTCTAAAATATGCTTCTGCGAGGTCAAGATAAAGGTACTGTCTCTCCTACTCAGTGCATCTGCAACTATATTCGCCTTGCCTGGATGATACTGAAGATCTAAATCAAAATCCTTCAGCAGTTCTAACCATCTTCTTTGCCTCATGTTCAAATCTTGCTGCGTGAATACGTATTTCAAACTCTTATGATCAGTATAGATCTCTACCCGATCTCCGTATAAATAATGCCTCCACAACTTGAGTGAAAACACCACAGCTGCTAACTCCAAATCGTGAGTCGGGTAATTCTTCTCATGGTCTCGAAGCTGTCGAGACGCATATGCTATCACCTTTCCGCGCTGCATCAATACACATCCAAGACCCTTCCCAGATGCGTCACAATATACTGTAAAGCCTTCCGCTCCTACCGGAAGCGTCAAGATCGGGGCTGAGATCAACCTCTGCTTCAATTCTTCAAATGATGTCTGACAGCTAGCTGACCAAACAAACTCTACGTCCTTGTGCGTCAAACGCGTTAAGGGCGCAGAGATCTTGGCAAAGTCTGCCACGAACCTTCTGTAGTAACCAGCTAACCCTAAGAAACTTCGTACTTCTGCAACCGTTCTCGGGACTGGCCAATGCTCTACGGCCTCAATCTTCTTCGGATCCACTGACACTCCTGCCCCAGAAATTACATGCCCCAGGAACGAAATGTGATCTAACCAGAATTCACACTTGTCGAGCTTCGCATAAAGTTGATGCTCCTTCAATGTCTGTAAGACAGTCCTAAGATGTTTCTCATGCTCCTCTTCACTGCTGGAATAGACAAGAATGTCATCTATGAACACCACCACAAATTTATCCAAATACGGCAGAAAGATGCGGTTCATTAAATCCATGAATACTGCGGGGGCGTTGGTTAGTCCAAAGGGCATTACTAAAAACTCATAATGCCCGTATCTAGATCTGAATGCTGTCTTCGGTATGTCTTGCTCCCGGACTCTTACTTGATAGTATCCCGACCGAAGATCGATCTTGGAAAAGACGCTGGCCTTACTCAACTGGTCAAACAGGTCATCAATCCTTGGTAGTGGGTACTTATTCTTCACTGTTACTGCATTCAGCTTGCGGTAGTCGATGCACATCCTCGTCAACCCATCCTTCTTGGGAACTAGAATCACTGGCGCGACCCAGGGCAATTTACTGTCTCGGATGAATCCCTTAGACTTCAACTCTTCTTCATGTTGATACAACTTATCCTGCTCTGACGGCGATATTCTATAAACTCTATCTGCAATAGGCCTCGTTCCAGGGTTCAACTCAATACTAAATTCTACCTCTCTGACTGGGGGTATCCCTGGGAGCTCATCAGGGAAGACGTCGAGAAAATCTTCGACCACTCTCAGAATCTGTCCTGGCTCTGACACTGCTGCTGAGATGACGCCTCCGGCCTGATTCTTCAAGGTTCGAGTAAAGATGAACTGCTCCATCCCAGGAACGCTGAATATGACCCTACCTCCTCTACAATCAATTGTCGCATGACTGTCTCTCAACCAGTACATGCCAAGAACGACATCAAAATTCCCTATAGGGAATTCAATCAATGATGCAGGCAGTAAATGCCCACACACCTCCACCGGACATGAAAAGCACACTCTGCTAACTTCTACGAGCCCATTGCCGGTGAGTATATCCATCCTCTCCGGCAATGCCTCAAACTCTAATCCAATCCGTGTAGCATATCGTGCAGAGATGAATGAATGAGTAGCGCCTGAATCAAATAATGCTACAGCAGGAAATAAGGTGACGAGAATTTTACCTGCCACCACGTCACTAGACGCTAGAGCCTCTCCCAAGGTCAATGTGAGAGCCTGGCCCCGCGGAGCCCCTTGTTGCGGCCTTCCTCGACCATGCTATTGCTGCCTCTGAGGGCCGTCGGCTTCCTGTGCCTGGCGAAACATCTGAGCCTGCGTTGGTAGACGCTGGGCTAGGGGCCTTACTGCTAATACTGGCCCGCCACTCGGGGTTGCCACCGGAGCTGGCAATGCTGAAAACTGCTGAGCTGGCCCTCCTGGCCTCTGCATCACAGGACAAGTGGAGATACGGTGGTCTGAACTACCATACCTCAAGCATAAGCCATTCGCTGACCGGCACACCTCCCTCGTGTGCCCTGCCTTCCCACAGAAGGTACAGCCCTGGGGTGCTCCATGACGCTGCTGTTGGTTCCTCGGCTGCTGATGTCGAATTGGCGCTGTATTAGTTGACACGGCCGTCCTCCGTGGCGCTCCTGCATCATGAATACGTACACCAGGTGCTGGTGCCGATGTTCGCTGCATTGCTCCTCCTCCAACCTGGGAATGAGATCTCTTCTGACCTCCTGTCCTCGATGCCAACCTCTACTGGGTAAGCTCGTGCCTCCGAGCGGCCGTCAAAACAGCGTCAAACGTCTGGTAGTCGTGTCCTTCCACAAGCTGCAGTAGTTCCAAATGAAGTCCTTGCCGGAACCTCATAGCTTTCTCTGGCTCCATTGCCACCATTGCTGGTGCAAAACGGCACAATATGCAGAACTCTGCTGCATACCCATCTACGGTCTTGCCTGCTTGCTTGAGACTAATAAACTTCTGCTGGAGCTCATATCGAGCTACTACGCCAAAATACTTGGCCTTGAATCTGTCACTGAAGGTGGTCCAATGAACAGGGCGTCTTGTACCAACTTCTTCTGATGCCCACCAGTCGCGGGCAAGATCCTGAAGTACCAGTTTGACCTGATCAACCTTCTCATCATCTGGAACCTTGGCTGCCACAAGAATGGCTTCAATGTCTTGAATCCATGCATCTGTAGTGATGGCATCCTCCGTGCCATCAAAATACCTCGGGTTCAAGCGACAAAACCTTCCTGATGCCCCCGAGTCAGCCCCGACACTCCTCTCAAGAGCAAACTGAATCCCTTGGTTCAGCAACACGTTCTGCTCCTGCTGCCGAGTCTGTTGCTGTTGGTTAGAGACAAGAAACCCCCGGATGATCTCCAGGAGTGCTACGGCGTCTGGTACTGCCGTCGCTGCTGGTGCTGCGGGGGTTTCAATAACCTGCGGCTGTACAGCCTCTGGTTCCATTTCTGCTCGTGCCTGCACTGGAGAAGGTGCTCTCCCCTGTTGCTGCCCAGTCGAGCCATGCTCTTGCTGCTCTTCCTCATGGGCCTCACCCGCTACTGAGAATGAAGCACCCCTATAGAGAAGAATATAAGATTATCAAGTCCGGACGAGGAAGATTTTGAGGATGCAAGTCAGGTTAGAGATCAAGGCAAGGACAGAGAATTCGAAACGGAATTTCAAGGGGAACAAGTTTTGATTGAGAATCCTAATAATTCACAATACCCCACAAGTCTGAAAATCAGACCTGCATGGGCCACCACTAAAACCTTGTCACGCCCCAGTACCGAAATACGGAGACGGACTAGGCCAGCTACTCCATATGAGGTACGTAACGTCATACGGCGATCGTGGCTGTCGAGAGACTAGGGGGTACATGCTACGATCAAGTCTCCTATGGTCCCACAGAGTTCTATGTCTCAATCAATCAAATCACATCAGCAAATAAATGAACATTAAAGATAAAGCAGTAAGGCGTCCCCGACGCTTCATCAAAATGATCATGAGAGACTAGCTTTATAATTTAGCTATCTCAGAGAGTTAGGAGTACAAAATTATACACAGCTGCAGACTGTTTAATTACAATTCTGTACTGGCACAAAATATCGAGTAACCCGGCTAACAGGTGCCGGTGGCTAAACGCCGCAAAAAGTATAAGCAGGAGTGGTGGAGAAGAAACCCACTCGAGTCCCCGAACCGCCATGCTCCTAGTATGCACCATGGATGTCAGGGAGGAAGATCGTGTCCTCAGGCTCTGCTACGGAATCTGGCCAAACAAAAACCAGCGGGGTCAGCCCCGAATAGCAAGTACCGCCAAAGGGGCACAAGAGTTAAGATTAAAAACCCAGTTAATAGAATGATTGATAATAGTAATACTTATGCTACTATTATAGGGTAGCGCAATATCTTCGAACCCATGTGGCACCCTTACAACCAAACAAGGACAAAAGGTGCCGCATGGAGTCGGGACGTGTCGTACTCTATAACTTTCACATAAGTTAAAGGGTATAAACAATAAAATCTTCTGATCGTGACTTCGGTCGATAGCCTATCGCAGCACAATAACCAACCCAACAATCAAACAAGAACATGGGTTGGATCATGTACCATGATAGTCCATGTTCCTCAGTCATTCACAGAAGTAGCAATTCACAATCAGAATAAGTCTTCCGTTCATAACTTTGGTCCACAGCCTATCATAGTACGATAACCAACCCAACAATCAAACAAGAACATGGGTTGGATCACGTACCATGACAGTCCGCTTCCCTCAGTTATTCACGGAAGGTAATAGGATACAAGCGAGTCATTTTTACGGCCAATCAAGTCTACGAGTTTCTAGTGGGACGAGGTTATCCTCGCGTCATGTTATTAGAAAATCCTCAGATCGTATATTTCCAGCAAGGCTAGCCAACCCAGGGGTTCGCGTAGACAGGTGTTATTGAGCACAGGTCCCTCGCAAAGCCACCTTGCCAAAACATGTAATATATAGCAGGAATTAATCGGATACAGTCATTCGCTCGTTACGGACGACACAGTATCCGTGGAGACCAGCCGGCGCGTCAAGACAATATCTCAAGGCGGCTGGTATAACACGATCTCGGGATTTGCCCTCCCCATGCATCTAGTATATTTAGTTGCCTAGTTTTAACCCTAGGTGAAATCTTGGACTCTCATGCTGTGGCCTGTATGATTATCCTCCTAAAGTCGTACTTTAGTACGAGTACCCCAAAGAGGATCCATGTCAATCAGTGTGTCAACATGTTCTACCCTCCTTAGTGTATTACATCATTACAAATACGCCACGTGGAGTTACGAGTCATTTGTCGAGCATGAACAAGAACTGGGACATTTAGGTACATGTATCAGGTAGGAACACTTTGTTCTCCGGGGTCACATTAGTGCTCATATCATGCTCGGGACAAAAGGCGTAAGGATATAAAATGGGCATATAATATCTAATAAAATATCAAAAGCATACGCACAACAAGGCAGCGTGTGTGAAAAGTCACGCAAGCTTACACAAGGCAGCGTGCGTGAAAAGTCACGCAGGCTTACACAAGGCAGCGTGCGTGAAAAGTCACGCAGGCTCAAGGAGAGAGCAGCGTAAAAAGTCACGCAGGCTCAAGGGAAAGAGCAGCATGAAAAGTCACGCAGACTCGGGGGAGAGTGCTGCGTGAAAAGTCACGCAGACTCAAGGGAAGAGCTGTGTGAAAAGTCACGCAAGCTCAAGGAGAGAGCAGCGTGAAAAGTCACGCACGCTACAGGGAGCAGCGTGGATGAAAAGTCACGCACGCTACAGGAGACACGCTTCCAACAGGAAGCGTACCTAAGTCTGCGTACGCAGTGCTAAAGAGTGCACGTAACTCAGTGTGCGTGAACTAAGAAGCTCTGCACACTGCTCACTGTCTTCTCCAAACAGCAAGAACACCATGGCAGAACCCAAAACTTCAAAACGACATAACTTGGTCATCCGAACTCCAAATCCGGATTTCCAAAGTTCCAACTTGGGTGAAACGGAATTCTCTTCCACATGGAAGCATCAAAACCCACAAAACTTCAACGAAAATAGATCAAAACTAAGGAAATCTGAAAATGATTAAAACTTAGATCTACAAAAATCAAAGCTTCAAAATGGAAATTTCCAAGTTCTAAACTAGTATAGATTGAGGAGAAGAACATGTTTTGGCAAATAGTTTTGTAAGAATCATTAACAAAATTATGGATCCTTCTCTTGAGCGAGTTGGTACTTGCCTTGGTTGTTGGAGGAAATAAATGAGAGGAAGTAAAATGAGAGGAGAGAGAATGAGATGAGTTATATATATAGATCTTGGACCCATGGGTTCATGATGAACCAAAGGGTTCATGATGAACCATTGGTGAACCAAGAATGGGTTACCCCAATGAGTCAAAACTGTAGGCCCAAATGCAGAAAATAAATTAGGAAATAATATTTTGTCGAATATTTTTGGGAAATACATGAAGAAATACTGCATAATAAGTATAGTTATAAATACGAGGTAAATACAAATTATCGATTTACGTATTAAAATACGTATTCCAGGATCGGGGAGTGACAACTCAAGAACAAGACTATTAATTTAGTCCGTGTTGCTTGGGGTCACCACTCTTTAGGTGAGTCAACGTGGGAGCGTGAGAATGATATCCGCTCGCATTATCCACACATGTTTGACTCATAAGGTATAATATCTTCCTTATGCCTTATGCTTTTAATTTCTTGCTTGCATAAATGATTGCTTGATTGACTGCTAGTCGTAGCTTGCTTATGATTAATATAGCCTGCCCCGACATCTCTAGCCTTTTGATTAAATTTCGAGGACGAAATTCTTTTAAGGTAAGTAGAGTTGTCACTTTCGTTTTCCGTTATACGTATTTCTGTATGCGTATACGAGATCTCTAACGTTTGTTAGGTGACCCGTAGTTGGACTTGACTTGCTAGCCTAGTCTTGGTTGGTCATGACTTGGCTTGGTTTATTTTGGTTTGGCTTGGTTTGATTAGGCTTCGTTCATTATGAGAAAACCCTCCCCCCTTTAAAGCCCAACCACCCCTTATTTCTCTCTCTCTCTTCATTCATTACTTCTTCTTCTTCCTCCATTACTCTCCCACCAACCTAGAGAGCTTAGGCAAGTACAACTTGCTTCATGATGGATCTTCCATTTTATTGTTCTATCTTCTTCTCTACATGATTCTAAGCATCTTTAGAACTTGGAGTTTTCGGTTTGGACGGATAAATTTTTGTAGATCTAAGTTTATAGCCTTTTCGGTTTTCTTGGGTTTTGATCTACCAAACTTTATTATTTTCAAGTTTTGATTGTTTTATGTTGTAGAGAATTCGATTTTACCCAAAATGGACCTTTGAAAAGTTAGATTTCGACTTGTTTTGAGAAAGTTATGACCAAGTAAGATTTGGACATCTTCTATGTTCATCTGTCCTGGTTCTTACAGGGACGATGAATAGTGTTGGCTGCATAGTGCCTGGCCGTATAGCTGTATAGTGCTGGCCGCATAGCTGTATAGTACTGGCCGCATAGTGCCTGGTCGTATAGCTGCATAGTGCTGGCCGCATAGTGCTGGCCGTATAACTACATAGTGCCTGGCCGTATAGCTAGATAGTGCTGGCCGTATAGCTGTATAGTACTGGCCGTATAGCTGCATAGTGCCTGGCCGTATAGATGCATAGTGCCAGTCTGCATAGATGCATAGTGCCTGGCCGCATAGATGCATAGTACCTGGCCGTATAGTACAAGTCCGCATATATGCATAGTGCCTAGCCGTATACTACCAGTCCGCATAGATGCATAATGCCTGGCCGCATAGTGCCAGTCTGCATAGATGCATTGTACCTGGCCGTATAGTGCCGCATAGTTCCTATTTTGGCTATTTTATGTCCTATTTGGCTGATTTGTGGCCAGAGTTTCTTCCAACTCCCAACATAAAAGTTGTAGATCTTTTCTTTGGCTTCAAGAATATGTTACTAGTTATTTCATGCAAGTTTCTCTCATTCATGATAATTCTTGATAGTGACCCGTCGTGGTGCACTCTTGACATGATAATTCTTGATAGTGGTCTGTTGTGGCGCACTCTTGACTTGATAAGTAACCTAATATGATAATCTTGATATGCTGTTGCGACGGCTATCTTGACTTGCTAAGTAACCCTTGTCTTGACACTGTGGGTATTTGTGCTTGTATAAGCTACATGTCTCGTCTTGCATCATGTCTAGGACATGGATTCCTGGTTACCGTGGTCAGGGATTCATACTGAATCTGACTAGGATAATGACTAGATTGATCAAGTAGTCCATAAAGAGATTTTTCAGTTACAGGCAGTTCCGTTATCTGGGCACTTTAATTGGACTTGTAGCCTGCCGTCGAGTAGGGTACATTTCCAGCACACTGTCATGTGTTGCACCCCCAAGTCACATAATCCAACTCTCTCAACTTGCAACTGGATAACCTGGATTAAGTCTGCAGGGCTTGTGGCTGTTGGAACATCTCAATACATCTTGTTAGTAACTAGGCTTATGATAACCCTAGTTAGTTAAAGTATCAAGCCATACTCATTGCTTGGCTGTGATTGATGGATGAATTCTAGTCTAGTCTTTCCTATACAAGGCCAGTACATGGTTACTTCAGCCTGTTACTGTTATGCTTTACTTATTCGATAATTGGTTAGAGACTAAGTTCTGTTCAGGTGAAGGGTTACAAACCCGGTCCTTATTTGGTTTCGGGTTGTAACTTGGTTACTGTAATAGTCCTTTAGTTATCTTATCGTTTATCACCCTATTTTTTCTAACTCATGTTTTTCGTTATCCTTTATGTATCATGTGCTAATATGCTGGTTTTAGTTTTTAAGTGAAGCCTCCCTTATGGCACTTGCTCTTTCTGGGGTCTGACCCAGCTGGTTTTGTATGACCAGATTTCGGAGTAGCTCCCGAGGATCTCCCAACCTTCCAGCCAGATGGTTAACACTAGACGCAACCCTGGCAACGAGTGGGTTTTATTTTGCTCTTTCACTCTATTATAAATTATTCTTTTGAGGTGTTTAGCCGTCGAGCAAGTGTTAGCTCGTGTTGAATACTTGTATTTCTTGTCTGCCTAAGGGTTGTAACATGATTGACAAATCCTAGGGTTGATCATGTATGACTGAAACTCTTGCTAGTCCTCGCATTTTGTACGATTAGCTTCATGATCATCTGTATATGAAATGTATGGGACGCCTTACTATTGAATATCTGATGGTCTAACATCTTGTAACTATTATTACTTGCTTGAGATTGAGACACTAGGCTTGTTCTTGACCATAAGAGACTGATGGCTTATAGATAAACCCTCATACATCTAGACAGTCGTGACCGTATATCGAGGTGGATTACACTTCTATATATGTAGCTGGCTGTGTCTGTCCCCCGCTCTCTAGTATTCTGGTTGTGGGACATGACACCAAGTGCCCCCACTGAGTCCTCATTTTAGTGACCACAGAGAAAAGAAAAGAGAAGAATGCAACATACGTCCATTCACCACACTCTCCATTAGGCTGGGCCCCACTGAGGCTCCTTAAACAAAAAAAGAAGAAAAAGAATGCACAACAGCAAGTCAGCAAGTGCAAAGCCAATAGCAACTCCAAAACCCTCTCTTGTCTTTTTCCTTCTTTCTCTTCATCAGCCCCCACGGTTCCACTTCCTTCCACCCCAAAAAAAATTAGAAACATGTTGCTGATAGTGGAAGAAAAAAATTGTTAAAGGCTTGAAGTTCGAAGGAGGAGTGGAGGACGGAGATCAGGAGAGCTGCTATTGGAAGAAAAATAAACTACAAAGGTAAATTTCAAAATCAAATTAGGTCAAAATTAAGTCATGTCAAAATTAAATTTGTCAATTTGTGAAGTATTTAATTAAGAAAATATGTCTATGTTTCATGTTTGTAGTTGTAGTTAAACATTTTCAAAGTATGAAAACGCGTAGAGAACAATTGTGAGATCTTTGAGATGTAATATTTTATTGTATTGAAACTCGTAGAAAGCAATATCTACCTTTTTGTACTAAAAATAGCCCTTAGTTTGGGTTTGTTTGGAGTGGTTTGTATGTTCAATTTTCAATTATGTCGTTTGTTTCAATATGTTGATTTTTTGAATTTTTGAGGGTGTTGTTTCTGAATCTCTTATTATTGTGCCCCAAGTAGAATTTGATTCTGAATCCGCCACTGGTTCACATATCAACCGGTTGAACCGGCCGGTCCGGTTTTTAAAACACTGAACTATAGTGCTAATATTTGCCTTTCTTTGACCACTCCGGCGCTTTCCTAACAACAAACTATTCCACCAAATTCTCCATCGACGACGCTCCCCCACAAATAAATCTGGATCCCCCGAGCCCGCTCCGGTACCTAGCCGGCGCGGCCATCATGGTGGCCGGCGTCGTCCTTCCCCTCGGCTATATGATGGTGTTTCGCAACAAGCGCGGCTCTCTTTCTTCTTCCTCCTCGAAGCAGACGTACGTGTGACCGATCCCAATTTATGTTTTCCTTTACCATTCTCTTCTTCCACTCCTTCTCCTTCCTTGCGTCCATTCGGTGTCGATAAAAAAAATCAACAAATCTCATTCCAGAGCTTCTTTGTGTTCTTTCCAGGAATAAAGGGACGATGTAGCGGGGCAGTTTCTTTGGTTCTGTTGGTAATGATGCTAATGTTGCACTGTCGCGATCTAAAATTTACGATATTATGGTGTAGTATAGTATGTATGAGATGTTAGGAGAATCGACTTCATTAACATACTTTATATTTGTTTGTTAATTCGGAGAAGGCTTAGTTTGATGGTTGCAAGTGTTGGTGCTCTTAATTCCTTGACATGTTGGTGAAGTTTAGTCCCAAACGGAAAGTGCACCATGAGGTATCTCAACATATATACTTGTATGTGTTGTTGGGATATGCACATGGGGTGGTGACCCTAAGGAGGGAACCATTTGGGTGATTTTACTAGGAGGTAAGGATAAAGCTCCATGGTAAAGCATTCATGCTTTTTGCTCTTCGAAAATTTATTTCCATGGGAGCTAAGTCCCGTAGGGGCTTAGCGACTCGGACTCGGACATGGGCTCATGAGGCGTAATGTGGCATTTTGTTGGCGCACTTTGCACTTAGCACGTCAGTATCGTCGCTAGGCGCATAGTACGCTTAAGTTGCGCGAGCCACTTGCGCGGCTCCCAGATGCGCGCCCAGTGGTGCGCCCAGTTGTGCGGTCGCAGGGTGTGTAGGGCGCACAGGGCGCATGGCTCTGGTTGCGCGGCCAGGTGCACGTCCAGTTGCGCGGGTGGCGCAGGGTGCGTAGGGCGCGCGAGTGGCTCAGTGCGCGTTCTGCACACGGTGTGCAAAGCGCGCGGGGTGCGCGAGTGGCGCAACTTGCTACAGATCGTGCCTGTGCATGATCTGTGCGGTTACTGCACGTTCGGAGTGGTTTTTACCATGAACCGAACATTGTGCAAACTGGGCAGTTGCCACTCAGGCCTATATAAGGTCTCTTCTCTCCACGGAACAGGGATAGAAGAGTACACAGAAAGTTAAAAAAGTTTACAAGTGTTTTTTAACACAATTAAACAGAGGCTATGAGAGAGAAGAGAAGCTTAGCACCAGCGTTGCTTTTGCACGGGATTCCGTGTACGATCCGAGGAGTCAAAAGAGCAGGAGTGTTCCAAAGTTCTCCGACGAACTTGCTGGTTCCTAGAAGCTATTCGTGTAGGGCGAATATAGCTTTGAGCAACGGTGATCATTTACCCCAGCAGGCCATCTTCCATCTTTCTCCTGTCATTGCTGCTGCTGTTAGCATTTCGATATGTACCTTCTATTTAGAAGTGCTACTGTCATTTGCTACTAATTACAAAATCTTTTTAGATTCTCGTAATCCAGAATCCTCCTAGGATCTCTGTTGTGCACCTTCTTTGAAGTGTTGCGTTGAACGTTGTCTTTACAATTGTTTCATTTTCTTAGTTTTTTATCGAAAATTGTGCCCCGGCAATAACAATCTCAAAGCTATATTGCTACGATGGAAAACTTTAATGCTTTACTCCTCAATACTGACTTTTGTAAGTTAGAAAAGTTTGATGGAGAGCATTATCAAGTCTGGAAGAGGAAGGTTTATCTCACTCTTCAACTCAGAGACGTTGATTACGTACTTCTTGAAGAGGAACCTACTGTTCCAGATACTAGGTCTGCTGCCGCAATCACTGCGGCTACTAAACTTCAGGCCAAGTGGAGAAGGAAGAATAGCATTTGCAGGCTGCTTATCCTAAATGCTATGGAAGATTTCCTTGCCGAATCTTATTCAAAGAAGACTGTTGCCAGAGAGATTTGGGAGTCTCTGGAGAAACTTTATGACGAAGATAAGAACCGGAGCAAGATATTTCTTGTTGAGAAATATCACAAGTGGTTCTTCGAAGACGAAAAACCAATGCTGCCGCAGGTGAAGGAGTTCCTGAAGCTGCGACAGAAGTTGGAGGATGAGGCGATGCCCCTTACCGACAAGTTTGTTGTTGGTGGGATCGTCTCTAAGCTCCCTGCTGGGTGGAACAAGTTCTATGCAAACATGCATAGAAAAAAGTTAGAGATTTCTCTCGAAGATCTCCTACAGGAAGTGTATATTGAGGACCATATGCGGGCTCAACTGAAAGTGGATGCGCTGTCCAAGCAATTGGCTAACGCCAATATGGTTCAAAGTCAAGGGGACTTCCTTCAAGGAAAAGAAGCTAAAGTCCCATTTGGCTTGCTTCAAGTGTGGCAAGAAGGGCCACTTCAAAAGTGAATGCAAATCCAAGGCCAAGCAATCTGAGCAAGGTGAGCCTATAAGGTCTCAATGATCACTGATGTTGTTGCTATGATTGCACAGGTCACTACGGTTGGGGCTGATTCTGACTGGTGGATAGACACTGGCACCACCTGCCATGTCTGCTCCAATAAGGAGTGATTTACCACCTATACACCGACTTCTGAAGTGGTTATGGTGGTAAACCAGGCACAAGCTGAAGTGTTCGGGATCAGGACGGTGGTTTTGAAGCTGACTTCGGGGAAGTCTCTGACGCTTCAAGGTGTGAAGCATGTACCTGCTATCGCAAAGAACCTGATCTCGGGAGGCCTACTTTGTAATGCAGGCCTCAGGATGGACATCAATGCTGGCCAGATGGTGATGTCTATTAAAGGAACATATTTCGGAAAAACTTTTTATACCGAAAAAATGTTCAAAATTCAGCTTGTAAATCAGTCCAATGTTATTAATGCAGTCACTCCTTCTGCTTATACTCTTGAGTTGTGGCATAATAGGCTAGGACATGTTCATTGTAAACGAATAAACAAAATGTCTAGTCTAGGACTTATCTCCAAGTGTGGGGGTAAGGTAGAGAAATATGAAGTTTGTGCTCAAACGAAGATCACAAGGAAACCCTTTCCTCGGGTTTATCGAAGTACAGATCTTCTGGAGTTGGTACACTCCGATATCTGTGACTTCAAACAGTTCTCTATAAAGGTCGGGATAAATTATTTTATAACCTTCATCGATGAATTCTCAAAGTATGCGTTCGTCTACTTGCTGAAGGCTAAAGACAAAGCATTCGAGAAGTTCAAGGAGTTCAGAGCCAAAGCTGAGAGGCAGACTGGACAACAACTCAAAAGAATAAGAAGTGATCGAGGTAGAGAGTACAGGTCTCATGAATTCGCATCATTCTGTAAAGAACATGGAACTGTCAATAAGACAACGGTTCCGTACTCTCCTCAATCAAACGGAGTAGCAGAAAGAAAGAACAGAACGTTAACAGAAATGATTAACTCAATGTTGTTGATTGCGGGTCTTCCAAAGTGCTACTGGGGAGAAGCTACATTGACGGCCACTTTTATTCTAAATAGAGTGCCTCATGCAACTTCAGACATTACTCCTCATGAACTCTGGTTCAAGGTCAGACCTAACTTGAATGTCATTCGAGTGTGGGGGTGTCTGGCATATGTCAAGCTTCCAGATCTGAAGATTCAGAAGTTTGGGACAAGGACTACAAAGACGATCTTCTTGGGGTATGCCGAGAAGAGTGATGCTCGGAGATTTTTTGATATTGAGTCAAATCATATCATTGAATCTCGCGACGCAGAATATTTTCAAGGCAAATTTGCAAGGCATAAGAATATTGTTCTTGCGGATATTCTGGAGAATAATAAGAGTGCGCAAGAAACTGAAGTTTTCAATGAAGAAGTAGTCCAAGAAGATGTTGTTGTTGAAACAACGGTTGAACCAGAACTCGCTGAGCCGTCAGCGAAGCGTATGAGGAGGCCGAAGGACTTCGGAAGTGACTTTGTCACCTATCATGTGGAAGCAGATCCACTTACCTATGACGAGACGATGAAGACTAGAGACGCGGTTTCCTGGAAGGAGGTGATTGACAATGAAATTGATTCCATCACCTCAAATAACACTTGGGTGTTGGTTGATCTTCCTGAAGGAGCAAAACTCATCGGATGCAAATAGATTTTCAAGAAGAAGATGAAAGTAGACGGAACTATTGACAAGTTCAAGGCTAGGTTGGTAGTCAAGGGATTTTCTCAGAAGCAGGGGATTGACTACTTTGACACGTATGCTCCAGTAGCCCGGATGACCACCATCAGAATGTTAATTGCTCTCGCAGCAATACATAAGATTGTGATACATCAGATAGATGTGAAAACGGCTTTCCTAAATGGCGAGCTGACCAAAGAGATTTACATGCAACAGCCAGAGGGATTTGTCGTCAAGGGTCTTGAAGACAAAGTCTTCAAGTTGGTGAAATCCTTGTACGGTCTTAAACAAGCTCCCAAGATGTGGCATGAGAAATTTGACAAAGTTATAAGGTCAAATGGTTACATGGTCAGCGAGACGGACAAGTGTGTTTACACGAAGTTTGCTGATGGAAGAGGTGTGATCGTTTGTCTTTACGTGGATGACATGCTAATCCTAGGTACGGATATGGGCTGTGTCTCAGAGACAAAGAAGTTCATCTCGAGCAAGTTCAGTATGAAGGACTTGGAAGAAGATGATGTGATCTTAGGGATCAAGATTATCCGGACAAACATTAGACTAGCGCTGTCACAGTCTCATTATGTTGAGAAGATGATCACTCGCTACGGGTATCAGGATCTTCCAGGGATCGATACGTCGTACAAGTATGATCTGAAGCTGAAGCCTAATTCAGGGGAAAGCGTCAAGCAGCTTGAGTATGCAAGCGTAATCGGGAGTTTGATGTATGCTACTACTGCCACAAGTCCTGACATAGCTTTTGTCGTGGGAATGATGAGTCGTTTCACGAGCAACCCAGGCATTGAGCACTGGAAAGCTGTGAAACGGGTTATGAGATATCTCAAGAAGACTCAGACATATGCACTGCACTACAGCGGAGATCTGCCAGTAGTGGAAGGCTTCAGTGATGCCAGCTGATGCTCAGAAGTGGAGAGCGAGAGGTCCACAGATGGTTATATTTTCACAATGGATGGAGCTGCTATATCGTAGAAATCGAAGAAGCAGACTATGCTCTCACAATTATCCATGGAATCTGAGTTCTTTGCACTTGATACCGCAGCAGAAGAAGCAGAATGGCTTCGGGAGCTCATATATGATCTTCCAGTGGTTGGGGCACAAATACTAGCGATACCGATATACTGCGACAACCAGGCTACTGCAGCGGTGGCATCAAATGACCTCTTCAACTGGAAGAAAAGAACTGTGCGGTTGAAGCACAGGACAGTGCACGATCTCATAAAGAGGGATGTCATTACAGTGATTGATGTTCGGAGTCAGGAGAACCTGGCGGATCCGTTCACCAAGGGCCTCAAGCGACAGCTGGTCGATAACACAGCTTGTAAAATGGGCTTGAAGGCATTCTGATATTGTATTATTGTAATCCTACCATAAAGTTTTATGCTATTAGTTCAAAGAGAAATCTACTAGGCATCTAGCTTTTGGTTCAAGGGAGGACCATTAATCGGAAGAATATTAGGAATGGTGGGTACATGTCCTATTGGGCATGGAGAAGTTACGGACCTACAACCACTGTTATCTATTGTTGTTTTCTGCGAAAAATGGATCCTGTGGGAAGGTTGGCTTAAACGCCTTAATGAGTTCTCAGGCAGAGTGAATGTCTGGTGTGCTTTACAGGAAGCACGGTAGCACAGCACTACAAGGAGTGAAACTCTATGCTACTGTGGGGTGACTCCACCATGAGGTTCCTGAAAGGGGTAATGCCTCGGCTGTATGAGCCAAGTCACAGCGGCGTAGCACCGTAAATAGGCAGGTAGCCTAATGCTGTATGTTGAAATAAAGAGGAGAGTAGTCAGCACTATAAAGAGGAGGAGTTCCTCATGTTATAGTGGCACGACACCACGATGAGGTACCCGGTTAGGGATAAAGCCTCGGCCTTGCAAGCCATGTCGTTGCGGCGTAACACCGCAAGGGAGCCTAAGGCTTCATGCTGGATAGTATGGCACTACAAAGAGGCGGTGACCTCATGCTACAGTAGTATGACACTACGATGAGGTTTCCGGTACGGGGTAAGGCCTCGGCTTTAGGCCATGTCATAGCGGCGTAGCACTACAAGGGAAACGCAAAGCGCGTCATGCCAAGTCTCTTTAATAATGAACTCACCTATAGTGTATAGACAGAGATCTCAGGCCGTCTCTTGAGGGTAAACTTGTAGACGTCCAAAATTATATACTGAAACCAAGCTGGCACAGGGCCTTTAATGTGCAAGCCAGAAGCACATGTGACTATGTTATGTGAGTGGGAACAACTTCAGCTATGGTGCAGAATTCAAGGCTTAGTCCATTCTTGTATTATAGTCTGTTGTTTAACCCATGCGGGAAGATTCAAGTCATAGCAACATCTCTCCTAATGCACGATGGACAGTCACTGTGGAGAACACTCGAACCCATATATATTGAGATATGTGGGAGATTGTTGGTGCTCTTAATTCCTTGACAAGTTGAGAGCTTGCTCTCAACATGCCTAGTGAAGTTTAGTCTCAAACGGAAAGTCCACCATGAGGTATCTCAACATATATACTTGTTTGTGTTATTGGGATATGCACATGGGGTGGTGACCCTAAGGAGGGAACCATTTGGGTGATTTTACTATGAGGTAAGGATAAGGCTCCATGGTAAAGCATTCATGCTTTTTGCTCTTGGAAAATTTATTTTCATGGAAGCTAAGCCCCGTAGGAGCTTAGCGACTTGGACTCGGACACGGACTCGGACTTATGAGACGTAATGTGGCATTTTATTGGTGCACTTTGCACATAGCACGTCAGCGCATCGTCGCTAGACGCATAGTGTGCTTAAGTTACGCTCGTTGTGCGAGCCACTTGCGCAGCCGGTTGAGCTGCCAGGTTGTGCGGCCCTGGTTGCGCGGCCAGGTTGCGCGGCTCTGGTTGCGTGGGCCAGGTTGCACGGCCAGGTGCGCGCCCAGTTGTGCGCCCAGTGATGCGCCCAGTTGCGCGTACAGGTGTACGCCCAGTTGCGTGCCCAGTTGCGCAGGTGGCACAGTTTGTGTAGGGCGCACAGGGCGTGCAGGTGGCACAAGTGGCTCAGTGCGCATTCTGCGCACGGTGTACAAAGCGCGCGGGGGGCGCGAGTGGCACAACTTGCTACAGATCGTGCATGTGCATGATCTGTGCGGTTACTGCACATTCGGAGTGGTTTTTACCACGTCCCGAATATTGTGCAAACTGGACAGTTGCCACTCAGGCCTATATAAGGTCTCTTCTCTCCACAGGACAGAGATAGAGGAGTACACAGAAAGTTAAAAAAGTTTACAAGTGTTTTTTTAACACAAGTAAACAGAGGCTGTGAGAGAGAAGAGAAGCTTAGCACCAGCGTTCTTTTGCACGGGGGTCCGTGTACGATCCGAGGAGTCAGAAGAGCACGAGTGTTCCAAAGTTCTCTGACGAAGTTGCTGGTTCCTGGAAGCTATTCGTGTGGGACGAATATATCTTTGAGCAACGGTGATCATTCACCCCAGTAGGCCATCTTCCATCTTTCGTCTGTCATCGCTAGGGGTGAGCATCGGTTCGGTTCGGTTCAAACCGAACCGAATATGTGAAAACCGAAATAACCGTAAACCGTATTTTTCAAAACCGAAAACCGAACCGTTTTTATAAAAATCGAACAAAACCGAACCAAATTAATTTGGTTCGGTTTTCGGTCGGTTCGGTTTCATGGGCCAATGTGCATGGCCTTCAAGTTTTTAGCAAAATGAGCCTATTTAAATAACAAATTTTTAAAAAATATATGACATTTTTGTATTTATTAATTGTTATATTACATAGAGTGAAAGATATTAGTATATATAGATTGATGGTAGATAGAGAGAGTGCTCAAAGAAGCACCGACATAGAATAGGAGAAGCGAGTGCGCTCAGTTAGGGGTTAATAAACATTAGTATATGTATATTGTGGATAGTTTGATAAATTACTAAATCTAAATCGGTTTTCGGTTCGGTTCGGTTTTTCGGATGAAGAACCGAAAACTGAACCGTTATTTCAAAATTTTAAATTTTTAAACCGTAAACCGAACCAATAACCGAAAAACCGAACCGTTTGTCATATTTTGGTTCGGTTCGGTTCGATTTTCGGTTTTCAACCGTTATATGCTCACCCCTAGTCATCGCTGCTGCTGTTAGCATTTCGATACGTACCTTCTATTTAGAAGTGCTACTGTCGTTTGCTACTGATTACGAAATCTTTTTAGATTCTCGTAATCCAGAATCCTCCTAGGATCTCTGTTGTGCACCTTCTTTGAAGTGTTGCGTTGAAACGTTGTCTTTACAATTGTTTTATTTTCTCAGTTTTTTATCGAAAATTGTGCCCTGGCAATAACAGCAAGCACTGTAGGAGCTTTGCAAGAATTCTAATGTGTATCCGTGTTTGTCAAATGTTAAGGACACTACAAAAGTTACTATGGGCAACACATTTTTGGCGGTCTTCGACTGTAATTTTTTTTACAGTACTTGTTATTTTATGACTGTCAAAATTTTGACAGTCCTGATTTTAGGTGGACTACCAAAAATTTGACAGTCCTGGGATATGCACATGACTGTCAAAATTTTGTCGGTCCTATATTTTCATTTTTCAATTCTGCCAAAATTTTGGTTGTCCTAGATAGTACCCGTAACTGTTTGTCCTTGTGGTGGTAACTAGGGTAAGGTGTGGACTCAATACGGACACGATACTAGTTTTTTTTGTGTCCTACTGTAGTTTGGAGCGTTTGTGGCTGATACTTATTCGTGTTTCCTACCGTAGTTTGGAGAGTTTGTAGACTCAATACAGACACGACATCGACGATTGATTCATGCTTCCTACCTCCTTAATGTACGAAAAGGAGACTGTATCAAAAAGGAATCCATGAGCCTAGATGCTAGGGCAGATAGTCGGAAGGTAGTCTTTGAAAAATTGGTGTAAATTCAATCCAAGCAGACCCTTAGACACTTACAGGGTGACTTGATGACTTTCAACCTAATATTCCACTTGGATGGAGGTTTTCGTTTTTTTTTCCTTCTTTCTGGACCCTTTTATAAAAGGTCTAGACATTCAGTTAATTGTTAACTATTCGCTTTTGCCTCTGCTTGTAATGAGAGAGAAGGAGAGAGGGGGGGTCATTACATATAACCTTGCTTGGATTGGAGAGAGTTAAGTGGGGTGTGTTTAATAACTCTTACTTGGATTGGAGGTTTTGAGTGGGAGGAGTATTAACAAAAATACAATAGTTATCAAAATATCATTGTTACATGTAGCATAAAATTATATTTGATTGGATTTTTAATTAAAACTTGTCAAAACAAGAGGTATTTACAACTTTTCAAACAAGAAGCCTCACTTCCCCTTGTAAACTCCCCAGTTTGGGGAGTGGAAAAAATAGACATAACCCCCCATTTCAGGGGTGGAAAAAAAATAGACAAAACATGGTTAAACTTTCCATCACTTCCTCTATGACTCCCCCTCCTAAATCTCCACCCTCAAACCAAGCAGGATTTTCCCCCCTCACTTAACTCTATTCACCCCCAATCCAAGATGCTACCTGATTGGCATTACGAATGCAAAAGCAGTGGAGTAATATTATGTGAAAAGCATCCCAGAAAAAAAAGAAGTAAGAACACACATCAAGGAAGATATAAGAAGCGATAGCTTGAGATCCAATTGTAATTGAACTCCATCCCCATGATCTGTGGTAAGGATACAAGCCAATGTTTAAGAAGTTGCTCCTCAAACCTTACTAAGTTCAAGCTTCCATTGACAATCAACTAGTGTTCCCTAGACATAGCAATTTACAAATTTAAATATGCCTTGTACAACACACATGATACATGAGCACATGGGGATTCAAGAAACATTAGATTTGTATATTTGTCAACAATATCAGATAAAGTGGCCTTAGTAGCCTTGTAGATTCCGAAATTACTGATACTCTTTTGAGCAAATAATAATGTTAATTGACTGGAAACTAAAGATATTGTCCTTATCCTATTCTAGCGCAATACCAACACACTAGATATCCCAGAGTTATCTGAAATAATCTTTTATAACATAGATTATCATTGTGACTATAGTTTTCTTTGATTTGATGAAGTTCTCCAATTGTATTGGTATAGTATCACTATCGTCCATAATGTGAATATAGTTTTTGTAGAAAATAATGGTTGTATATTTTATTGATGGACTACTTCACTACTTATAGGGAGTCTAGCTCCTCTACATACTACATATTCCGATGTGGGACTAAAAGTCCCTTATTGACTCTCAACACTCCCCCTCAAGATGGGCGATAGATATTGATCATCCCCATCTTGTTACATAGCTTCGACAGACTTAATGAACTACGACCCTTAGTCAGACAGTCTGCAACTTGTTCTTCTGAGCGGACATGGTCAATCTTCAGTATCCCTTGTTCCAGCTTCTCCTTGATGAAGAATCGATCAATCTCGATGTGCTTCGTTCTGTCGTGCTGAACGGGATTGTTAGCTATACTTATTGCAGCTTGACTATCGCTCAGAAGACGCAATGGTGCTCCCTTGTCTAGCTTCAACTCTGTCAGCAACGCTTTCACCCACAGCAACTCTGACACTCCCAGAGCCATTGCTCTGTATTCTGCTTCAGATGTCGACCGTGCTACCGCAGACTATTTCTTGCTTCTCCATGAGACCAGATTTTCTCCTACAAAAACACAGTATCCCGTGGTAGACCCTCTGTCGTCTATGCAGCTTGCCCAGTCTGCATCACAGTATCCCTCAACTTCTATGCGTCCATTCTTCTTGAACCATAGCCCCTTTCTCGGCGTTCCTTTCAGATACCTCAAGATCTGAAATACTGCTTCCATATGACCCTTTCTTGGATCATGCATGTAGCGACTCACTACACTCACCGCAAATGAGATATCAGGGCGAGTGTGTCCCAGATAAATCAATCTTCCTACAAGTCTTTGATATCTTTCACGATCAACGGGTTCTCCTGCTTCTGCTCCTAACTTGCACTTCTGGTCAATTGGAGTGACCGCTGCTTTGCATCCCAGCATCCCCGTCTCCTTCAGCAGATCTAGTGTGTATTTTCTCTGTGAGAGAACAATTTCTTGTTCGCCTTCACACACCTCGATACCTAGAAAGTACCTTATCGCTCCTAAATCCTTCACTTCAAACTCCTTCGCGAGTTTTGACTTCAGCTTAATTAGTGATCTCGACTTCATCATCACCTATGATCACTATATCATCCACATATACAGCAAGTATAGTGACGTGGCCTCTTGCATGCTGGAGGAAGATCGTATGATCTGTATTTGTTTGACGGTATCCCATGCCTGTAACAGCCTTTCTGAATCTGTCAAACCAGGCTCGAGGAGATTGCTTGAGTCCGTATAGCGACTTCTTCAGTTTACATACCTTTCCTTGCGACGTCCCTCCGTTTGATTTCGTCGCGTAGCACCCTGGCGGGAGTTCCATGTATACTTCTTCTTGCAGGTTCCCATAAAGAAATGCATTCTTCACATCCAGCTGTACAACTTCCACCCATAGTTCGCTGCAATGGAGACCAGAGTTCTCACGGTGCTCATTTTTGCTACTGGGGCAAACGTCTCATCATAGTCTATTCCATATGATTGTGTGAATCCTTTTACAACCAACCTCGCCTTGTACCGCTCTACTTTTCCTTCTGGCGTCTCTTTCACTGTGTACACCCATTTGCATCCCACAGCTTTCTTCCTTTTGGGTAATGTAACCAGCTCCCATGTCTTATTTTTCTCCAGTGCCCTAAGTTCTTCCATCATTGCAGCTTTCCACCTTGGATCTTTCTTTGCTTCCTGCCAACACTTGGGCAACGAAGTAGAGTCTAGCGATGCAATAAAGGCTCGATAATTCGAAGAAATGTTAGAATAAGACAAGAAGTTGGCAATATCATGTTCGTAATCATCAAAACGAGCAGGAGCCTTACCCGCATTGATGCGAGAAGATCTCCTTAAGGAAGCAATAGGTGGTGGAGAGATCATACCATCCGAGTCGGAGAGATCCGCATCCGAATCCGAGTGATTCAGTGCGGGGGCAACATCTTCAGGAGTTGGAGCAGGAGTAGACGAGGGACTTGGCACAGTAGGCACAGGGCACGGCATAGGCACAGTACTGGACTTCTGTTGTCTCCTTCTGTAGACTTGGAGCTCCTTTTCCCTTGTCTGCTGCTCCCCCTGCGTAACATATGGATATTCTTCTTCATTATCTGTATCTGAGTCACTGTGCTCTCCCCCTTTCGTCCAGTTTTCTACAACTGGACACGGAACCGATCCGACGACCACATTTGGGCTTATTATCTCCCCCTCATATCTAACGCCATCTGTGGTAGGTGTGTTACCAAATGCTGAACCTTCATCCGAACCATAGTATGGTTTGAGTTCTCTGAAAGTAACATCCATGCTGACAAACATCTTCCGCTCGACTGGACTCCAACAGGCATAACCCTTCTGAGTCGCCGTGTAACCGACGAAGATACATTTAATTGCCCTAGGATCCAATTTGCCAACGCCTGGCCTATTATCTTGGACAAAGCACACACATCCAAAGACTTTTGGTGGAACAGTGTATGTTGTTGCCCCAGTAAGCATTTCCAACGGTGTCTTCCAGTCCAATACTTGAGATGGAATTCTGTTGATAAGATAAGAGGCCGTCAATATAGCCTGCCCCCAAAAGTGTTTTGGGACATTCATAGCCAGCATCATTGTCCGTGCGACTTCCAGCAGGTGTCTGTTTTTTCGTTCCGCCACACCATTTTGGGCCGGAGTATAAGCACATGAAGTTTGATGAAGTATTCCATGAGTGGAAAAGTACTCAGCAACCCGCTTATTAGTATACTCCGTCCCATTGTCTGACCGAAAACACTTAATTTTAGCGCCATATTGAGTTTTCACCCGTCGATGAAAGTCCTGAAAGGCCTCAAGGACGTCACTCTTATTCTTCATAAGATAGACCCATGTCACGCGGGTATAACAGTCAATAAAGGTGACGAACCATCGAAAGCCGTTAATACCAGTCGTAGGACAAGGGCTCCATACATCTGAATGTATCATGTCAAAAGCAGCTGAACTCCTATTTTTCGTGCTCACATACGTACTTCTGGTATGTTTGCCCAACTCACAAGCATGACAGAATAACTTCTCTTTATTAGCCCTTTGATATAAGGACGGATACATTCGACTCATAACTTTAAAAGAAGAATGACCGACACGCTGGTGGTGGAGTAGCAAGTCGACTTCAACACTGCGACAGGAAGCTGCTGGTGGTGCATCTGCAACCAAGGATGCCAATGCGGTGTCCAGTCCAGTCCTGTCTAAATACCACAGCCCCTTATGCCATGTGCCAGTCCCAAGTTTTTGTCCTGTCCCTTTCTCCTGAAAAGTCACCTGAGGAATGTCAAAGGAAACAGTACAGTTAAGATCAAGTATAATGGCACTAATGGATAGAAGATTGACAGGAAAAGACGGAGCATGTAGGACATTGGTTAAAGTGATGGAGGGGGTGCATGCGACAGTGCCTTTACCCATGACAGGGCGGGATGTACCATCAGCGGTCTGAATACTCTCGGGCAATGGTAGGTGAGTATATCCCTGAAATGCATCACGAGACCCCGTGACATGGCGAGATGCCCCAGAGTCCATAATCCATCCTGACTGATGGATAGAGGCAAGAGCACGTGCAGAATCATCGGTGCTGGTTTGGGCAAAGCAAGTGAGGTGATCTCCTGAGGTTGAAGACGCCTTAGGACAGTCGACCGAACCCAGCTTTGTGCCTCACAACTTCTCAAGGAACTCCCGCTCAAGCGGGATTATTTCAGCCAGTTGATTCTCTCCCCCTTCCTCCGCCAGATTTGCTTTGTGTCCGCCCCTTCTACCGGCATATCCTCCTCTACCACCACGCCGGCCTCCACGACCCCGTCCTCGATCAGTAGACTGATTGCACAAGGGTTTTGGACAAAATCGGATGTAATGTCCGGAGTCACCACAATTGTGACAAACACCACCCATAGATGGAGGTTGATTGAAGGCAGCAAGGGCAGACTTTTCAACCGCGGCTGGCTCCCCCTGGGAGGAGCCCTTGTTGGGCATCAACTTCAGTCGAGCTTCTTCCTGTGTCATAACAGCTATAGCTTCTTCTAAGGTCGGAAGCGTGGGTTGGGATAGGAGGATATTCCGTCGCTGCTCAAATACAGGATGTAGTCCCTTCAGGAATTTTATCATACGCTGCCGAGAAATATAAGCCAGGAACGTCTGAAAGTACTTTGCGAAGGCTGGTTCGACTTGTGCATCTTCCATCCCAAGAGGATCATAATGATCCAGATCAGACCAATACTTCTTCAACAGGGCCGCGTACTCAGAGATGGTACGGTCGTCTTGGGCCACCCTATCGAGTTCATCTTGCAGTTGAAAGACTCGCATAGGGTTGCCGGAGCCGGAGTACATATCTTTGAAAGTTTGCCATATATCAACAGCAGCCTCCATAGCCTCGACATTGCCCGACACCTGGTCGGTTAAAGAGGCAGTCAACCACCCAGCCACGACATAGTTGACAATCTCCCACACAGCAAACTCCTTGGTGGAGTGATCGGCTGGCGCCTTGGCTTGGCCAGTGACATAGCCAACCAAGCCACGTCCCTTCAGTGTCCGCATCGCCTGCCGCGACCACTTCAAGTAGTTGGAAATGCTTTCCAACTTCGTCTCCAGCTTCTCCAGCTTCTCCATTTTGTAAGGCGACGGATCCACATCAGTATGGATCACACGTGGGGTTACCTCGGTTAATCTCTTGGATAAGATATCATCAACCAAGACCTTCATCTCTTCGACCGTCAGTTTGCCACTGATCGAATCCATGGCATCTTCAATGGTGAACTCAATTCGTCGTCTTCTTCGTCGTCGTCGGAGTCTGCAACTGACCCAACGTCGTCGTCTTCGTCGTCGACGTCGTCTTCTTCAACGCCAGAGACTTTACTAATGCGCTACTAACTAAGCCAGCACCGGCGCGCGCATGTAAAGTGAACACGTCAGGACACCAGAGAAGACATGATCAGTCTCTGCATAGATCCCGATGTGAAGAAGGAATAACAAATAAAGCATTTGTTAGTTCCAAACGGCGTAAGCACGGAACAGAGTTGGTGCAAATAAAGATTTGACAGCCGTCTCTATTCGAAATACGCCATTTTTTTTTTGTTTGTTAAAAGCTAGGGTTAGGGTTTGATGGGCTGCTAGGTCTAGGGTTAGGGTTTCCATGGCAAAAAGCTAGGGTTAGGGTTAGGATTTGATGTGCTGCTGTTGGGGGGGGGCGTCTGCGGGAGAGAGGGGGGGCGGGGTGCCGCGGGAGAGAGGGTTCGGCAGGGTGCTGCGGGAGAGGGGGGTCGGGGGGGGGCGTGGGGGTTCTGGTCGGGGGGGTCGGGGGGGGGGGGGGGGGGTCGGGAGGGTTCTGGTCGGGGGAGGGGGGGGTCGGGAGGGTTCTGGTCGGGGGGGTTCTGATCGGGGGGGTCGGGGGGGTCGGGGGGGGGGGGGGGGGGGGTCGGGGGTGTTCTGCAGGGGGTGGTCGGGGGGGTTCTGCGAGGAAGGGGGGGTCGGCGAGTGAAGGTCGGGGGGTTTCTGTAGGGGGGGTCGGGGAGGGTGTGTCGAGAGGGGGGGGGGCGCAGTGGGTGGAGGCCGGGGGGATCGGGGGGGGGGGGGGGGGTTGTCGAAAAAAATTTTGTGGAGAGAGAGAGAGAGAGGGTTATGGCTCTGATACCATGTAGAAAATAATGGTTGTATATTTTATTGATGGACTACTTCACTACTTATAGGGAGTCTAGCTCCTCTACATACTACATATTCCGATGTGGGACTAAAAGTCCCTTATTGACTCTCAACAGTTTTCTTTCACATTATGCAAGCTCAGGTGACAAATTCCTCAACTTCACCACACAGCTACTTGGGCAACCCATATAGATTTCTGGAGTTAAATTTTGTCATGGTGATTGTCAGGAGGAGACTGTATATTACTGGCAGTAGGAATATGAATGTTGGCGGAATATTGAATTCAGATAGGACTTCAATTGGTAGGATATAACAGGATATACTTGGTCAAATTTGCAGGATATGCGTCAATTTAGTTTTTTGACGCCTCTGACTATAGGGGAAATGTTCTATAACTATTTATATGGATTTTGTGACTGTCTATAACTTCTAAAGAATACAATATCAGTTTATATGCACCATTCCATGTTTGAATATCATTATCAGTTTATATGCACCATTACATGCTTGAATGTCATTGTAGGCGTAACCGATAACTTTATAGAATGCAGAGTGTAGTCTTGCTGACATACAAAAAGTTTAGTCATATTTGAATCCATAATTTGGAATAAACTGCTTTGGATATTATGTTTCTCCTAATACATGCATAAAAGTGGAAGACAATATGAGTTATTTGTTGTCATATATGTTTCAATTGTTTGCGGACTTGTGCCTTAAGATACTATGCTATCGTGTATGGTTTTTCAGTTTGCGTTGTTTGCACATCCCTTAAATCTACTATAATTTTAGGCAAGTGCCTAATCTTGTTAATTCATTTGGCTTAGGTAAAGTCTGTTTACTTTAACAACTTCAACAGAGCTATTATTTTTTTACTCTTTTTCCCTCCATTTTATGCCACCGTATACGTAACCATCGATGACACTAGCAAAGCCCAAATCTACTACACAAACACCACCTCTCCTCTCTTCTACCGTTCCTCCTCCCACGGTCCCTCCTCTGTTCCCCTCCCCTGATCACCGCTCCCCCTATGGAAACTCCCCCTCCCTCGGCTCCCTAATCCTCCCCACCTAGCTGTTGCTTGCGCAGGCGAGAGCTCAAATCTCAAGCATCATCTTGTTCTGGATCTCTGATACTCCCATACAATCCCTTTTATAGTATACTCCATTCATGTATGAACTTTATAAACTTTTATTGATATACTTCAGCCTTGCACTTGCTCTTAAGATGAATGGCAAAATGCCAGTGGTTGTTTTATTAGACTAGTCTGGTTACTAATAGTAATCTCAGACAAGAGTTCAGATCAGCTCTTACTACCAACAAAACACTTCCAGAATCCCATGCTCAACCGACTATGCTCCTAAAACAGTAGCTTGAGTTCCATGATTCTATATCCCAAACTTTGGAGAAGAAGAAGAAGAATCAAAAGTAGAATATCGAGGAGGTGGAGAATGAAAGTGAGCGTTAAGTTTGTGAGTGATGAGAGTGAGTGGAAGAGAGGTGATCTCACAGGAAACAAGTGACAAAATTTTATGGCTCCCAGCTGCGAACTCTGTTTGGAAATAAAAGTGTATGTCCCATGTTGGGCTAGTGGGTTCGAGTTGGCAATGAAGCTAGATATCTTTGTCGGATCTGTGACCGGATATCTAGGTTGGGTGAAGCCTTGGATTGTTCCATGGGAGGTGGAGGCTAAAGAAGACGAGGACAACATAAACTTTTTGTACAGCCAAAGTTTGGGTTAGTTTTTGGCTGATGTATATGGTAGGGGGATCCATAACTTTATAAGAAATTTTGACTTACCCTCCACTTTATTTACCATATTTAAGGGTGCAACCCACAGTGTTTCCAAAATGTACAAGACCTCCCACTTTTGAAGGAATCCGTCAGGAATTGATGGTCAACTGCTTTGACAAAAAAAATTTGACCAAAATGTCCCTCCCATTGTCTTCTTCCACTTTCCTCTCCCCCCCCTCCCCCCCGCGGGCACCGCCGCTGCCGCTCCCCGTCACCGCCCCCCCCTCCTCACCACCGCCCTTCCCCCTCCCTGCCACCCCCCCTCCCCGGCCCCGCTCCCCCGCAGCAGCAGCATAGCAGCCACGCCAAGCAGGTGCAATGGCGCGCTAACAGCGGCGAGCAGTTGCAGCGGTGACGAGCTACGGCGGCAAGCAGTGGTTGCTGCTGCTGTTGTGGGTGTTAGCTAGGGGGACCAGGGGCAGGGAAGGGGGCGGTGGCGAGGAGGGCGGGAGCGAACGGCAAGGGGGGGGAGGGGAGCGGGGGCGGTGGCAGAAAGCGGCGGCGGCAGCCTGCCCGCCGGGGGGGGGGGGGGGGGGGGGGGGGGGGGGGTTGAGAGGAAAGAGGAAGAAGACAATGGAAAGGGCATTTTGTGTCAAAAAAATTGGTCAAAGCAGTTGACCGTCAATTCCTGACGGATTCCGTCAAAAGTGGGGGATCTTGTACATTATGGAAACACTGTAGGGTGCACCCTTAAATATGGTAAGTAAAGTGGAGGGTAAGTCAAAATTTCTTTAACTTTATTTTAGGATGATTTCGAGGATGTATTAGCAATTAACAAGATTTAGGGCAAACCATGTAGCCCTTTCGCAAACTAAAAATTGCCAAATGTGTCATCAAAATGGAGTATTTCTAAGTGGGCTTGAATTGAAAGCAGGATACATGATAAATGTGGAGTATCTAAGAGGTCCATAAAATATGTTTCATGTGTATTCTACTGTTGATTGCATTCGCATGATGGAGAGGATGCATATAATCAATGTTATTACAAATTAAAAGGATAATGAAAAGCAGATATTGGGGGATAACAAGATTTATATGAGTGGCTATGGAACTCATTTCTGCTATCAGTCTAACATCTTTTGGTCTCTAATATATAAGGTGAAAGCAAGTGTCGTAACAAAGAAATTCATGATTTTATCATAATTGCCGAAAGATAAAGTGTTCCCACCAGTAAAACCTAAGACTTCAAACAAAACAACAACTATGTTAGACTTCTTATTTTAGGGGAATAAATGGAATATTAGACTACTACCATCGTTAAATCAATAAATCAAGTATTGTACGAGTAGATAATATATTTCATGTCCTTTTTTCTTTCCTTTTCCTTTTACCTCCAACCTTTAGGGTCTTCTTGGCAATTGTCAGGGCAGCGATAATAAGGTGTTTTAAAAGTACCAGTTATGAGCAGTTTTGAGGGATCCGATTTTGGGTGATTTTAAGTAGCGACTTTTAAATCAGTCAAACTCATGCTTGATAATTCATTAGCGAGCGGTTCTAGAAGTTTTTTAAAAGAATTAAATTACTTATATGCTCATATATAAACCAATGTCCTCCAAAATAATATTATATCATTACATATTGTCATGTCGTAGCAAGAAAATATTGTTACTCTCGATTTGATGTTATGTGATTATGAATTCATGACCAACCTAAATTGTTCTTATATTGTCATGTCACAACAAAGACGAGAAAAACAAAAACAAAAAAAGGAAATATAATATTAGACTATTTTAAATAGTAGCTGTAATTATGTTGTTTGATGGGATATAAATGGAAAAAAATATAAACCCTCAAAATCCACGTATTTGAGGTGTTTATAAAGACACTCAAAATTATACTACATAGTTTTGGAAATTTTTGAGACGATCAAAATCGGCGCCTCCGAAAAATTACCAAGAGGAGGTTTTAAAATAGTTCATAAACGGTTGGCTTAAAAAAACTCTAAAACCGGTGAAAATACCGTTGCCAAAATGAGTGGAGAGAAGGTGTTAAGTTTAGAAAGAAAATAGAATCTCACTATTTTAGAAGTGAAATGGAAAAAGATCCTATTAGCTATTTTCTCTCATTTTCCTTTTCCTTTCCATTTTCTCTCTAACCAAACACACGAATACATTCTTTCTTTTTCTTTTTCTTTTTCTCACTTTCCTTCAAACCAAACTCAATCTTGAATCCTAATAAGTCCTAGCTCTCTAGCCTAATGGTAGTGGAGCGGACACCTGGAGGGGCCGGCAAGGTTCGAGCCCCCCAATAGTGTGTGCGTGGAGCCCCCCAATAGTGTGTGTGCGTGGAATTTCAAAAAGAAAAAAAAATTCCTAATAAGCATTCTCTAATTGGTTTGTAGGTGCAAGCTTCACTTTAGAAGAGTTTCACTTTGTTGCATACACTTTCAAGGGGACTTCAATTTCTTGGACCTGACAGGAAGAGTACGTGGAAGTGCTGTGTGCTATTGAAGTGCACTACATTGGATAATTTGTGAATGAGGTGCTGAAATCTGGATTGTTGTAGAAGCCAATAGTTCTGTAGTTTTATGAGCCGACAGTATTTCAAATTGGATGATGTTCATCAATTATGTCAAGATTCACGATGGTTTGTGTTTTTGAAACTATGCTTAGTTTCTTTTCTTCTTCTTTTCATCTACTTTTTTTTTAAACGAATGCTTGATTGAGAAAGGATTATCATTATTGTTGTTGTTGTTGTTATTATGAATATTACTATGCTTAGCTTTTCGCACTCTCACCCTGACGGAGTTCAATATTTGTACAACAGACACGGGCATATCCAGAATATATTGTGACAAGAAAAGCAAATATAGCCTCATTGATAGTCTTGGCTAGACAATATCCGAGATGGTGGGGGCGGAGGGAGCTGCTCAGTAGGATTATTCATCGGGTCGTCAAGGATGTCATTTCTTAGACGAATCCCGAGTGACACAGAAGGCGGGGTTGATCATTGGCAGTGGGATGGCTTAAGCATGTAGGAGTTTGTGTTTAAGACTGCGTTTGAGCAATTTCGACCTAGGTGCGCCAAGTTCATATGGTCTGAATTTATGTGCTGAAGTGGCTATTAGATGACAACTTTGTTTATTTAAGGTTGTTCAGGGACGGTTAGTGACCTTGGAGTTTGGTATTCAAATTCCAGTACATAGATGTATGATGTGCCAATATAGTGGAGAGATGCGCGATCACCTATTTTTCCAATGTGCAGCTACATGGCCTATATGGCAATGTCACTGTGAGCGGTTAGTCTTAGCTAATTGGATTTGTTGTGAATCTTGTGATCTCATTACTACTCTTGAGGAATTGTTCGTACAATCGTACTTCGTACTAGAGGTAATATCTAGTTCCGCAAAGCAAGACTTCGGCTATTATCAACAAATTGGCATATAGGGAAGGCGCACAATCGAAGGATCTATGACGGATTGAGTACTACACAGATAGGGATCATTCATGATAGATAACGATCTTGTTATATTGTTTCGTGTCTGAGTCAATGAGAAGTTAAAAGTTGAGATGTAGGAGTTTATCAATACAATTACAATATGAGTCAATAACTCATATTGTGAGTCATTATTAATGGCTTTTTCTAAGGGCACCGCAAAGTTTACTTGGGGCTAGTCCAAGAAGGTGAAACTTTTGCTGGAAGATGTCCAAAAATTACTTGGGACTAGCCCCCCCCCCCCCCCCCCCCCCCCCCCCCCCCCCCCCCCCCCCCCCCCCCCCCAAATTCCATTAGGGTTCTAGGAGGAGGTGGCGGCTGGGCAGGAGGAGGGAGAGGACAAGGAGGCGGAGCTCGGGAGGTTCGGGCGGCGGAGGAGGGAGAGGACGAGGAGGCGGAGCTCGGGTGGCGGAGGCGGAGGAGGCGGAGCTCGGAGGGGGGAGAGGGAGAGGACGCGGGAGGAGGAGGTGGCATGAGCCGAGGACGAGGAGGAGAAGGTGGCGTCGCTGCTGCAACCTGAGTAAGGACTCCCTTTACTCGTCCTGCAATAGGACTGCCAACTTGTTGGCAGTCCTAACGTAATGTTAGGACTCCCAACTTGTTGGCAGTCCTAGGACTGCCACTAAGTTGGCAGTCCTACATTATGTTAGGACTGCCAACAAGTTGGCAGTCCTAGTGCTGGAAAAATTTGGGGCTAGCTCCAAGTAAAAACATTGAGTGGCAAACTTGTAAATTTTTTGAACATTTTTTGGGTAGTCCCAGTAAAAGTGGTAGTGCCCTTAGAAAAAGTCTTATTAATATGGATCAATGACTCATATTATAGAATGAGTCATTTTATGTTGGATCAATAGGATAAAAAAAATCTAAAATGGAAAACAACGTTGTCATGTAGTACTATATTAAAATAAAAAAATTCTATTAGTCTATATATATATATATATATATATATATATATATATATATATATATATATATATATATATATATATATACCAATGACCCTCTAGCCTAGTGGCAGTGGTCAAGCATGCATCTCGAGTGGTCAGAAGTTCGAATTCCAGTGGGAACGATTCCGGAAACTAATTACCATTTCTAATATATATATATATATATATATATATATATATATATATATATATATATATAAATATATATATATATATGTCTGTCCCTCGTCCGTTGGATCAAGCGACCCCCCCCCCCCCCCCCCCCCCCCCCCCCCCCCCCCCCCCCTCCGCCGATCTAATGGTGCAGGAGGGTGGGTCTTCGACGGGGCTCCCGCAGCGGAGCTTTTGATACGAATATATATATATATATATGGAAGAGGTAATTGTTCATGTTCGCTCCGACCGGAATCCGAACACCACCCACTCGAGTCTTATGTCTCCACTTTAGCCACTTGAGCTAGCAATTCTTGACTAACTATATATATATATATATATATATATATATATATATATAGAGAGAGAGAGAGAGAGAGAGAGAGAGAGAGATAGATCTGTATTCCCTCATTTTTGCATCCCCTTCATCCCCGGAAATAGCAAGCATTGGATATTGTTTAAGTCATGTAATCTTAGCCGTTGATTTGAATCATTCAAATCAACATTTAAGATTAAATGACTTAAACACGATCCAACGGTTGTGATCATGGAGATGGAGGGGGATGCTTAAGTGAGGGGACGTGGATCCTCTCTCTCTCTCTCTCTCTCTCTCTCTCTCTCTCTCTCTCTCTCTCTCTATATATATATATATATATATATAGGAAGTGGGGCGCCCTCCCCCACCATGAGACCTTTCTGGCAGGCTGCATCCCTAAAAATGGTCTGTTCTAGTTTGGAGAGCCTTTCGTCGCAACCTCCTCACTGACGACGCACTCAACACCATCGGGTTCAGCCTTGCATCGGTGTGCCATTGCTGTACAGAGAAACAACAAGAAACGGCGGACCACATCTTCTTCTCCGGAGAGTTATCTACCAGGGTTTGGACAGCGCTTTCCCACAGATGCAGACTTACACATGGTGATGGGAGCTTCCACGATCTTCTGGCCAATTGGGCTCACGCCTCCCACGGACACCAGATCATCGCAGCTGCCATCATATGGGTCATCTGGAAGAACCGGAATAAATTCAGATACGAGGAACACCAATACTCGGTCGACCAAGTGATTCGGGAGGTTCTCCGCCAATCCCTCAAAGTAAGCAGACAATGCAAGCACAACCTCGGGGCCTTCTGCCAATCAATGCTCTCTGGTCCTCTCCTTTAGTTTCTTTTTTCGTGTTGCTTTTCTTTTGGTTGCGCTTACTTGTAAAGGCTTCGGCATTTTGCGCCTTATTACGAATAAAGCGTAGGGTTTTGAATATATATATATATATATATATATATATATATATATATATATATATATATATATATATATATATATATATATATATAGAGAGAGAGAGAGAGAGAGAGAGAGAGGGGGGGGAAGCAAAATGTCCGTGTCCGTTTGGAGAACGGAAAGTAATGCCACCCTCAATCCCCACCCCCCTCCCGATCCTTCCCCTCCCCTGCCCCCTCCTCCTCCTCTGCTCCTCCCCTCCCCCCTCCCCCTACCATGTCACAGCAGCCCCCCAACTCCTTTTCCCGTGCGCCCCCATCCCCCCACCCTTCCTCTTCTCCTCCCCTCCTTTAGCGGGTGTTGGGTCGAGATCCATGCCCGTGGGCACCGGCGTCCACAGCCGACCACCGTTGGCTTCGAGGCTTTTGGTTTCCTCCCAGTCTTGCCTTGTGCAAGCCCGGACCTTGTCAAGTGATGATTGGACGACAATGACGCACCACGGTAAAGGTAAAATAAATTTTGCATCAGGCGTCTGCGCCTAGGCGCGTTACTCCGGTTGTGGGTCTGCCACGGTCAGGGAAGGGTGGCTCCCATCACCTTTCGACTTCAGCCACTCCTTCCTAAACTTTTCGTCCAACCCCTAAGCTTTTGAATCTGGTGGCTCGGAACGCCCCCAGGTAGTTGACAATATGCCGATTAGGATTTTAAGACCTCAATAGTGGCTCTTGCAACTTTGGCAGATCGTTGTAGGCGCCTGACTTGGCGAGGAAGGACATTGAGATGCACTATGTGGCACCCAGTATTAAAGAAGGAAGGTCTTTCAATTTCCAAATAAGACATATCTGAAACAGAAGTTTTCTGGAGAAAAACTATCATTCTATACGTAATGGGTACCCGACCATTCTTTAGTCAACTTAAGGGTTTTGTCTTGCGCATGTGGCGACCAAAAGGAGCATGGACATATACTCTCGGGAGAATGGCTTCTATTTCATCAAATTTGGGATGACAGAAGATTTAGAAAGAGTAATTCAAAATGGTCCTTGGGCTTTTGATAGTAGATTGGTAGTCTTGAGAAGATGGGACATGTTACTAACTTAGAACGAGATAGGCTGGCCATAGTGCCTATATGGATTAGGTTTCCATGGCGCTCTCCTCAACTTTGGAGTATCCCGGCTATCATGAACCTGGCAAGTGGAATATGAATTCCTTTACGTCCAGACAAATGCACGACTAGGAGAGGTCGATTATCCTTTGGTCAGGTCTTTGTTGAGATTAATGCAGCAGATGCGCTCCCAAACAAACTAGAGATAGAGCTCCCGACATGCGAGACTATCTTCCAGGAAATTGAGTATGAATGGGTCCTGCCATGTTGTCGCTCATGTTGCAGCTTTGGACACACCATCTCTCAGTTTTCGGACGATGGAGTTCCTCATATGTTCATTAATTAAGTCTTTCATCCTAATCAAGAGGTGCCAACACCCATATTTCCTACAGTTCTCCATGGCACGATGGGAGAGGAGGTTGATTTAATTGCAAAAACAAGAAACAGGGACACGGACAAGCCAACAGTTCAGGAGGTCCCCCAATTATCTCTTTTAGGAAAGATGATGGAAGCAGAGAACGAGGAAGAAGAGAGTGGAAGGAAGTGATGAGGCACAACATGCGGCTGTAGTGTTCGGACATGACAAGCAACGGAGGAAGGCACTTTTAGCTTGGTTATCTTTAGCATTAAAGTGGATACCCAAGAAGGGAAACACGATAAAGTTTGGAGGAGACTGGCAAGTGGAGGAACGCTTTGTATCGCTGACCCTGTGGACAGATCTTCACATGATGCAGGCAAAGAGGACGGACATCGCGGCGGGCAGCAAACCTAATCAGAAAATGTTGACCTACCAGAATCCCATATGGCAGGCTAAAGTTGAATCTAAAGCGGGTGGTGGTAAAGCTTCTAACCAGTGACAAGATGGACTATCTCCCCCTTAGAGAGAGTTTGTATCTTAACAAGGGAATCAACCATCATAAGTTATGACAATTTTCACATGGAATGTGAGAGGGGCTAATTCGATAGGCAGTTTGAGAGATATTATGGAGTACGCGAGGAATTCTAAATGTTCTATTATTAACATTCTGGAGTCTAAAATTAGAACGATACTAAGATTACTAGGCGAACCCCGTCGTACTGGTCTTCGTCCATAACCTTGAATGTGGTAATATGGCTCGCATTTGGGTGATGTGGGACACTAAGGTTTAGCAAGGTAATGTGATCCGATGCTCTAACTAACTCCCCACCATTAAATTCACTAACAAATGGGGTCTTCAAATTATGGTGGGAGTGGTATACGGACATAATGATCGTAGCAAGCGGCTTCGACTTTGGAGAGACATCGTGTCACGACCCAATTTTGAGAATCGATAGTCGTCCCCCTGGCGTGATGTCGTGCGAACCTAGGTTGCGATCGCACAAGGCATAGTCATAAGGTTATCTGAAACACAACATCTAAGAGAGTACTCAGAGAAATTGAACAACACATTGAGACAAAGAAATTTTGTATTTTATTGATAATAGACATCATTTTACAAAACTCTATTACAATTATGCCGCGCGGGCTTACAACATGACTCGATTACAAAAGAAGCGCCGATGAGATAGTCGTTCCATACATACATCCCTCAAATTACAACAAAAGTATTCCAGGCACCTGGAATGGAGGGAAGTCGAGACATATTCTTGAACTGTTTGCAGACAGTCTTCAAAAGTAGTGCAGCGAGAGTCTTTGACGCGCGGTCGAAGCTTCAAAAACACGAACGTTGCCTTGGCTAGTTGGCGCATTCCTTCTGATTCGTATCACCTATAGAGAGCGAGGGTCAGTACGATCACATGTACTGGTGGGTAGCTAATTTAACCCCAAGCTCTCAATTTGTTCAAGCAGTTTTATAAAATATGTTAGCTATTTGGTGACCTTTCTAACCATCCTGATCGATTTGTATGTTAACATGTTAAGAGGCAAGCAAATGAAAATTTCATACATTGAGCAGCTGTCTATATTCATCTCGTGTCACGAGTAATAGTTCAAGCAGTGAAAGGGGTGTGAAGGTCACTGGCAATGTCAAGCCACCATGGACTATAGCTGGATTAGACGACGATCCTTTCGCGGCGGGTAGCGAGCCCTACTCGAAAGTTTTTGAATCACCCGCGCCAGTCCTACTGGAACTTGCTATACTCGTTCCTCCCGGGCTGAATCGGTTCCTTGGCCTAAGCAACCGTTCGAGAAAACTACACCTTGTGCACAAGTTGTCCAATGACCGTACTATTCTTCTTTGAAACTTAGCCCATTTTATGTACTTAGCCTTATCGTTACGATACTCGTTAATCGATTCGATCTTTATTTTGCATAGGACTAAGCAAATGTGGCATGAGGGAGCATGCATCGGTTTCATATATAGCAGTTCTATAGCAAGTATTTCATAAAAAATTGTGCCACAATTTATTAATTCTACACTATGAATACAAGAATGTATTTTGTGTTTCATGTTTGATTTGAAACCAGAGGGTCGAGGGGAAAGAGGTCAGCCACTCACCTTAGTCTTACTTGGGGCGAGGGACTAGTTGGCCGCTCTTAGATGTCGCCTACGCGATCACCTGAAATCGTACAAGCAACTGATTAAAACATTATCCCATTCAAGGAGGTCGATACGAATGCGAAGTTCGAAAATGCAAGCCATGAAAACCTTTGAAAATATTTATGAAAATGCATTCACGAAAATAAAAGCCAAAGAGCAAGTTGTCACACCCCGACCCGAAAAATCGCTTGTCCTCGCATCGATTTATCTAAATCATCGTCCTCGCTGGGGCGTGATGCCGTACGAGTCTGGAGTTGCACTCATACAAGGCAAGATGACAAGTTCTCAAATGGTTATCTTTGATTTGATATTAGCAACTAAAAAAACAGAGTATACGAAACAATTCTCTTTATTGATGAATGAACTGAGATTACAAAGGCTTTCAATAGCCCAACTGAATTTTCCAGATTGGCTAAAACACTCAAGTTCTCTCTTTCCCACAAAAGATTTCACCGTTCCATACATTATGCCTTCTATATCTCGGCCGGATCAATCATGTTGTAAATCCGAGCGTCAATGCGATCGTCCGCTTCAAACGCTACGGTATTCCATGCCTCAGTACGATCAAGCGAAGCTCCGCCACGAGCAGACCATTCCCTGAACCTACTAGCAAACTAATGGGGATTAGTACTTTCTTTCTCGCTGTACTGATCAAAGACCCACTTAACTAAACTGACATTTAAGTAATGTATTGATTCATACAGTATATAATTTAGTTATCTTTCTATGTTCTCCTTAGGATCGGTTCCATGGCATATTCGAAAGTAGTAAAGCATATTATCATGGCAAGCATGTTATTTCAATACGCATAAGTAAGCATGCAACCAATAGCAACCTCGTGTTGTTTCGTGACTTCTTACCAACACTGATGCACTCGTCCTTGCACTGACGCAAGGTGAATATGCCTCATTCCTTTCCCGTCATGTTATAAGTGCTCTGTGCAGGATCTCTGTGTTCCTACACTTTCGGCCCACCGTTCCTTAACTATATGAAGGTCATTGGCGTATCCGCGCCGGAATGGACTAACTTGATTCTTTTTTCTCAAATTGAATAACTCGGCGTCTTCCCCGTATGGGTTTGCTTGTCCAATATCCAAAGGATGCCGAACTTACCATCAATTGTGGCTTATCACATCAGTAGCTGATCACAAGTCATGCCCAAAAGATGTGCACCAACAATGATTACATCCCTTCTAGGCCGAACGGTCCCGGTGCCCCAGCATTTAACTCGTTCGAGGGAATTCATAACCCACCCGTGCACAGGCAATGTCTCAAGTCCATTCGACCATGCAACGTGCGTCAAACTCATACAACTAAATAATTTGCCTATCTCTATTTCCATTGGCATTATGTCCCAACTCAATGTTCATTAACGAACGCCTCGAAGGCCATATATATTTTGAATGCACCATGCCACATTCGACAGTTCTGCCACATTCGTGCCACAACTGTTCTCTCCGTAATGAAGCCTTCTTTTTGTAAGTCTCGTGCACGTACACACATTTTGATATAGTTATTCGACATACCTTGCGTCGTGCATTTGATGCACGCCTCGATTCAGTATTTTCATGTTCTACACCTTAATGTTTCAATGTGTTAGACTTATGTTCCTTTCCTCCGACTCGTGCAACTGAGGCACGTCTCGATAGGGTATTCAATGTTCTATAGCTCGTGCACTGAGGCACTCGTGCCGATATAGTCTTTCAATGTTCTAGAATACTAACTCGTGCACGGGGGCACAAATGACTTGTGCGCTGAGGCACTCGTCGATACAGTTATCCCACGTTCTTGTGGCTTGCGCACCGAGGCGCTCGTCTTTGCGATATTCAATATTCATTAGTGACTCGTACATTTGA
This sequence comes from Iris pallida, assembly GCA_029216955.1. Taxonomy (NCBI): domain Eukaryota; kingdom Viridiplantae; phylum Streptophyta; class Magnoliopsida; order Asparagales; family Iridaceae; genus Iris; species Iris pallida. The sequence continues at coordinate 10,185,640 of JANAVB010013397.1, forward strand.
TGTACGTTTCATTTCAATTGTTCTATCTAGTGTTCGACACGCACTATATTCATCTCTCGATCGAGCCACGCCCGTAGACTCGATAGGTTAACTTAGCATACAATGGTACATTTTAATTAAGCATAACGGACTAGGAAAGAAGAGTCAAGGTCCCCCTACCTTAGCTGATACGCCTTATCGTTTTGTCGAGTCGATGCGGCTCGATTTCATATCTTTGTTGCACGGCCAACTCTTCTGACTTAGCCATTCGAGCACTTCGTGCTTCATTGAATTATACGACCGATTTGGCTTACCGAGCCTATATCTCAGTCCGTTGTAAGGCAGTGATTTAGTTTTGCGGACCCCGTTGGAAATAAGGCAAAATGTCGACCTCTTGTATTTCAGTGTAAACGTATAGCATGCACACGAAACCAACTAAAATCAATACTTGTCCGAATTGGACTAATGCCTTACGTCGATTCGATTTCTTAGAATCTTCGAACCGACTCAATGCTTTCTCTCGGGTCAACTTAACACTTGCATCGATCTTACTCGATGCGTTCCTCGGGTCAACGTAACTCTTTGCATCGATCCGACTCGATACATTTCTTGGGTCAATGTACTCTCGTATCTATTCGCATCGATACTTAATTGGGTCAACGCAACTCTTCGAGTCAACGACTCAGCATAATGCACCATGCGGAGCGAGACATTACACATGTGCGACGTAAAAAGTAGAGCAACGGGAGGTCTCTTCCGACTCAGCCGCAGAGTCTATCCTCGAGGCACAATTCGCTGAATATGGGACTTGATTCCGAAGAAGCCTTTCCATAACGAGGAAATGATCTTAATTCAATTGTTTCCCTTCGACCGATTCAATCAATCCCGATCTATCGGTTCCGACTGAATCGATAGCGACAATGTTCCTTTCTCGCGTACCCCGTGGACGGAAACGGGACACGATGTAGGGACAGGACACTACACCATAACCAACTAAGAAAAAGTTTCGTCCTCGAAACTTAAGAATAGAACCTACCTCTAAGAGAACAATGAATGAAATTTCTCCTTCATCTCCGATTCAAGTTCCCAGGTCGATTCCTCGACCGAATGATTACTCCAGACACTACTAAAATCTACTATATTAGCGACGTAAATTAGCGACGTTAGTTAAAACATCGCTAATTCTTGCAATTTAGCGACGTTTACGTTAAACGTCGCTATTAGCGATGACAATTGCGATGTGCCAACGATATATATTAATTAAATGAGCTACGCACACGAAGGGGGAGCGGTTCGTCGACGACGACAAGGCCCGGGACACCTACGTAAGTTTTACTTAATGCTAGTTCATTACTATTAATTTTTAGTTACGAAGAGAATTCATATAGATGTTAAACGTAAGTTTTACTTAATGCTAGTTCATTACTATTAATTTTTAGTTACGTAGAAAATTCATATAGATGTTATTTCTAGGCCGAGTTTTTGAGGCTTAGGGAGGCCGGGTCGACACAGTCAGAGGGAGCTGGAGCTAGCACCTTCCAGCAGCCTTCGGCTGCCGCAGCTCAGTCAGATGACGAGCTGTGGATGAGGGTCGTTGGTGGCATGCATAGGTGTACGTACTAAGGTACGGGCTCCTATGGTGCCTTCATTGCGTCACAGGCCTCTAGGACCGCCACTAGTACGCCCGGCCCCGTACAGACTGAGGAGTCGCTGTTAGCCCAGCAGAGTATGGATGCGCAGATCGCAGCTCTGCGTGATGAGATGCTGCAGAGGATGGCGGCGTCGCAGTCGCAGCCACATACGGATGATTATGCGCTCATCTCACATTTTGAGAGGCTTGAGGAGACGACTGAGGCGCTACGACAGATTTTCTGCGCTACGCAGGAGACTATGCAGCGGTTGGTCGAACAGATGCAGCAGTTCCGCGAGATGGCTACGGAGCGACCATCTGGTATGCCGGGAGCATCGTCTACATCCGACGGTGCACGGGAGGACATGTTCGTCAGCCTGTCACCGGAGGAGTATCAGACGATCCTTGCGTTGCGACGACAGTCATCTGGTGGCGCTCCTCCTCCAGCTCCAGCTCCAGGCGATCAGTAGTTTTGTTTTTGCATTTTCTGACTTTGTACTCTACATTTTTACTTTGTACATATTTGAGGATATTGACTTTGTTCTTTATATTTGTACCTTATATCAGCTGTTGAGGATACTATTTGTTCTTTATATGTTTTATCTATTCTGGAATATATTGTGGAATGTATTGTGCGTGCAGGTGTTGAGTGTTCCATCGAAGGGGTCGGCGAACCCAGGTGTATTATGCATTCTGGATTCTGTATTTTGGATTCTGGATTCTTGTTGGATTATGTATTTTGCATTCTGTATTTTTATTTATTTTTTCCCAATTTAGCGATGTTTTTAGTGACGTATATATACGTCGCTAAGGTTTAGCGACGTTTATATACGTCGCTAAATTGCTGACGTGGCAGACAATCTGATGTCACCACATCGTCGCAAAACGTCGCTAATGTGTCGCTAATCGGCGACCACAAAAAACGTCGCTAATAACGTCGCTAGTTAGCGACGTTATTACCGTCGCTAATTTAGGTCGCCATAGCAATGTTTTGCGATGTTTTCTCGATTAGCGACACGCTTTTTTCCGTCGTTTATAAAACGTCGCTAACTTAAGTTAGCGACGTTTTGGCCGAGATTAGCGACGTTTATAAACGTCGCTAATCTGACAAATTTTTGTAGTGAGAGTACTCAGACGAGATGGATCTGAAGCAGCTTATCCTTGCGCTCCAAGATTTGGACCGACATTTCAACATATGATAACTCGTCCTTTAGCTCCAACTGACCAAAATCAACCACGTGGCTTGGATCGTGCACGTACTTCTGCAACTGAAAGACGTGGAAGACATCGTGCACACCCACTAGCGCTGGCGGCAGGGCAATTTGGTAGGCCACTAGAGCGACTCGTTTGAGTATTTGGAAAGCCCCAAAAAATCTTGGACTCAGCTTTTCCTTCGCACCAAACCTGGTAACTCCTCGCATGGACGTCACTTTAAGAAATACGTGATCGCCTTCTAGAAACTCGAGGGGTCGACGATGAATGTCAGCGTAGCTTTTCTGCCGACTGTGCAATCTTCAGTCTTTTCCAAATGAGCCGAACTTTCCACACGATCTGTTCCACCAGCTCCGGGCCGAGAATCTGTAGCTCCCCGACTTCGTCCCAGCAAATGGGTGATCTGTACTTATGTTACGGCCCGCATCCGGTGTAGAGGCCCAAGTGCATGACAGTGCCTAGCCTATGCCACAGCATCGACGGTAGAACGTTGTCTAGGTCTACTATGCTAGCTAGCATTACATATATCATAACCTGTCGAGATGATCATCTCCAGAGGGAGGACAAGTAATGACAATATTCGTACTCAATCGCAAATCTATATGGAAGATGAAATGGCACGATAAAGGATAATGACATAAGAGAAATATCCAGAAGTCTAACATAGCATAATACATGTCCAGAGTCTAAGAGTCATATATCTCATTACAAATTTGAAATAATAAACATGCTAGAGTCAAATAGTACTGGAGACATATCCAGTACAAAGCCTAGTCTAACTAGGTTGCCACTAAAGTTTCATCAACTGGGACTGGGCCCCTCTTGGATCAGAGTCTCCTGGTCTATACCTACTATGTCCTATGGGATGTAGTAAGTAGGGCATCCGTCATCTGAACCGTCTGAAAAATATATCCAGTCAGGATTGGAGTGATGCACAAACTCTAGCAGCATTTCCAATTAAATGACAAAAGCTATAAAACAATAATAGTGAGTGTAATACATGAGGAGCATAATGAATTGTACCATAACTATCTAGCATATCATGTAACAAGAATGAAAAGACAGAGTAATAACAGCGTCGCAATGAACATGAATTAGACAGGAAAGAAACTGAACTAACTGTATTTGAATCATCATTTCCAACAAGTATTCTATCAATAGTATTTGTAATAGTATGGCTCAACCATACGGGTAACGTATGATTGGCTATCTACAATAGTACGGCTCAATACAATAGGATTGGCTATCCACAATATCACAATAGTCCGGCTCAACCCAACCGAATTGGCTATCCATAATAGTACATGAGTACGGCTCAATCCAATAGGATTAGATATCCACAATAACACAATAGTATGACTCATTCGTACGGGTAACGTATAATTGGCTATCCACAATAGTACAAGAATACGGTTCAACCTAATAGGATTGGCTATCCACAATAGTGCAAGAGTACGGCTCAATCCAATAGGATTGGCTATCCACAATATCACAAGATGGTGTCAACATATGAGCAGGGAGATCGAAATATATAATGAGATATAAGAACAGTATGTATATCAAAATAGAAACTATAACAACTAACTCGTATGACCATCGTGTCGGAAATCAAGTAGAACATCGCTAAATACATGAATCATAACAAGTATCAGATAATGGAAACTATCAGAGAATGTACTCGTCTGGAATCCGGTATAAAATATCAACAATGTCCGACATGGTGCCTCGAGGACCTAAATATTGAATACTATATTAATACGAAGTTTTAGAATGAAAACAAGTCAAACTAGTCCAATTCTAGGTCATAGAGTCATTTCTAGGTCAAATTAGTCAAATTAGGTCAAATTAGTCAAACTTGGTCAAACTAGCTATTTCTAGGTCGCATGAGTCCATCTCTAGGATATTGGGTCTATACCCTATGTATCTTGGCTATACTAGCTATACAGGATACTAGGGTATCTACACTATACCATATCATAGGATATGTAGAATACCATATATATGAAGGTACTATGTAATATGTACAAATATTTTATATATATATATATATATATATATATATATATATATATATATATATATATATATATATATATATATTATATAAAAAAAAATATATATATATATATATATTTATATATATTTTTTTTTATATATATATATATATGCAGATGACCTCTAGCTTAGTGGTTAAGAGAGATGCATGCGGCCCGAGTGGTCAGGAGTTCGAATCCCAGTGGGAGCGATTCCAGAAATAATTTACCTGGTTTCAAAAAAAAAAAAAAAAAATATATATATATATATATATATATATATATATATATATATATATATATATATATATATATATATATATATATATATATATATATATATATATTAGTATCCTAGCTAAAGTAATGCTAAGTGGATACCTTGGCTTGAGCCAACATGATATCACATTGGCTAACTCTCCCCCTCTTGCTAGACCATACCCAAATCACATTTCATCCTAACTTCACCTATATGTTCACCTACCCATATATCTATACCATATCCTACTATTACCTATACCCATATATCTATACCATATCCTACTATTATATATATTCCTAACTGATCCCCCACTCCCTCTACTGATACACACTTCCTCCATCTGTTCTCAATAGGGCACATTCCTTATATATACAGATGTCACTTAGGAATTCCCTCTCCAACATCCCCATCACCACACATATGTGTATTCACATGTGCCCCCAAATATACACATGCACACACACAAATTTATATTCCCATGTAGTGTATCAGTAGGATACACACACCTATGTTTGTACATTGCATAAATAACACACATGCAAGCATATACAGTACATACACATATATATATATACAATATAGGTTGCACACATATATATATGTATGTATATATATACAGAGAGACATACACAGTTATATATTCTATTTATATATATGACACACAACACAATCTTCCACATCAACACACACTCTACACAACACAAATCATGAATGAGGATTGCTAATTTATGCACATGGCCTATCATGGCAATTTACACAAACACTTGGTGTGCACCACCCCCGTATCGTATTATTCCACGATAGGGTTGCGATACGACCAAGATACATATACCAAACCTTGCCCGAATCCTACCAAATCCTATAGGAAAGTCCAAAATAAGTAGACACACCTAATTAGTGAGTCTCTAGGCTAGTGTCAAGTGTCATGCAAAATAGGGTGTGTGCACCACATGCGTAGGAGTCTAAAAACCTCCAAATTGGTCCCGTATCCTACCGTATCATGACACGACCTACACGTATCCATTTGTGGACATGAAATAGACACATACTACCCAATTAACACTAGTTAGGCCTATCAAACCTAGTGTCAAACACTTGGTGTACCATTCTCGGAATTCCTTCAAAAATGGCACAAAACTTACCCTAACTTTCAAATAGAGACTCATTAGTGTCTCAAACCTCTTCCTATGGGTAGCCCTAGTCCATGGGTGAATTTCTAGGGGCTTATTATCACAAGTAGAATCTAAAAATCAAGAAAATAAAGGGTTATACCTATTGGGAGATGGATTTTCAATAAATAGGCAAATGGACACGATCCGGACATGTAGCTCCTAGCAAGTGGACTCCTCTCCTTGCTCCTAGGCTCCAAGCTCCTTCTAGACTCCTTTTAGTGTTGAGAATGAGAGGAATAGATGAGAGAATGGGTGAGATTTGAGAGGAAATGGTGGAGGAATGACTCTACTTGGAAGAGAACACCAAAATGAGAAAAATGAGAGTTGAAATGAAGAATGGGGGCTCTCTCTCCATACATGGATGCCATATAGGGCTAGGTTTAGCTAATCTAGAATTTCCTACATGCCCTCTAATGTTGTCATGAAGGCTAATTACTATATGGAAGGGTTTGGACATATTTCGGTAAATAGTCTAATCTCTATTCTAATTAATTGGTCATGACGAATGAGTCTAATTTGGTCTAATCAAATGAGTTGGTCTATGAGTCATGTCATGCTAATTAGTGGGCTCTAGTCAAGTATCTAGGCTAACCAGTTCACTAACACAAGTCTAACAATTTGGCTAGCCACTAACCGTAATAATTAACACAATATTAATAAATAAATATACACAATATAAAACAAATAATTAGGCACAATATAATATAAATATAAAATGACAAAAATACCCCTCTCCCGGATATAGGTTGTTACAACTTTTGTCCGTACAAGACTTCGTACGGCGTCATCTGTATGCTGGATTGATAACTGTTATTGTATGAAAATTCGGCCAGAGGTAGATGGACGTCCCAACTCGACTTGAAGTCAATTGTGCAGAGCCATAGCATTTCTTCGAGAATCTGATTCACGCGCTCCGTTTGACCGTCGGTCTGGGGATGGTAAGCCGAGCTAAAGTTCAACTTGGTACCCAGAGCCGACTAAAGGCTACTCCAAAAGCGTGATAGAAATCGTGCATCCCGATCAGAGACGATGGATACTGGAACTCCGTGCAACCGTACTATCTCGTTAAGATAAATCTAAGCCAGACGATCGACGCTCCAAGTAACTTTGATGGCAATGAAGTGTGCTGACTTGGTTAGTCTATTGACGATGACCCAGATGACATCATTTTCCCGTGGCATCTTCGGCAGACCAACAATAAAATCCATGCACTACAAGTGCTCCGACTTCTATTCTGGAATCGCCAGGTTCTGTATCTCTCCGCCCGGCCTCTGATGCTCAGCTTCACCTGCTGACAGGCCATGCATTACGACACGAAGAGTGCCACATCTCTCTATATTTTGTGCCACCAAAAGGTCGTGCGGAGGTCCTTGTACATTTTGGTGCTGCCTGGATGCAAGGAGTACTTCGTATAGTACGCTGAACTGTCAAGGTGAGCCAGGCCTGTTGGGCCGGCCCGCCCCGCCATACAACAAGGTAGGTTGGGTTATACATTTAAAGGCCCGTTTCACAGCGGACCTCAGTGGGTTGGTCCGTGCAGGCCGCGGGCTTGGGCTTGGGCGGGGTAGGCTAGCCCGTAGGCTGTGACTTATCCCAACTCAGGAGTCAGGACAAGACTTTAAATCACATATTCATAACACAATAAAGCCCTAACCCTAAATCTAATCCATTCTCTTAGAGAACTCTCATTCACTCATGCTGTGCTGATGCAGCCACGCTCATTCGCTCACGCGCGGCCAGCCACCAGTCCCGAGCCTCCCGACCTCTTCTCCCCTCTCTACTCCCACCGACTGTGGCCACCAGTCCCGACTTCCGACCTCGAAATCGAAAGGTCCTCTCTCTCTCTCGTGATAGAAATGATTCTGCCCCTGCAGCCTAAGTGCGTAAGTAGTGACGTGCCCGATAGTATGCTTACACTAAGATCGAAGCCTAGCAGTGTCATAGAAAATTTGTGCTCGGCGGCAAAATCTGTCGATATAAAGCTATGTGTGGCACCTGAATCAAACAGAACGCGAGCAAGCTTATTATTGAAAAGTAATATACTGGTCAAGATCGTGTCAGATGTGAATGCCTCATCTTGGGTCATGGCGTAGACTTGTCCCTGGGTATTAGGACGACGGTTTTGGCCATTTACTTGTGCGCGTTGAGCTTGAGGTGCCTGGCCTCGGTTCTGTTGGTGATGTGGTTGTGGAGGGCGTTGGTTCGGCCTAGCTTTCGGGCAATCGCGTGCGAAGTGGCCTACCCGATCGCACTTGTGGCATGCCCCATTTTTTATTCAACATTCAATGGTTAGGTGCCCTTCTTCGTGATAGAAATCATAGTATACCCGATTCCTTCCCTGGTTGCCGCCTTCGTTGTCGTGGTTTGGGCGCTTATGCGCTTTGTTACCTCCTGCATTGCCATGGCGCTTGTGATTATAAGTATGCATAGTGCCGATAGCGACTGGAGGGTATTGAGGCTCGAGGCGAAGGGCATGATTGAGCAATTCGCCTATTGTTTGGTACTCTGGGACAGTCACGTGAGCAGAAATGGAAGGCCTCAGGCCCACTTCGAATCTCTGTACTTGAATCGCTGCCGTCGGCAGATAGACCCCAGCAAATCAGGCCATCTTGTTGAATTTTGTTGCATACTGACGTACTGTCATATTTCCCTGCTTCAACTGTATGAACTTGTTTTCTTTTGCCTGACGGATCGCCGCGGGCAGATACTCGACTTCGAAGGCCTTGTAGAATGTAGCCCATGTGATCGACGCGGTGGATTCATCGCAATGGATCACTTACTTTTGTACAGCCCACTAGTCGTGCACGTTCAACCGAAGTTGAAGTTGAGCGCAAGCGACTTGCTTGGCTTCATCGATGCCAAGGAGCTCAAAATTATCTTCGATGTCTTCTAGCCAGTCGATTGTGAGATACGGGTCTTCGGTGCCGGAGAAGGAAGTACGAAACACCTTCTTGAAGTTGGTGATGTCGAAAGTGTTATTCTCTATCGGTACAAGCTGAGACGAAGGCCCCCTGGGTACGACTTTAGTAGGTTGGGTCACAAGTTCGACAGTACGGGTTACAGAATTCCCATTGGTCATGACCGTTTGCACTAATTGCCGTAGCGTGTCAAGTTGCCCTTATTGCTGTCACGCCCCAGAACCAGAATACTGGAGAGCGGGGGCAGACATAGCCAGCTACGTATATTGAAATGGAAACCACCTCGATATACGGTCACGGCTGTCTAGATATATGAGGGTTTACTACAAGCCAACAGTCTCTTATGGTCATGAACAAGCCTAATGTCTCAATCACAAGCAAGTAAGTAAGGTCGCAAGATGTATGATCATTAAATATACAATAATAAGGCGTCCCAAATATTACATATTCAGCTGATCATGAAGCTAGTCGTTACAAAATGTTAGGACTAGCAAGAGTTTAGTCGTACATGATCAACCCTAGGATTTGTTAATCATGTTTACAGCCCGTAGACAGACAGTAAGTAAAAGGAAAACCTACTCTTGGCCCGGGTTCCGTCTAGTTGTCACCATTGGGCTGGAAGCTTGGTAGATCCTCGGGAGCTGCTCCGAAATCTGGACACACAAAACCAGTTGGGTCAACCCCAGAAAGAGCAAGTGCCACAAGGAGGCCACGAAATAAGAACAAAAGCCAGCAATTAGCACAAGAAATCTAATATTAATACTAGAATTTATGAAAACATGTCAGGATGATATACGACGAAATAACCATGGAACTATTCCGATAGCCAGGTTACAACCCGTAAACCAAACAAGGACCGGGGTTGTAACCCTTCATCTGAACAGAACTTGGTTCCCCACCATTTATCGGCAAGATAATAATGTAAGAAATCAAGACAAGAAGCAATCTTGTACTGGATCAAGACATGACTAGACTGGTTATACTTCAATCAATCAATCACGGCCAAGCAAATACTACGGCTTACTACTTTAACTAACTAGGGTTATCACAGACCTAATTACTAACAAGATGCAGTGAGATGATTCCACAGCCACAAGCCCTGCAGACCATCCAGGTTACCCAGGTCGAAAGTTAGGGATTGAATTCTGGTGGATACATCGCCCGGGAGACAAATGTACCCTTAGGTGACTTAGAGGGTGCAACACGCGACGGTGTGCTGGAAATGTGCCCTACTCGACGGCAGGCTACAGATCCCAAGAGCGCCCAGGTAACGGGATTGCCTGTAGCTGTATCATCTCTTCATGACTACTGTGTTATTCTAGTTAGTAACCTTAATCCATTTTGGTAGGTACCCCTGACCGTGGTACTCAGGAGTCTCATCCTAGACATGATGCAAGACAGGACAAGTGGATTTAACAAGCAAGCAAGAAAGAACCACCCACGGTGTCAAGGCAGGTCAAGTTAAGTTAGCCGTCGCAACAGCATTTAGTTATCAAGTCATATTATAAGTCAGGAGTGCGCCGCCACAGGCCACTATCAAGTTATCAAGTCACAAGGATTAATTACAAGTTACAAGTTAGGTGTGCACCCCACTGGGTCATTAGCAAGGAGATCAGGAAATACCAGGATCATAATTCACAGAAAATCCCGAAAACCATACTAGTCATAAACAATTACTTGCAAATCGTGTTAGGCCGTGTCGGGTCGAGATAGTCGTGCTGTGTTGAACAGATCTCAGGAAAACCCAATCCACAAAGGAGAAACCAAGTCGAGAAATAAACCAATACTCCACGAGCCAATGGGTTAAGCAAGGGGGTCAGGGGGAAGCAGCGTACGCACAAAAGCACGCACGCAGGAGAGCAGCGTACGCACAAAAGCACGCACGCAGGAGAACAGCGTACGCACAAAAGCACGCACGCAGGAGAGCAGCGTACGCACAAAAGCACGCACACAGGAGAGCAGCGTACGCACAAAAGCACGCACGCAGGGGGAAACGTACGCTCAGGTCATGTGTACGCTCAAGTCTGCGTACCAGGGCACGCTCAAGTCTGCGTACCAGGGCACGCTCAAGTCTGCGTACCAGGGCACGCTCAAGTCTGCGTACCAAGGCTCGCTCAAGTCTGCATACCAAGGCACGCTCAAGTCTGCGTACCATGGCTCGCTCAAGTCTGCGTACTAAGGCACGCTCAAGTCTGCGTACCAGGGCACGCTTCCAACAGGAAGCGTACTCAAGTCTGCGTACGCAAGAGACACGCTTCCAACAGGAAGCGTACTCAAGTCTGCGTACGCTACGCTAAAGAGCGCGTGCAGCTCAGTGGCGTAACCTAAGAAGCTCTACACACTGCTCACTGTCTTCTCCAAACCAGCAAGAACTCCATGGTTGAACCCAAGGTTTCAAAGTTCATAACTTGGCCATCCGAACTCCAAATCCGGATTTTCGAAGTTCTAACTTGGGTGAAATTGAATTCTCTTCCACATAGAAACATCAAAACCCATAAAAATCCAACTTAAATAGATCAAAACCATACAAATCCAAAAATAGAGAAAACTTAGATCTAGAACAATGGAGACTCCAAATCATAAAATGCCAAGTTCTAATGTTGATCACCATATCCTAATCTAGCAAATGGACAAATAAAATAGGGTTCTCATGTGGTGGCAAGGTGCACTTGCCTATGGGTTGGGAGAGTTGTGTGGAGGAAGAAGAAGAAGAAGAAATTAATGGAGGTTTATGAGGAGAGAGAAGAAGTTGGTGGAGTTTTAAAGTGGGTGGGATGTGGTGTGTTGAGGGTGGAGCATAGGCTAAGGTGTTCCAATACACATTAAACCGAACCAACCCAACCCAAGCCGATTAAAACCGAGCTATGTCAAAACCCAAAATACGAGAAATACCGAAATTCCACAAGTTGAGAAAAATAAAAATACATGCCAAAACCCAGATACGAGTATAAATATGAAATACGGGAAATACGGGAAATGAGGGTGACAACTCTACCCATCTTAAAAGAATTCTGTCCTCGGAATTTAATCAAGAAGCTAGAGATTGTCACGACAAGTTACACTAAGCACAGGCAAGCTACACTAAGCAGTTCAATCATACAGTCATACAATGCAAGCAAGCAAGGGAAAACGTAAGGCATAAGATAGACATTATACCTCACGAGTCAAACAGGTAGGGATATCGCGATCGGATGTCGTCCTCACGCTCCCACGTTGACTCACCTAGAGAGTGATGACCCCAAGCAATACGGACTAATTTAATAGTCTTGTTCTTGAGTATCTTTTCCCTCCGGTCCAAAATAGACACGGGCCTCTCCTCATACAAAAGGTTGGTACCGACAACCAATTCCGAATGGTCTAGGATGTGGCTCGGGTCCGAAATATACCGTCGTAATTGGGACACATGGAATACATCATGTACCTCACTTAGCGACGGCGGAAGAGCGAGACGATAGGATACATCTCCTACTCGCTCTAGAATATCGAACGGCCCTATATACCTAGGACTAAGCTTTTCCCACACGCCAAAGCGAATGACGCCGCGGTTAGGCGAGATCCTAAGGAATACATGGTCGCCGACAGCAAATTCTAAGGGACGCCGATGAGCATCGGTCCAATGGCGTTGGCGGTCCTGGGCAACTCGGAGGTGATCTCTGACCTTCCTGACCACTTCAACCGTCTGGGAAATCAATTTGGGTCCGAGCATCTGCCTCTCCCCGACATCATCCCATGCTAGCGGGGATCTGCACTTCCTGCCATAAAGAGCCTCGAAGGGTACCATCTGGATACTGGCCTGATAACTGTTGTTGTACGAGAATTCTACCAGGTGCAGATGATTCTTCCACGAGCCACCGAAGTCAAGGGTACAAGATCTCAGCATATCTTCAAGAGTCTGGATTGTGCGCTCTGACTGACCATCCGTCTACGGGTGATAAGCTGAGCTGAACTGAAGGCGAGTCCCCAAACTCTTCTGCAAGCTGCGCCAAAAGTGTGATGTGAATCTTAAATCCCTGTCCGAGGTGATGCTGACTGGCACACCGTGAAGCCTGACGATCTGCCTGAGATACATCTCTGCTAGCTGCACCGTCGACTGTCCAACTCTGAATGGGAGAAAGTGTGCCACCTTGGTAAGCCTGTCCACAATTACCCAAATAGCATCTTTACCGGCCAGAGATCTGGGCAATCCGGTCACGAAATCCATGGTTATATGTTCCCATTTCCATTCTGGGATCGGTAAGGGTTGAAGAAGTCCAGCGGGCCTCTGATGTTCAGCTTTAACCTGTTGGCAAACCAAACACCGAGACACAAACTGGGCTATCTCCCTCTTCATGCCATTCCACCAAAAATGCTGACGAATATCACGGTACATCTTCGTACCACCCGGATGAATAGAATATTATGAACTGTGGGCTTCTGCCATGACTTTCTGTCTGATATCTCCACTGGGTACACAAAGACGAGTGCCGTGCCGAAGTGTACCGTCTTCATGGATACACAACTCTGGCCTTCTTCCTGCTTCGCATTCTGCTCTGAGTTGTTGGATCTTGGAATCTGTTGACTGTGCCATCCGGATTCTCTCAACTATGCTGGACTGAACCTGAAGACTGGCCATCAATGCCACGCTGGTTGGAAGAACCACTTCAATTCCCATCTTCTGAAGATCTGCCAATAATTCTGGTTGCGCCGTCAGGAAATAAACTCTGGCTCTCCTGCTCAATGCATCTGCTACAACGTTGGCCTTCCCGGGATGATACTGTAAATACATATCATAGTCCACCAATAGCTCGAGCCATCTTCTCTGCCGCATATTAAGGTCCTTCTGGACGAAAACATACTTCAGGCTCTTATGATCAGTAAAGATCTCCACTCTATCTCCGTACAAGTAGTGTCTCCACAACTTCAAAGCAAACACTACCGCCGCCAATTCCAAGTCGTGGGTCGGGTAATTCTTCTCATGATCACATAGTTGACGTGAAGCATAAGATATTACCTTCCCATGCTGCATCAAGACACACCCCAATCCTCTGCCTGAAGCGTCGCAATAAACCGTGAATCCTCCGGTCCCATCTGGAAGGGTGAGAATGGGAGCCGTTATCAAACCTTGTTTCAACTTCTCAAATGATTCCTGACACTCTGCTGTCCAAACAAACGGCACATCCTTGCGGGTCAACTGGGTCATCGGCGCTGAAATCCTTGCAAAATCTGAAACGAACCGTCGGTAGTAGCCGGCCAATCCAAGGAAGCTGCGAACCTCTGCCACTGAGCTGGGTACCGGCCATGACTCGATAGCCACAATCTTCTGGGGATCCACTTCCACTCCTCCTCGGGTAATGATGTGACCCAAGTACGAAATGCGATCGAGCCAGAACTCGTATTTACTAAACTTGGCGTACAACTGATGCTCCCTAAGCGTCTGGAGGACGACTCTGAGATGCTGCTCATGCTCTACTTCACTCTTGCTGTAGACCAGGATGTCATCTAGGAACACGATCACAAATTGATCCAAGTAAGGCATGAAAATGCGATTCATGAGGTCCATGAATACGGCCGGCGCATTGGTCGCTCCAAAGGGCATAACAAGGAACTCCCAATGTCCATACCTCGATCTGAATGTTGTCTTCGGGATGTCCTGCTCTCTGACTCTGATCTGGTGGTACCCCGACCGCAAGTCGATCTTCGAGAATACTGAAGCCCCTCTGAGTTGATCAAACAAGTCATCTATCCTCGGAAGAGGGTATCTGTTCTTGATTGTCACTGAGTTCAAGGTACGATAATCAACACATAGCCTGGACGTACCATCCTTCTTTTTCACAAGAAGCATCGGGGCTCCCCAAGGCGATCCACTTGCACGGATGAATCCCTTGGTCCTCAGTTCTTCAATCATCTTGTACAAAACTTCCAACTCTGAAGGTGCCATCCTGTAGACTCGCTCTGACACTGGTGCTGTCCCGGGAATCAAGTCTATAGTGAACTCAATCTCCCGCTCTGGCGGCATCCCTAGAAGCTCCTCTGGAAAGACATCTGGAAACTCTTCAACTATCCGGGGTAACCGCACTGCTGATACTGCCATCCGCAATGCTGGGGAAGATGGCTCCACTGTGCCTCTGGAAAATGAAAACTCTGGCTCGCCGGGGATACTAAAGACAACTCTGCCAATATGACAGTCTATCCTAGCATACTGGTTCCTCAACTAATCCATGCCTAGGACTACATCATAGTCTGCCATAGAAAACTCTATGAATCTTGTGGGGAACTCCCTACCGCTAACTACGACCCGACACGAGAAAAACACTCGATCTACTCCCACAAGACCATTACCAGTAAGTATATTGAGCCTCACTGATAATGACTCAGGCTCTAATCCTATCCGTGTCGTGAATCGTGTAGACATGAATGAATGCGATGCACCGGAATCAAATAATACAGACGCTGGAGAGGAGTTGACGAGAATAGTACCTGCCACAACCTCACCTGGTGCAACTTCTTCCATAGCCATCATCATGGCCTGACCTTGTCCTCTGGCTGCTGGTCCCCTCTGCTGGAAACCTCTCTGCCTATTCTGGATCTGAGCTTGGGCTTGTGCATACTGCTGGGAGTGTTGTTGCTGGAATGCCTGAGACTGAGGCGACAAGGGCCTCGAAGACTGATACTGCTTCTGCTGAACTGGTGCTGGGGCCGGTCCTCTCACCGAAGAGCTAGAAGGGTTGGATGCTGATGAACCACCCCTATTCGGGCAAGCCCCTACCCTATGATCTGCTGCTCCACAAGCCAGGCACAATCCCTGCGCCCTGCGACAGCCTGCCACCACATGCCCTGGCTTCCCGCAATGAGAACATCCCATCACGGAAGTCTGCTTCTGCTTCTGCTGCTGCGGGTACGTCGGGGTCGAATGCTGAACCGATGTTACTGAGGCCGCCCGCCTCGGAGTTCCAATGGTCAATCCCCTAGCTGCTGGGGCTGGAGCTGATGATTGGTGCATCTGACTGTGGGACCGCTTCCTACCTCCGGTCCTATCCACGATCCTCTGGGAGGTATACTCATGCCTCCTAGCTGCTCTCAAGACTGCATCGAACGTCTGGTGCTCGAACTGTTCCACTGCCAACAAGATCTCCAAATGCAGCCTCTGCTGGAACCGCTGGACCCTATCAAACTCGGTGCCACCAAAGTGGGGGCAAACCTACTGAGCCTAGAAAACTCCGATGCATAACTGTCGACAGATCTGCCTCCTTGCTTCAAGTTGGTAAATCTGGTCTGCAGGTCGTACCGAGCCACAGCATCAAAGTACTTCGTCTGGAATCTCTCTAAATACTGCCCAAGCAATGGGTGCCACTAATCCCATGGCTTGCGTCACCCACCAACTGCGAGCCAAGTCCAACAACTGTAGGCGTACCACCGCCACCTTCTCATTCTCAGGTGTCCTAGCTGCTTCCAGAATCACCTCGGTTTCCTGAAGCCATGCATCCGCGATAATTGCATCCTCGCTGCCGTCAAAGAAAGGAGGGTTCAATCTCTTGAAACTGTTCGCCGCCTGGTTCCCTGGATGACTGCCTCTAGTCAAAGCATCTTGAACTGTCTGGTGCAGGGCGTCGCTTCGACGATCCTGGGAAGCTATCAAGGTTCTGATGAGGCCTACTAAGGTACCATCATCTGGCTCTGCGGGCTGGACGGGCCGAACTGGTGACTCTTCTCCAGTAGGCACAACTCTGGAGGCTACCCCGGATTGCTGGGCTTGATCTCCGGGTTGCTGCTGATCCGCGGGAAATGCTCCACCTCGTTGACCGGTAGGACCAGGTACAGTGCCGCTGAAGAAGATGACACAGGGAACAATAAGAAAAGGACCAGGACAGATCAATGATGTAAGCACAGGATCAGGGCAAGAATCCAGGGATTCAGAGGATACGAACAGAGATCAAGGACGAGTACTGATTGAGACATCTATCTGGTAAACCCCCACATATCTTGATTTACAAGACCTGCATGGGCCACCACTTAAACTATGTCACGCCCCAGAACCAGAATACTGGAGAGCGGGGGCAGACATAGCCAGCTACGTATATTGAAATGGAAACCACCTCGATATACGGTCACGGCTGTCTAGATATATGAGGGTTTACTACAAGCCAACAGTCTCTTATGGTCATGAACAAGCCTAATGTCTCAATCACAAGCAAGTAAGTAAGGTCGCAAGATGTATGATCATTAAATATACAATAATAAGGCGTCCCAAATATTACATATTCAGCTGATCATGAAGCTAGTCGTTACAAAATGTTAGGACTAGCAAGAGTTTAGTCGTACATGATCAACCCTAGGATTTGTTAATCATGTTTACAGCCCGTAGGCAGACAGTAAGAAAAAGTGCATCGAGCTAACAGGTGCTCGTCGGCTAAACGCCTCAAAAGAATAGTTTTACAATAAAATGGGCAAGACAAAAAGGAAAACCCACTCTTGGCCCGGGTTCCGTCTAGTTGTCACCATTGGGCTGGAAGCTTGGTAGATCCTCGGGAGCTGCTCCGAAATCTGGCCACACAAAACCAGCTGGGTCAACCCCAGAAAGAGCAAGTGCCACAAGGGGGCCACGAAATAAGAACAAAAGCCAGCAATTAGCACAAGAAATCTAATATTAACACTAGGATTTATGAAAACATGTCAGGATGATATACGACGAGATAACCATGGAACTATTCCGATAGCCAGGTTACAACCCGTAAACCAAACAAGGACCGGGGTTGTAACCCTTCATCTGAACAGAACTTGGTTCCCTACCATTTATCGACAAGATAATAATGTAAGAAATCAAGACAAGAAGCAATCTTGTACTGGATCAATACATGACTAGACTGGTTATACTTCAATCAATCAATCACGGCCAAGCAAATACTACAGCTTACTACTTTAACTAACTAGGGTTTTTATAGACCTAATTACTAACAAGATGCAGTGAGATGATTCCACAGCCACAAGCCCTGCAGACCATCCAGGTTACCCAGGTCGAAAGTTAGGGGTTGAATTCTGGTGGGTACATTGCCCAGGAGACAAATGTACCCTTAGGTGACTTAGAGGGTGCAACACGCGACGGTGTGCTGGAAATGTGCCCTACTCGACGGCAGGCTACAGATCCCAAGAGCGCCCAGGTAACGGGATTGCCTATAGCTGTGTCATCTCTTCATAACTACTGTGTTATTCTAGTTATTAACCTTAATCCATTTTGGTAGGTATCCCTGACCGTGGTACTCAGGAGTCCCATCCTAGACATGATGCAAGACAGGACAAGTGGATTTAACAAGCAAGTAAGAAAGAACCACCCACGGTGTCAAGGCAGGCCAAGTTAAGTTAGCCGTCGCAACAGCATTTAGTTATCAAGTTATGTTACAAGTCAGGAGTGCGCCGCCACGGGCCACTATCAAGTTATCAAGTCACAAGGATTAATTACAAGTTACAAGTTAGGTGTGCACCCCACTGGGTCATTAGCAAGGAGATCAGGAAATACCAGGATCATAATTCACAGAAAATCCCAAAAACCGTACTAGTCATAAACAATTACTTGCAAATCGTGTTAGGCCGTGTCGGGTCGAGATAGTCGTGCTGTGTTGAACAGATCTTAGGAAACCCAATCCACAAAGGAGAAACCAAGTCGAGAAATAAACCAATACTCCATGAGCCAATGGGTTAAGCAAGGGGGTCAGGGGGAAGCAGCGTACGCACAAAAGCACGCACGCAGGAGAGCAGCGTACGCACAAAAGCACGCACACAGGAGAGCAGCGTATGCACAAAAGCACGCACGTAGGAGAGCAGCGTACGCACAAAAGCACGCACGCAGGAGAGCAGCGTACGCACAAAAGCACGCACGCAGGAGAGCAGCGTGCGCACAAAAGCACGCACGCAGGGGAAAATGTACGCTCAGGTCATGCGTACGCTCAAGTCTGCGTACCAGGGCACGCTCAAGTCTGCGTACCACGGCACGCTCAAGTCTGCGTACCAAGGCTCGCTCAAGTCTTCGTACCAAGGCACGCTCAAGTCTGCGTACCAAGGCTCGCTCAAGTCTGCGTACCAAGGCACGCTCAAGTCTGCGTACCAGGGCACGCTTCCAACAGGAAGCGTACTCAAGTCTGCGTACGCAAGAGACACGCTTCCAACAGGAAGCGTACTCAAGTCTGCGTACGCAAGAGACACGCTTCCAAAAGGAAGCGTACTCAAGTCTGCGTACACTACGCTAAAGAGCGCGCGCAGCTCAGTGGCGTAACCTAAGAAGCTCTGCACACTGCTCACTGTCTTCTCTAAACCGGCAAGAACTCTATGGTTGAACCCAAGGTTTCAAAGTTCATAACTTGGCCATCCGAACACCAAATCCGGATTTTCGAAGTTCTAACTTGGGTGAAATTGAATTCTCTTCCACATAGAAACATCAAAACCCATAAAAATCCAACTTAAATAGATCAAAACCATACAAATCCGAAAATAGAGAAAACTTAGATCTAGAACAATAGAGACTCCAAATCACAAAATGCCAAGTTCTAATGTTGATCACCATGTCCTAATCTGGCAAATGGACAAATAAAATAGGGTTCTCATGTGGTGGTAAGGTGCACTTGCCTATGGGTTGGGAGAGTTGTGTGGAGGAAGAAGAAGAAGAAGAAATTAATGGAGGTTTATGAGGAGAGAGAAGAAGTTGGTGGAGTTTTAAAGAGGATGGGATGTGGTGTGTTGAGGGTGGAGCATAGGCTAAGGTGTTCCAATACACATTAAACCGAACCAACCCAACCCAAGCCGATTAAAACCGAGCCATGTCAAAACCCAAAATACGAGAAATACCAAAATTCCACAAGTTGAGAAAAATAAAAATACATGCCAAAACCCAGATACGAGTATAAATACGAAATACGGGAAATACGGGAAATGAGGGTGACAATTGCATCTTGATCTACATTTCGAACCAGGCTTCAAATTGGGCCTGTCACCTTTCGGACTGTAGGCGCAAATTTTTGCTTTCTTGTAGAAATGCTACGGCCTACCTCTGCTGCATTTCGAGCATTTACAGCATCCTCTCTATAGGATTGCCGGAAGGCCCGGCATTGAAAGACATCCTCCCCATCGGGTTGACGGAAGGCTCGGCTTTGGAACTACTCGAGCCGCTGAAAGTGCTTGCCTCATCCTCTGCCAGAGGTTCCGCAACTTCTAGAATAAAAGGCAACTCTCGTTAGTTTCAGAAAATGTCTTGGGTTCAACGTATGGAACAAATCATCACATTGACACGAGGTAAACAATTTGAGACTAGAGACTCGAGACTGGAGGTCAATGACGTGAAGCCGTGCTCTGATACCATTATGTCATGCTCCGATTTCGAGAATCGATAGTCGTCCCCCGGGTGTGATGTCATGCGAACCTAGGTTGCGATCGCACAAGACATAGTCATAAGGTTATCCGAAACACAACATCTAAGAGAGTACGTAGAGAAATTGAAAAACACATTGAGACAGAGAAATTTTGCATTTTATTGATAATAGACATCATTTTATAAAACTCTATTACAATTATGCCGCGCGGGCTTACAACATGACTCGATTACAAAAGGAGCACCGATGAGATAGTCGTTCTATACATGCATCCCTCAATTTACAACAAAAGTATTCCAGGCACCTGGAATAGAGGGAAGTCGAGACATATTCTTGGACTATTTGCAGAGAGTCTTCAAAAGTTGTGTAGCGAGAGTCTTCGACGCGCGATCGAAGCTTCAAAAACACTAACGTCGCCTTGGCTAGTTGTCGCGTTCCTCCTGATTCGTAGAACCTCCAGAGAGCAAGGGTCATTACGATCACATGTACTGGTGGGTGGCTAATTGTAACTCCCTAAACCAATTTTGGCAAATTATTAAGATTTTTTTTCTCTAAAATATTGTTTCTATATAAAACTTGTTTCTTTAATAAAGATATTTTTAAATAATAATATTTCTTAAGCTAAGGTTATTTCTCAAATAATGTTTAAAGTTATTAGTTAATTCTTATTTCTTAAATGATAATTATTTATAGTTATGATAATTACTAAAATTGTTATTTTAGCTACTAATAGCTATTACTTGCTAAGATTCATTGATTAAATGGTTATTTATTAATATTTTCAGCCTATACTATTAAGAAAGGAATTAGTTCATAACTAATTATTATAATTAGCTAGTAATTATAACTGAATCGGTTAGGCAGTTACAAGTTGTTACAGAATTAGTTACGAGTCTATTTTATAGCCCCAGATATGTATTTAATTACAACAATGCCACACACAATATTTTATTATAAATAGTGCACAGTTTCCAATACAATTCTGACACATCATCACAGTACACATCACTGACACACTCTCTCTCTCCTCTCTCCTCACTGTTCCGGCCATTCTTGGCTGCACACCACTTCTGAGCACCGCCGCGCATCTTCGAAGCATCGTCGGAGTCCGACACCACTGCCAACCACACTGGAGAGGCTCACCGCCGAGCTCGGATCACCATCACTGGAGAGACTCACCATCCGATCTCTGACTTCGTCGAGGAGTCTCGAGGACCATCGGACTCGCCGATTACCGCCAACACGGGCCGGACGAGGACTGTTCCGCCATCACTTCATCGGGATCGAGCATCGCCTCGAGCCACCATCTTCGAATCTTCCACCGGAGCTCCGCCACCATTGATACAGCCTTGCCGGAGTTCAGATCTTTCGAAGCTCGTGCCATTGCTTCAGGAGACGTGCCACCTCGACTGCAGTATCGCTCCTTGAAGACCATGCCACCGCCTCTTCGATTTATGTGCCGACGCCTCGAGACAGGAGCTGCCACCTCGTGGACCGAGTTCTCGTCGTCGACCGCCAGATCCCGCTGTCAGATCTACCCCTCGCCGCCATGGATCGACGTCCCCATCGGCCGCTGGTAAGCACTCACCTCGAGCCTCTCGAACCTCCTTCTCTCTTGATTTCTAGGGTTTTGCTTTTGGGGGAAATATCTAAGGTTGTGTGGACTGCAGCCATGAGAAGTAGATCTAGGGTTTCCAGAGCTTGAAGAAGAGGTGATACTAGGATTAGGTTTTCGAATGATTGGCGAAGAAGAAAACCTATAAGCTAGGGTTCCATTCGAGAAGAAGAAGAAGAGGAAATTTTAAAGCTAGGGTTTCGGTCGATGATGTAATTAGGGTTTGGATGTCGGAGAGAAAGAAGATGAACTAGGTTGGGGCTTCCTCTATTTTTGTGTGCGGCTGAGTATGGAGTGGAGAGAGAGTGTGAAGAATGAAAGCTAGGGTTTGTGCTTGACTATTGGGGAAGAAGGAGCTCTCGGCGGCTAGTAAGGAATGTGTGTGAGGAAGAGAGAGAAAGGTTTGTGCTATATTAGTAAGGGTCTGAGTCTTTATGGGTTGGGCTGGGCTGTGCAGTAGAGAGTGTAGTCATGGATGGGTTGGGCTCGAGTGAAGGAAATAAAATGTAAAAATATTTGTTTTAATATTTAGGTGTAAACCTAGCTATAATGGACTGGGTCGGGACTGCTATTGTGTGGGTTTAGACTTTGGGGCTGAATTTGAGGTTTAATTCTTCTGTTTTAGCTCAGCAGTAGTAATAAAATTGGACAGTGGGCTGGGCCATTGGGCTTTAGGGGAATCAATGTAGAATTAACAAATAGCAGTGTATTTTGAGACTAGTGGGCTTGGGACTGTAGCAGTTAAGTAAATGATTCTTGTTATTATTAATTTTAGTTAATATTTCTGAAATATCTTAGTTTTCCCAAATATGTCTATTATGCTAGAGAACTCTTTTATAGATAGTTTGGTTAGCATTTATAGTTTTAAAAGATTTGGTTATAAATAATTATAGTTATCATGTTAGCATTAATAAATGTATTTTTGATTAAAACTATTTTCTAAAATAACTATTACTTGCTAAACTAGTATAATTAGCTAAGAATATTATTTGGATTAGTTAGTAATGGTTATGGTTAGCAATAAATATATAGCTAATATCATTTATTGCTTTCCTTATTACTAAATGATAAATTGATTAATAACTTCTTATAAAAGTATTATTGTGGCTAAAACTATTTTAAAAGTTTACTAAACTATTTTCCTAATGATTATTTAGTTTATGGTTAGGAATAAATTAGCTAGATAATGTCTTTATTTCAAAACCTAACAAAATTATACAAATAAACAGGTAACATTCATTCATGCAGTACTACTCTTGTGCTTCCAAAGCGAGGCAAGTACACCGACTCAACCTTTTACTTTGTCTTTCTATCTTACATTCATGTGTCATGTTCTCATATTGGACACGTAATACACACAATTGCATCGTCCTTGTTCGTCATTGCATTGTGAGTCATTGTTATTGCGGGATTGGGAGAAATATTAACTAGTGTGCGACCACACCCAACCTAGGTATTGTTAATAGCCTAATCGTATACCTCACGTACGATTAAGCCGCACCTTGTAGAATTTTGAATTGGTTGATTATGGATTGTGGTCCTTAAGCCAGTCACACATTAGGTTAATATTTTAAAAAGGTCACACTTGCATTGATTGTCGTGTTTATCGTCTTCTTCATTGATTGTCGTATTTATTGTCGTGTGCATATTGATTGTCATGTCCATTGTCTTTATTTTTGTATTTTATTTCTGGTACCATAGTTTTATTTTCAGTTCTCATACTCTAGTTTCACCTTGTATTCTGTATTTCAGATTACATTGTATATTGTTCTTATCGGGGTTGTGCTTTGCTCTTTTTCTGACAGGATACGTTGCAGGTGAGCTTGAGGCCACATGGAGCATGATGATATCATTGGATACTGCAGAATTTATTTCATTTATTTTTCTGGAGAATGTATTTTATGATTTTATCATTGTATATTTTAATTTTACCGGATTTGTCTCCGGATAACATTGTATATTTTGATTGATGGATATTGGTGATCTTTCTGGGAACGTTATATAGATGTTGTGGATGTTTACATTACATTATGACTTGGAGTTTTCCTTAGTATTGTATAACTTACTTCGTCGTGTTCATCGACGAAGGCTGGGCGTGTCCGTCTCGTGTTCGATTATTCGAGAGCGGGTCGTGACATGTTTTTAGTGGTGGCCCATACAGGTCTATCCTAATGGCACTTAGGCTATAAAGTGCTATTGGGGGACCAGCGAAGCTAAGGAAAACTCATCACAGCATAGGATCCGTTGGAAATGGTTTATGGTTATTGTTATCTAAATTTGATTTTACTTATGATTTTTCTAGGTTAGTTTATGATTTTCTAGGACATAACAATCAACCATTTATTTTCTATTACAGGACGGTCGCCACGAAGAACGCTAGGACTAGCGAGCAGTCTGCACCCGATGCGCATTAGCAGCTTCCACCGCCTCCGGCTCAGCCACTCCCTCCAACGATGACATTTGACGGTACCCAGATGATGGCCATATTCCAGCAGTTCATACAGGCATAGAACCACCAAGCCACGCAGTTTCGAGCAACGATCATGGACGTGCTCCGAGTCAGGGAGCCAGCTCTGCCAGCACCACCGGCACCAGCAGCACCAGCAGCGCCGAGGCCAGGGACCGCCAGAGATTATCAAAACCTCTGTCCGATGGATTTTTGGGGCCATGAGGGGATAGTCTACGCAGATGAGTGGCTAGAAAACCCCGAGCGGACACTGAAGACGGCGAGGATTCCAGATGATCTGAAGGTCAAGGTTGCGAGTATGCGACTTTTCGACATTGCTAGAGCTTGTTATAGAGAGAAGCCTCAGTTGGCTGAACCCCAAGTTTTATAGCAAGTGTTTCATGAAGAATCGTACCACAATTTATTGATTCTACACTATGAATACAATCATGCATTTTGTGTTTCGTATTTGATTTGAAACCAGAGGGTTGAGGGAAAGGAGGTCAACCACTCATCTTAGTCTTACTTGAGGTGAGGGGACTGGTTGGTCGTGCTTAAACGTCGCCTACGCGATCGCCTGAAATTGCACAAGAAACTGATTAGAATACTGTCCCATTCAAGTAGTTCGATACGAATGCGAAGTTCGAAAATACAAGCCATGAAAACTATCGAAAACATTCATAAAAATACATTCACGAAAACCAAAGCCAAAAAACAAGTGCGACATGAAAAGCAGAGCAACGAGAGGTCTCTTTCGACTCAGCCGCAGAGTCTATCCTCGAGGCGCAACCCGCTGAATATAGGACTTGATTCCGAAGATGCCTTTCCATAACGAGGAAAGGATCTCAATTCAATCATTCCCGTTAGACCGATTCAATCGATCCCAATCTATCGGTTCTGACTGAATTGGTAGCGACAAAATTTCTTTCTCGCACATCCCGTGGACGAAAATGGGAAACGATGCACGACGTAGGGACGAGGCACTATACATCGCAACTACCAGTACTGTTGTTGGGTTAGATTGCCCATGCTGGTCATGGGAGACTTCAATGCTACTCTTTATGCTAACGAAAAGAAGGGTAGTCGGCCGATTCCACAAGTATTCCTCTCAGAGTTTCAACAATGCCTTCTAATCTCTGGGCTCCGGTGTATGGTTAAGATAGGTCACATCTAGATCTGGAATAACCGAGCTATTCACAAAAGTATTATTATCCAGTTGGACCGTGCTCTATGCAATGGGAGGTGGATGGACACGTTCCAACTGTGCCGGGCAGAATGCTTAACCCCGGGTACTAGAGACCACTCCACTATTATCATAAGACTTACAGAGATGGCAGCCATCAAAGGGAGGCCTTCAGATTCTATAATGCATTGATACATTAGAAGGGCTATGGGGAGGTGGTTAAGCTCGGTTGGGGAAGTGGGGTGAATGAGACCGCTCAATTTAGGCTTGTTCAAGTTGAAGTCTATTAAAGGTCTTATCATGGACTAGAATAAGGAGAGACTGTTATTCCTCTTAAGAAGCTAAAGGATAAGCTGGCTGACATTCAACATAGGGTACAGATGGATCCTCTTGACCTTGTCATCACGGAAGAAGAGGTTGCCCTCCAAGATCAGTTGCGCAGGAAAATATTCTTAGATGAGGTCCAAGTCAAACAACGGGCTAAATGTAAGTGGCTAAGAGATGAAGATATGTGCTCTAAATTCTTCCATGCCACGGTTAAAGCTGGACAGGACCGTAATGCCATTCATGGCCTGCTTAACCATAATGGGCTGCTTATTACTGGGGCTGATGGTATTCGGGACGTAGCGGTTCGTTTCTATCAGGACTTCTACAACCAGAACTTGTACTCAGCCAATTTCCCTCACTTCGTTTTCAAGAAACTGGTTT
>JANAVB010013397.1:10217130-10278039 GCA_029216955.1 Iris pallida
TAGTGGTAGCCCATGCAGGTCCTAGTTAGAATTGTGGTGGTATTCGAACTAGAGTATCACTGCAGCCTGCAGTAGGATTAGGATATTTTTGAAGGTACTCAATCACATTAGAAAAAACTCTTAATCAGATTCATTTTATCTAAATTTGCTTCTTATTATCTTCCCTTGAATATAAACTGTCCTCCTTTACGATTTCGACTCATTCTCAAAAATTATTTTCTTGTTTGATCTATCTCCAGGATGGTCGAGACTAGATCTCATCGCCCACGACAGGAGGATACTGATGGGAGGTCTGCCACCTCTCGTCCTCAGCAGCCAACCCCCGGTACTGTAGCCCCAGTTATGCCAGCTGGGGTGGGTGTTTCAGCTGCATTCAGAGGAGCCCCTCCACCAGCGGTGCACAGGCAGAGCCCGGTGATTCCGGAGATGCTCCAGCAGCAGCAGCCACCTTCAGGATCCGTTGACGCAGTCCAGCTGTTCACTTTCTTCTAGCAGTTCCTGGAGGCTCAGCAGGCCCAGCAGCAGCGTCAGACGGCAGAGTTCAGTCGGGGCATCGATCTGGCCCTGACGACAGTTGAGAAGGCTACAGCTCAGCCTCCGGCAGTTCAGCAGCAGCAGCAGCCGAAGGAGAAGGGCATCCAGGATTTCCAGAAGATGTACCCACGGGACTTCAGGGTACAGAGGGCATCCTATACGCAGATGAGTGGATTGAGCACATGGAGGAGATCTTCAGGCTGGCAGAGATTCCAACGAGGCTACAAATTGAGGCGGCGGCTAGTATAATACATGATTTGGCTCGCACATGGTACCAGACAGACCCGAGGGTTGGTACAGTTGGACAGACTTGGGAAGCTTTCAAGAAGCTGTTCAAGGAGAAGTTTTTCTTCGACGCAGCGCTTGGTGCCCTCGAGACTCAGTTCGAGGCTTTGGTACAGGGCAGTCAGACTATCGAGGAGTACGCCGGGGAGTTCTGCCGTCTGGACAGGTTTGTTGTGGGGTTATTTGAGGCGACGAAGGCCCGGAGGTTCAGGAAGGGTCTAGTCAAGGAGGTGAAGTCCTATACTAAGAGTGCCCGTAGCGCCACTTTTGAGGAGATCCTGGTGGATGCCTTAGCAGCAGAGGATGATCTTGAGCTGAGGCTCAAGAGGGGGTGAGACACTCAGGCAGCCAGTGGTAGTGGAGGACCGGCCAAGAGGTCGCACTTTCAGCAGCAGCACCAGCAAAGACAGTTTTAGCCGTAGCAGTTCCAGCAGCCGAGACTTCAGCCAGCTCAGCATCAGCAGCAGAGGCAGCAGCAGTAGGCCCCAAGGCAGCAGTCTACTAGTTGTACCTTCTGTAAGAAACCGGGGCATAGATGGGCTGAGTGCATAAAGAGGCTGGGGAAGTGTCTTCTCTGCGGTTCATCGGAGCATCAACTGAGGGACTGTTCCTTCTTCGCAGGCAGGACAGCACAGGGAGCAGGAGCCAAGGCTCCAGTGGGAACGCAGAAGGGACCGCTGCTGACTCAGTAGCAGCGGTTTGTACAACATCAACAGCAGACCAGGGGAGGCCAGCAGGGGCGAGCTTTCGCCATGGCGGCCGAGGATGCAGAGGCTATTGGGGAGCTGATCACAGGTTTTGTTCTTCTCGACTCCATTCCAGCTTTCACCTTATTTGATTACGGGGCTTTCCACAGTTTTGTGTCTGTATCATTTGCTGTTAGACACTGCCTTGTATCTGAATCATTACCTAGGACCTCAAAGATTACGACCGGGGGTGGTATTATCCTCGTGAGTGATGTTTGCAGAGGGCGGAGTGTTATTTTGGGAGGCCGAGAGTTGGAGGTGAGTCTACTCGAAATGCCACTACCGAACAACGACATCGTATTAGGTATAGATTGGTTGAGAAGGTATCACACCAGCATAGATTATCGTGGGGGTAGAGTTCTGTTCGGAGCGCCAGGAGAGCCAGAGTTCGAGTTTACCCGACGGTAGGCGGAGCAGAGCAGCGGACTTTTCTGCGGAGTTTCAGTCGAGGAGCAGGCGGCTCCACATCCTTTGATTGCAGAGTTCATGGACGTCTTTCCGGAGGAGTTGCCAAGACTTTTACCGGACAGAGACGTTGAGTTCTCGATAGACTTGGTTTCCGACGCGGAACCGATTTCTCAGCATGTCTATCGAGTGAACAACAATAAGTTGGTAGAATTGAAGAAGCAGATGGATGAGTTGCATGGCAAGGGATTCATCCGATCGAGTTCTTCACCTTGGGGTGCACCGGTACTCTTTGTACCCAAGAAGGATGGGTCGGTACGGATGTGTATCGACTACAGGGCACTCAACAACCTCACGATCAAGAACAGATACCCACTGCCGCGGATAGATGATCTCTTTGATCAGTTGAGCGGAGCTCGAGTTTTTTTGAAGATTGATCTGAGGTCAGGTTATCATCAGGTAAAGGTGAAGAAGGAGGATATCCCGAAGACGGTATTCAGGACGCAGTATGGTCAGTTTGAGTTATTGGTTATACCGTTTGGGCTGACCAACGCCCCGGCGATATTTATGAACTTGATGAACAAAGTGTTCCACCAGTACTTGGATAAGTTCGTGGTGGTGTTCATTGATGATATCCTGGTGTACTCGAAAGACTGAGGAGGAGCATGAGGAGCATTTGAGAGTGGTTCTGGAGACACTCAGGAAGAAGAAGCTTTATGGCAAGCTCTCGAAGTACGAGTTCTGTCTGAACAAAGTTGACTTCTTGGGTCATGTGGTGACTGGAGATGGGATCTCAGTGGACCCGAAGAAGATCACGGCGGTTGAGGCTTGGTCGGCATCTAGTTCAGTAGCAGAGATCAGGAGCTTCTTGGGACTGGCAGGCTATTACAGGAGGTTCGTACAGGATTTCTCCCAGATTGCAGAGCCGTTGACTAGGCTGACCCGGAAGGATGCAGAGTTTGTTTGGTCAGAGGAGTGTTAGGTCGCTTTTGATGAGTTGAAGAAGCGGCTGACGACAGCTCCGATTCTGACATTACCATCAGGATCAGGAGGGTTCACTATCTACAGTGACGCCTCAGGAAAGGGTTTGGGTTGTGTCTTGCAGCAGCATGGAAAGGTGATTGCCTATGCTTCCAGGAAGTTACGTCCCCATGAGAAGAACTACCCTACCCACTACTTGGAGTTGGCAGCAGTGATTTTTGCTTTAAAGTTGTAAAAACACTACTTATACGGAGAGAGGGTGGAGATCTTCATATATCATAAGAGCTTGAAGTATGTGTTTACACAGAAGGAGCTCAACATGAGGCAGCGCAGACGGTTGGAGTTGATAAAGGACTTCGACATTTCACTACAGTATCACCCAGGGAAGGCCAACGTGGTTGCCGATGCCTTGAGTAGGTATCCGACAGCCATGTGTTTGACTATGGGTCGTCACTTGCTACTAGATTTGGAGAGCCTGGGGATTGAGGTGATTATGCCAGGAGTTCAGGTACAGATGTAGGGCCTTCAGATTCGGTCGGACTTGATGGAGAGGATCAAGTCGACGCAGTTTGAGGATGTTGCTCTGCAGTGTATCCGAGAGCAGGTTCGAGCATGGCTGGTGGATGATGAGTTTACTCTTGCAGAGGATGGCGCTTTGAGGCACGGTTCAGGCTGTGTGTGCCCAGTGGAGAGCTCAGGGAGCAGGTCATACAGGAGGCCCACCGATCTCAGTACTCTATACATCCTGGTGCCAACAAGATGTATAGGGACCTGAGGGAGCACGTTTGGTGGTATAGGATAAAACGGAAGATAGCTCGCTTCGTAGCCAGATGTTCGGTCTGTCAGCAGGTCAAGGCAGAGGCCAGGAGGTTTATTGCAGCCATTGCCCATTCTAGAGTGGAAGTGGGAGCACATCACGATGGATTTTGTTTCTGGATTGCCGCATACACCATGAGGAAAAGACGCAATTTGGGTCATCGTAGACAGGTTGACCAAATCGGCCCACTCTTTGCCATTTAAAGTGGGTACGTCTACTGAGAGGCTTGTAGAGATATACATGCGGCAGATTGTCAGGATTCATGGAGTTTTGGTCAGCATCGTCTCGGATCGGGATAGTCGCTTTACTTTCCATTTTTTGGCGGAGTCTGCAGACTAGCTTGGACACTCAGTTCAAGTTTAGTACTGCATACCACCCTCAGACGGACGGACAGTCAGAAAGGACTATTCAGACGCTCGAGGACATGTTGCGGACGTGTGTCTTAGATTTTGGAGGATCCTGGGAGGATCACCTGTACTTAGTGGAGTTTGCTTACAATAACAGTTTTCAGGCCAGCATTGAGATGTCATCCTTCGAGGTGCTGTACGGGCGTAGGTGTCGTACACCCTTATCTTGGGATGATGTTGGAGAGCGAGTTTTATTGGGACCTGAGATGGTTGTTGGCGCAGACGAGAAGGTGAAGCTCATCAGGGACAGACTTTGCGTTGAGCAGGACAGACATCGGCATTAGGCCGATAGCCATCGGAGGCCTTTAGAGTTTAAGGTACAGATTAGAGATAGGATTAGAAGTAGGTTGTTTGTTTGTGTTGTTTGATCATGTTTGATTATTTTGTAACATGAGACCTTGTTTGTGTTTAGGTCGGAGACATGGTTTTTTTGAGGATATCTCTGACTCGTGGTACCATACGTTTTGGTGGAGGTGGGAAGCTTAGCCCGCGCTTCATCGGACCTTTCGTGATCAGCGGGAGAGTCGGTGATGTGGCATACAGGCTAGACTTGCCACCTGCACTAGTGGGTGTCCACAACGTATTCTACGTATCACAGTTGAGAGGTATGTGGCTGATCCTAGCCATGTAATTGACCATTCGGAGATTGAGGTGGGACCTACTCTCAGTTATCCAGAGCAGCCAGTAGAGATTCTGGATTGCCGAGAGAAGGTACTGAGAAACCAGGTGATACCCTTGGTTCGCGTCGCATGAAGGCATCATTCTCTAGGAGAGTCTACCTAGGAGCGGAAGGATGAGATGCGCAAGCGATACCCATATCTTTTTGGATCTTGAGGTATGATTGTCTATCCTTCTCATCAGTTTAGTTTTGCCTTTTAATTTTGAGGACGAAATTCTTTTAAGGAGGGTAGATTTGTCACTACCACATTTTAGCTTGAGGGTATTTTGGTCATTTTTAAAATTTTAAATTTATTTTAAATTATTGAAGTGATGATTATTATTTTTGACTTTTGCTAGTTGAGACTAACCTAGATGTTGACTCTAGCTATGGTTGTCATGACCCGCACCCACTGTTAGGGTACGGGAACGTAACAACGCCCAGCGTACGTCGCAGTGTCGGCGGAAGAACGATGTCCTAGGTCACATCATCTAACAATATAATGCTAAGCAGTTTATACTCCTCGAATGGGGGTGACATAGCAGATACAGTCTCAATCACATCTAAGGTAGAGCATGATAAAGATAGATAAACATGAAATCCAAAAGCGATACAGGAGATTGAAGTCTAAGTGTCTAAGATACATAAACCCAGAAATACATCTCAAAACTCAAATACAGTAATCCACAAAGTAAATACAACTCCAGACAAATGAAATAACTATCTAAACAACCTCTAGTGTGTCTTCTCTAGGCTAGCAAGCAACCTCCAAGCTATCTGTAAAATTTATCAACAGGTCCAGTCAGGACAGGAGCGAGTACAGTACATCTCAACAGTTCATAGCAGGTTAGAAAATATAATCATGCAGTAAACTAAGATACGAGTACTGAAAGAAGTGCAGTATGTAAACAGAGAGAGAAAGCTGTAATAGAAATATCTACTATAAATAGAGAACTAACATGTGGCTAGTGAGTCAGAGTACAACATGGACATGTAAATGGCATGGGATGATTCTGATGCTACACTATGGAATGATTCTGATGCTACACTACTGGTGTATTATTCACATGTCCACTTCTACTCCTCCGTACCCCCAATCAATACACAAGGATCCAACCAGGTTATGTTATGATACTATGTAAGGCCCCCGAAGGGTGATAAGCCTCCGAAGGGTGGTAAGCCCCCGAAGGGTGATACATAGTAGACCCATAAATGGGATAAGGATTCCAGGAAGACTCTGTGATCATAAGAGTATATGTCACAAGTGATCGAAGAACCAACGAAGCATAGTGATATGCCATGTAAGTGAAACGCACAGAACATAGAGTACCCGATGCTCTCTAAGGATAACATGTCAAGAAGGGATCCATATAGTACCAATTCGTGTGACCAACGTGACAGTACAAGTAAAGTAATTTAATGCAGGAAATAATTCTAAGCAGGATATGAAATGATCAGAGAATGTACTCGCCTGATATCTGAATGTCCAAGGTAAAGATACTGTCCGAGGAGAGGTGTCTGGCTCCTAATTAGAACAGCACAAGTCACAACATGTCCAGAAGGGTAATATAAAGCACTACAATGCATTCTACATGAATCTAGGTCAAACTAGGCCAAAGTCAACCCTTGGTCAACTCTGGTCAACTGCACTAGTCAAACTAGGTCAAACTAGGTCATGTCCTAACCCAGCAAGTCTTACTAGGCCTAACCAAGACTATCCTAGCAAGCACACATCAATACAAGGCTATACAAGCCAACATACACCCAACTTTATATAGCATGCAATTATTCAATACTCAAATAGGCAAGAATTAACATTGGTTATACACTAGGTAATCTATTACTTTAAGCTATATATGTCTACATATATATACACATGCATATATTGGTATTCAACATTAGGTCTATAATCATGGTATTTCAAATGGTTATATAAACTTATATATTACAACACAATATGCTAACATATATATAATATACATACATAGCTAAGTTAACTATATTCATAAATACTTATTTAAGAGGCTATGTGTGTGTATGTGAACATAGCAAAGGGGCAAGTGAGGGTTAAATGGGCATACATAGTGTATACATATCAAAGAGTGTCAAAATGTAAGTGAACAAAGTGTCAAGTGTGATAGTGTCAACATAGTGTAAGGGGGTACATGAGGTAATATAGGATTTGTGTTAACATAGAATATTACATCTCATTAACTTGTATATTGCATACATTACATACTATGGAACCTACATATTCATTACAAGCCATACTTATACATGCTTACATTAGATAGGATACTTACACCTCATACATCATTTATTTAACCATTTACTCATTCTTGCATTCTCTATTTAATTACATAATGTATATACATTAACATGGGTTAAAATCAAATAGAATATTATATTACACACAAGGGTGCACAAAATACATATGCCGAATAGTAACTCCTACTAATAATCAATATTGTACCATCTCAGCATGAACTAAAATCTAGGATTAAAGTATGTTATATATCTATGTGTTAGCTTTCCGAAACTTCAAACAGATCGCGTTTTCGTTTTCGAAAACTCCCGGAATCGCAAAAACACCGAGAACGCATTTGTCTTTCGTACAGCTGACACTCAAATAATTCTCCAAAAAGTTACAGAAAGAATTAGGCCTATTAATACATGTTTTTGGAAAGCTAACTTCAATACGCTTCTTTTAAAAAAAACGGGAGATTAAACCGAGCTTTGAGCTAGAAGTTATGACATTTCTAAGTTAGGGCTGAAATTAAAAACGTGAATAAAAATCATGACGGATTTAGATAGTTTGAGCCAAAAGAATACACAATATATATCCTAATTATCCACAACAATAATGACAATAATAATATGAGGAACCACACTCACAAACTTGATTATATAATCATCATGAACCATTTATTACATATATAAATATAGATACACTCTCATTACAATATATATATATATATATATATATATATATATATATATATATATATATA
Source organism: Iris pallida (assembly GCA_029216955.1). Lineage (NCBI taxonomy): Eukaryota > Viridiplantae > Streptophyta > Magnoliopsida > Asparagales > Iridaceae > Iris > Iris pallida. The sequence continues at coordinate 10,224,975 of JANAVB010013397.1, forward strand.
TATATATATATATATATAAATATATATATATATATATATATATATATATATATATATATATATATATATATATATATATACATACGCAAATCTATATATGTAACATGAACACATCTATAAGAGATACATGAATGAAATATAAAGTACTCAAGAACACATCTCTACATATTCAAATCTGAGATTTAATATGAATTAATTCATTTAATCAATATTTTAAATATAAAGTGTGTCCAAGTTTGGGGGTTTTCCCCATGAACACAAGACACAACAATAATACAATAGAAATTCCTAAAGGACACATAATGGACACAAGAGGACACAAAATAGGGACACAACAATGGGGGTCATTCCTATGGTTAAAACTTTCCTAAATGCAAAATGGACAAATAAAAGAGAAGGAAATATTACCTAAAGGAGAGAAAATCCAAGGAGAAAGGCTTCTTCCTTGGGAGAGCTTGAGAGCACTTGGGGAAGAAGACTTCTCAAAGAAAGGAAATGAGATAGGAGTCCTATTAGGGCCGGCCACAATGGTTATCCCCCACCCATTGAATATTACAAGTTTGCCCCTCCCTTAGTTACAAGTGTTTAAAACAATTTTGGTTAGGGTTTGGAGGTAAAAGGGTCAAAATAAAAACTCTAAATGGTTAACCTAATAATTAGGATTATGACTAATCTTTCTAACATGACTAATTAAAATGTGGGCCATGGCTAACTAATGCATGGGTCCAACTAGAGTCTAAGTTACCCCGGGTCCTCGTTACAAGTCGGATTGAGATGAAATTCGAACCCGACTCAAATAATCCCAAAACAATATCATAAATAATAAAATAATATCAAAATAATTCAAAGAGGTCAAATGTAAAATATTCTTAGGCCAGAAATGACATTAAAATATCATAATCACATGGTTAGTCTCTAGGTCAAACAGTCTCTAGGGTTTCACTAGCAAAACGTCAAAACCATAAGTCATTGATTTAAATAATTTTAAAATGATTTAAAATCACCAAAAATCATATCATGAATTAAATATCATTATTAAAATAATTATAAACACGAAATTTTGAAATTACCCTCATTTGGAAAACTGGGTGCTACAACTCTACCCACCTTAGAAAAATTTTGTCCTCAAAATTTAAGATCGATAGTACTCCTTCTAGAGCCTCTAACCTACCCAATATCTAAGGTAACACTTCCTACCACTAGAAATAATAAACGGACATCTAAATAGTGTCAATCTAGGAATACCTCCAACACTGCTCTGCTGTACGGCGGTAATGGAACTTCAATAAAATATGGACTGGAACCTATATCCAAGGGACTGGACCTATTTTATAGTGGTATTAACTAAGGATGAAAAGGAACTGATCATAGGCTATAGGTATGCTCAAACTATTATCTTCCTATTAACCATCTATTAATACATTCTATTACCATAGGAACGATGCATTACTAAGACATATAGGCCCCTATCTCTCATAACACATTTATACTCACCAAAAGACTAGTACATCCTATCAAGGCTGACACTATAATCTCTCATAAATCTCATAAGCTACATGTTTATAGACACACATCCCCACATCAAGGACTAACCTATATATATCTACAACTGATACTAATGGGGTGACGTCCCTATTTCCCAACAATCAAGGTCTAAAAAATTTATCTAAATCATGCAATTTGAAGGAATAGTATACAAGGTCAGGGCATACCGTAGCAGTTGGAAGTCTCACCTAGGTACACTAATCATTCTAGGTCAAAACAGTACTATGGTATCAACACACAAACAATCTAGGGTGTCCTAATTGGGAAGGTAAGGGAACAACAATCATCAAGGTTGTAGGGCTGTCTACCATCCTATATAAAAATTGGTCATTAACAAGCAACTAAGAAATTATTAAAAGGTTACTATTCCATAAAATGGCAAAAATTAAAAATTTAGGCACAACAAATCACAAATAGATTTTTGTCTTGACACGATCTAAGTTGATCAATTTTGGGATAAAACGAGATTTGGGCAAGAAGGAAAATCAATGAAATCAAAGTATGAGCACGAGCATCCAATGATGGAGGTTCAGGTCATGATTAAATTTAATTCGACTGAGTACGAATACGAGGTTCATAGACGATGAAAAGATTTCAAGGAGAATTATCAAGGCTGTCGCGAATGAGACTCTAGGGTCAAATTTAACTATGTCTCCATTCTCGTAGATTGATACATGAAAAAGCGAACCAAAGTGCAATAGGTTGATCAGACCATCATGTACCAGTTCTGATTAGACAATATGTTAGTGCGTGGCCACCCAATAAAATATGTCATGACCAAGCTCTAAAATAGATAAGCTTGCAAAACTAAGGCTAATTTAGCAGCACAAGATATAAGGGTAGTAATGATGAAAGGAATTACATAGTCCAAGTTTCTTAACCAACGGGTCAAGTAATCAGATAAGGTACAAGGTTAAGCATCTAAGGAAACAAGCAGAACACCATCACATGTCGAGTCGAAAGAATTGAGTCAAGGCTGGATTTCTAATTGAAATAAGAAAAAATTTAGTATAATGGTAGAGGTTATAGTTTAGCCAGTTGACCAGAAAATTATATCAAGAAAATAGAGTACAAAAAGACAGGTTTTAGTGGGACATGATATACCTACACGAAGGTGAGCTCGTCTAGGTCTTGCATATAAGATTTGTTGGAGGATAACAGCTAGTATTACATTCCGAATATCAAAGTCACGATAAGGAACGTCAAGGATCTCAATTAGAAAGTGGGAGTTCAAGAGGTGGTAATTAATGCACAAAAATAATGAAGATCGAGTTAGTCATCTGCTTCTGATACTCTTAAGTTCATCTGGTCATAACTTGCCAATCATATCTTTACCTCACCAGTCTCCATATGAAAATTTAACCTTTACTTAAACCCTTACCATGACTACCGTAGGCAATTCCCAATTTCCAAACATCACTCTTGAAGCACAGCCCTCACATTTAGGAATCAACATTAACCATTTATTTAAATTTCCAAGTTCTTTCACCTTGTCTTAAATTTGACCCAAAACCTCTAAATCCCGTTTACGAATTCCTTGAACTTGTTCAAATTGTTCTCCTCGTATTATTTAATTTAAATCTCTAGGCCTTACAAAACTTATCTTCCATCATAAAATCAACTTCCGTATTTTCTTCGACATACACCCTTGAATATTATTCTCCTAAAAATATTTCACAACAATCTCTAAACTTCCATAACTTTGTGTTCTCTCTATCCCTAGTCATTTCCTCGCAACATCTTGTTTAATATCCTTATTAAACACAATTAACTTCTCTTTTCCATTACTAACCTTCTACATAGCCTCAGAGTAAAAGTTTTCCCCAGAATCAATAACCAAGATTTTCTAAGTTCTCAAAACTAGGTTGACCTCTGATATCCTCATTAGTTTTGAATACACCTATAAACTATCTCATAACCCCAAAATTTCTCTAAATGTAATTGTTTCCAGATTGGCAGTATACATCTCTTTATTCTATTCGAGACCTTTACCACATTTCTATCTCAAGTTTCCATATGGAACACTCCACATTTGATTTCCTTTAGATCATCATAAAATAACCAGTTACGTCTTCTCTGAGCTACATAATTTATGTCACTTCCTTAGCCTTCCCCATGCAAAAGATACGAAGATTCAAGGGTTTTGAAGTACATCTGGTAGGGACGACAAGATATGGGTAATTAATGTAATGAGACAGAGTTTAAGATAAGAGGTAAATAAGAATGCAAGGGAATAATGGCGAGAAAGAATAATGAAGATATGTTCCTTCTCATCGGTTCAAACGAGAGGAACCCATCAAGCTAAATTCAATAGCAAGGAATGAGGGTGAATCCAAACAAGAGGAAAAGGAATTCCAATTGAAGTTCAAAATGAGTTTCTCAGGGGTCGTTCCAGAAATCTCTCAAAGAATCCTAAGTGTGATTGAATACCTTAGATTTGAAAATATTAATCTAAATACAAAATTAAATCAACAACTACAAAATTTTATCAAAATCATCAACTAATACCAGGATTCAAAGTTCTACAATGAATCCACAAAATCAAATTCAAATCAAGGAAAAAGGTGAATCAAAACAAGGAAAAGGAGTTTAAATCGGAATTCAAAATGAGATTCTCAAGGGTCATCCCAGGAATCTCTCAAGGAATCCTAACAGTGATTGAGTATCCTCTCATCCTAACATCTTAATTTATATATCCTATAGTAGGCTCGTAGTAGTACAACTAAGTCGTTACGCTACTACGAAATTGTACTAATGCGAATCTCGACCTGCATGGGCCACCACTAAAAACGTGTCACGACCCGCACCCACTGTTAGGGTACGGGAACGTAACAACTCCCAGCCTACGCCGCAGTGTCGGCGGTAGAACGCTGTCCTAGGTCACATCATCTAACAATATAATGCTAAGCAGTTTATACTCCCCGAATGGGGGTGACATAGCAGATACAGTCTCAATCACATCTAAGGTAGAGCATGATAAAGATAGATAAACATGAAATCCAAAAGAGATACAGGAGATAGAAGTCTAAGTGTCTAAGATACATAAACCCAGAAATACATCTCAAAACTCAAATACAGTAATCCACAAAGTAAATACAACTCCAGACAAATGAAATAACTATCTAAACAACCTCTAGTGTGTCTCCTCTAGGCTAGCAGGCAACCTCCAAGCTATCTGTAAAATTTATCAACAGGTCCAGTCAGGACAGGAGCGAGTACAGTACATCTCAACAGTTCATAGCAGGTTAGAAAATATAATCATGCAGTAAAGTAAAATACGAGTACTGAAAGAAGTACAGTATGTAAACAGAGAGAGAAATCTGTAATAGAAATATCTACTATAAATAGAGAACTAACATGTGGCTAGTGAGTCAGAGTACAACATGGACATGTAAATGGCATGGGATGATTCTGATGCTACACTATGGAATGATTCTGATGCTACACTACTGGTGTATTATTCACATGTCCACTTCTACTCCCCCGTACCCCCAATCAATACACAAGGATCCAACCAGGTTATGTTATGATACTATGTAAGGCCCCCGAAGGGTGATAAGCCCCCGAAGGGTGGTAAGCCCCCGAAGGGTGATACATAGTAGACCCATAAATGGGATAAAGATTCCAGGAAGACTCTGTGATCATAAGAGTATATGTCACAAGTGATCGAAGAACCAACGAAGCATAGTGATACGCCATGTAAGTGAAACACACAGAACATAGAGTACCCGATGCTCCCTAAGGATAACATCTCAAGAAGGGATCCATATAGTACTAATCCGTGTGACCAACGTGACAGTACAAGTAAAGTAATTTAATGCAGGAAATAATTTTAAGCAGGATATAAAATGATCAGAGAATGTACTCGTCTGATATCTGAATGTCCAAGGTAAAGATACTGTCCGAAGAGAGGTGTCTGGCTCCTAATTAGAACAGCACAAGTCACAACATATCCAGAAGGGTAATATAAAGCACTACAATGCATTCTACATGAATCTAGGTCAAACTAGGCCAAAGTCAACCCTTGGTCAACTCTGGTCAACTGTACTAGTCAAACTAGGTCATGTCCTAACCCAGCAAGTCTTACTAGGCCTAACCAAGACTATCCTAGCAAGCACACATCAATACAAGGCTATACAAGCCAACATACACCCAACTCTATATAGCATGCAATTATTCAATACTCAAATAGGCAAGAATTCACATTGGTTATACACTAGGTAATCTATTACTTTAAGCTATATATGTCTACACATATATACATATGCATATATTGGTATTCAACATTAGGTCTATAATCATGGCATTTCAAATGGTTATATAAACTTATATATTACAACACAATATACTAATATATATATAATATACATACATAGCTAAGTTAACTATATTCATAAATACTTATTTAAGAGGCTATGTGTGTGTATGTGAACATGGCAAAGGGGCAAGTGGGGGTTAAATGGGCATACATAGTGTATACATATCAAAGAGTGTCAAAGTGTAAGTGAACAAAGTGTCAAGTGTGATAGTGTCAACATAGTGTAAGGGAGTACATGAGGTAATATAGGATTTTTGTTAACATAGAACATTACATCTCATTAACTTGTATATTGCATACATTACATACTATGGAACCTACATATTCATTACAAGCCATACTTATACATGCTTACATTAGATAGGATACTTACACCTCATACATCATTTATTTAACCATTTACTCATGCTTTCATTCTCTATTTAATTACATAATGTATATACATTAACATGGGTTAAAATCAAATAGAATATTATATTACACACAAGGGTGCACAAAATACATATGCCGAATAGTAACTCCTACTAAAAATCAATACTGTACCATCTCAGCATGAACTAAAATCTAGGATTAAAGTATGTTATAGATCTATGTGTTAGCTTTCCGAAACTTCAAACGGATCGCATTTTCGTTTCCGGAAACTCCCGGAATCACAAAAACACCGAGAACGCGTTTGTCTTTCGTACAGCTGACACTCAAATAATTCTCCAGAAAGTTACAGAAAGAATTAGGCCTATTAATACATGTTTTTGGAAAGCTAACTTCAATACGCTTCTTTTAAAAAAAAATAGGAGATTAAACCGAGCTTTGAGGTAGAAGTTATGACATTTCTAAGTTAGGGCTGAAATTAAAAACGTGAATAACAATCATGACGGATTTAGATAGTTTGAGCCAAAAGAATACACAATATATATCATAATTATCCACAACAATAATGACAATAATAATATGAGGAACCACACTCACAAACTTGATTATATAATCATCATGAACCATTTATTACATATATAAATATAGATACACTCTCATTACAATATATATATATATATATATATATATATATATATATATATATATATATATATATATATATATATATATATATACATACATACGCAAATCTATATATGTAACATGAACACATCTATAAGAGATACATGAATGAAATGTAAAGTACTCAAGAACACATCTCTACATATTCAAATCTGAGATTTAATATGAATTAATTCATTTAATCAATATTTTAAATATAAAGTGTGTCCAAGTTTGGGGGTTTTCCCCATGAACACAAGACACAACAATAATACAATAGAAATCCCTAAAGGACACATAATGGACACAAGAGGACACAAAATAGGGACACAACAATGGGGGTCATTTCTATGGTTAAAACTTTCCTAAATGCAAAATGGACAAATAAAAGAGAAGGAAATATTACCTAAAGGAGAGAAAATCCAAGGAGAAAGGCTTCTTCCTTGGGAGAGCTTGAGAGCACTTGGGGAAGAAGACTTCTCAAAGAAAGGAAATGAGATGGGAGTCCTATTAGGGCCGACCACAATGGTTATCCCCCCCCCCCCCTCATTGAATATTACAAGTTTGCCCCTCCCTTAGTTACAAGTGTTTAAAACAATTTTGGTTAGGGTTTGGGGGTAAAAGGATCAAAATAAAAACTCTAAATGGTTAACCTAATAATTAGGATTATGACTAATCTTTCTAACATGACTAATTAAAATGTGGGCCATGGCTAACTAATGCATGGGTCCAACTAGAGTCTAAGTTACCCCGGGTCCCCGTTACAAGTCGGATTGAGATGAAATTCGAACCCGACTCAAATAATCCCAAAACAATATCATAAATAATAAAATAATATCAAAATAATTCAAAGAGGTCAAATGCAAAATATCCTTAGGCCAGAAATGACATTAAAATATCATAATCACATGGTTAGGCTCTAGGTCAAACAGTCTCTAGGGTTTCACTAGCAAAACGTCAAAACCACAAGTCATTGATTTAAATAATTTTAAAATGATTTAAAATCACCAAAAATTATGTCATGAATTAAATATCATTATTAAAATAATTATAAACACAAAATTTCAAAATTACCCTCATTTGGAAAATTGGGTGCTACAATGGTAACTTGAATAGCATGGTGGGACCCTAGTCTAACTTAAGTCAACCCAAGTTAAGTCATTTATAATCAAGTTTCATGTAGGAGAATAAAGGATTAGGTTCGTAGACTTTTGACTTAAGGAGTGATTTCCTTTACCATTGAAACTTGGCCCAAGCCCATTAGCTATCACCCTAACCCTAATTCCTCTTTATTTGGCCAGCCACATAGGGATCCCCCAACTATAAAATCCCTCTTCCTATAGTTCTTGCCTCTTTTGTATCAAATCAACTTTTAGAAAAGAAAGGTATTGGTCATTCTTCCCCAATCCATAACTATTTCATTTTAATTCCTTTTTTACTCTAATTTCTTGCATTAAAGTCTAATCCAACTCTATTTTCTGTTCATGGAGGGAAATCTCAGTTTTGGTACAATTTGGAGCTATTGGCTTGCAAGAAGAATCATTCTATTTGGGGCTTTTTCCTTGTCATTGATATACTATAGGTAAACACCCTAAACTATGTTTTAATTCTGATTTCTTTGCATAATAGCCTAGATCTAGGTGTTCCCTAGCTGTGGTGTGTGATTTGTGAAATTTTGCATTAATTTCGTGTCCGTATCGGACACGTATCATAATCTAGTTCTAGGTGTTTGATAGAATGCCTCAATGGATTTTATTTTAATATTTTTGAAAAGTAATTAAATGGAAATGTTGATCTATATGTATGTTATGATTTCCATGTGGACTGAGTCAACCTCTGTGTCCTTTTCGTGTCGAATATTGACACGGACACGCAGCACGATCAGTGTGCTCGATGCCCTGCTGTTCGGGGTGTAGTACGCACTATACACGACACTATTGGACACAAAATTTCTTGGACACACGAAGCACATGACCGACATCAAACTCCCAAAATTTAGGAACATATAGATCACCACACTGGGAGAAATCTGACCCGCACTGGACACGCACTGTGCGCGCACAGTCGAATATCACTCACTGACACGCGTCTCGTGTCCGCACAGGACACGACGTGGATACTTCGTGGTGTATACAATGTGTAGCCCTAGTGTTGGGCTATACGTGGACGTGACCACGTGGACACACGTGTCGTGTGTTGTGTCCACAAATGCAATAAACACGTACACGAGACTGTGCACTGTCTTGAGGAACACGAGTGTGGGAATTGATTTGGACACGTTTGTGTCCAGTTTATGGACACTAGAACACACGTAGGACACATTCACATGTGACACATGATTTACCAACCATTTATTTGGGATTATCAACTGTATTTCGAATTCGAAATTAGGTTTTCCCAAATTCCTGATACCATGATTCAATGTATCGATTTTTCTAAGTTTAGTTTGGGGTTTACTGATTTTGAATGATTAGATTATCATATTAGATGCCATTTATATCTAAGAATTAAATCTACATGTTAGGATTCATGATTTGTATTTGATCATGGGTTTTCAAAATGATTTTGGGACTGTCAACCTGGAAACTGTTGTGTACACTCAAAACTGAATTCAAAAACCTGAGTATTCATGTACACTCGACTGAAAACTGATTTCCTGATATCTACACACATTTACACACAAACTGAGAACACATTTTCACACACCCAACTCCAAACTGAAATCGATTTCATGTTTACACTGAAGACTGTTTATGTATACACTGATACACTATTTTCCTGAAATCTATACACACACACACACCCTTACACTAAACTCACACACACACACACATGTACACAGGGCCTAAGAACACCCTACCTACAGTACACTCACTCACACATGCTACACACACATATGAACACTAACCTATGACCCTATGTTGTACTGTATACACACACACATTGAGATACACATACATACCCTCTTTGCTAACACACACACACACATCACCCCCTTACTGTCACTCACACACTCATACACACAGAGGAAACCTAATGTACACACACATGACACACACACACACACACACACACACACACACACAAAAAAAAAAAAATATATATATATATATATATATATATATATATATATATATATATATAGAGAGAGAGATATAGTGTGACATATATATATATATATATATATATATATATATATATATATATATATATATATAGGGTCGTTCTACCATACATCCCCTGTAAAAGGATGTATCGATACATCCGAAATTTGGACCGTTGGATGTTGATCCAATGGTTCGGATTGAATAATAGTGTAGAAACATCATTTAATGCTGATTTAGACTTTTGACCTGTTGGTAACTTGCTTTAGCAGGTCATTCTTCACTTTAATTTTTCAATGAACACCCTAAATTAACTCATATTTACTCTCTCTTTCGTCCATATAATTTAATATTTCATAATTTTTTTGGTTACAGGCCATGGTGGTGGTGGTGGTGGAAAGAGAAACGGAGATGAAGAAGGAAATAAGAATCGGTCCGGATCGCGTCGAACATCGTCGAGCCCTCCTAGAACAACGAGGAGTACCAGCTGTGCCGAGAAGAATCGGTCCGGTTCGTATCGGACGTCGTCGCAACCTCCTCGAACAAGAAAAAGTACCAGCGGCGCCGCTCTAATTTTACTGTCCATGCCATTGTCAAAAATCTTATTTTTCATCTAATAATTTAATATTTTGTTAATAAAGCTATATGTCATGGTGGTGGTGGTGAACTGAGGAAACCTGCTTCTAAGGTCGGGCGGATCATCTGCTCACATATTTAAAAAAAATATGTATTGATCGGATGAAATATTTTTTACTTTTCTAATGATAATATTTTTGAAGAGAATATTTTTTTGGACGGTGAATGGCCATTCTCTTTGCTTTTAACACGAAGAATGGCCATTCTCTTTGCTTTTAACACGGCGAATGGACGGAGAATGGTCATTCTCTTTGCTTTTAACACGGCGAATGGACGGTGAATGGCCGTTCTCTTTGCTTTTAACACGGAGAATAGCCATTCTCAAGGAGAATGGCCATTCTCTGTTCCTTTAACATGGAGAATGGCCATTCTCCGTTCTTTAAAAACGGAGAATGGACACTCTCTGTGCTGTTAATAAAGTATGGTACATTTAGGACTGGAAATGTTCAAGTATCTCATATTTTTTTCACCAAATATTTACAGTATTTTTAATATCATTTACCATAGTATATTCATTTAATATTAAATCATTTTCAAGAAAATTCGAATATCATTTTATCAGGCTTCCACTGTATGGCTGCACAAAATTTCTTGCGAGTGTTTGAATATAGTTAACCTACTATAAAAGAGAATTTTTCTTACATTATATTATGCATTACACTGGCATCGACTTCATACTGATGGCATCGATGTACTGATGGCAATAACAAAGGATGAACAGGCAGGATTACAATTATGCTTCAGCAATAACAAGGGATGAATAGGAAGGATTACAATTTTGCTTCAGCAATAACAAGGGATGAACAGGCACTGGCATCGAATTCATACTGATGGCATCGATGTAATGATTTTTTACAAAAAGCAAAATACATTACAATCAAATAAAGTTTTAGTGATCCCAGGAATGCATCCGTAATGAGGCCATCTGTAAACCCTAGGAATGCACCCAGGACTCATAAAATCTGTGATGGGCATCTGCAAATCAAAGGAATACACCAAAATATCAATATCATCTATGAAGGCCAACTGTCAATCAAATAAACGTTTCAACCAAAAAATCATAATCAAATTAAGTATACTTCATTCCAAGTCCAATAAACTGCATAATTCACGTTACAGTAATCTGTCGCCTATGCACGTTAGTAATTCAACATAGAACCTGCATAATTCACAATACAATAATCCAAATAAATATCAGACCTACTCTAAATTCAAGACGATATTATATTTTCCAAACAAATTACGAACTATGCACATAATACAAGCGAAAAGTTTAGTCTTACAATATTTCAAACACAAAATTTAGTTTAACCGCCATGACCAACAAATATTCAGAACCATATTACAAGTCAAATATTACTTCCAAATTAAAATAAAAGATTCAAAACTCAAAAGATGAATCTTCATAGCCATCTCCATATTCTTCTTCTTGTTTCTTTTTTTTCTTCTTCTTCTTCTTTCTCAAAATATCCTTCACCTACACCTTGAGGGACGGATTAAGAAAAATTATAGTCAGTATGGACTCACTGTATATGTAGAAATGACATCCAGAAACATAGATAGAAGTATCAAAGTGATGGCTAGCATTAAAGTGTCAATGTACACAGTGTGTATTTTTACAAAAGAGTTTGGGCTAGCCCCATTTACCTTCTTCACGAGGGAAGGAAAATCTTATTCTTGGTCAGCAAATTCAACCTCTATCTGGTTAATCTTATCCAGAATTAATTTCTGGTTGTCGAATATAGTCTTCATCTCTTTGAAGACATTCTCAAAGTTTGCAGCAACAAAATTGTATAGATCATCAACCCTGTCCTTAGTGTTTTTGATTCCATAAGTTGATGGTTTTTCAGATGTTGATGGTTTGCTTGCAGCTGCTGCCCGTTTTCCAAATATTCGAGTGAAGGTTAGTTTTCTCATGGGGCCTTTGTTTTTAATATAAACATCCCCTGCTAAGCTTGGGACAGAATGTTTATTAGCCATCGAGCATACAAATCCTCCGAAAGGGAGAGCTGTCCTTGCAGTTGGTTTTCCCACGAGATGCATCATTCTACTAAACATGTAGGAACCTATATCCATCCTTTTTTCCCCATATAATAAAGAAATTTTACTCTCTCGTGATGGATGGAAAACTCATGTCCAGTAGGGTTGAGCGTTTGAGATACGTAGGCATACAACAATTTATACAAAGTTTTTAATTGATCTTTGTATACATTTTGAGGGGTCTTGGCACCCATTGAAATACCTGTAATCTCATGAATTGCATCCGTCATGGAAACATTATCAATATCTTTCATATCAAACTCAAGAACTGGATCAAATCCATAAAATTCGTTGATGACAGCAGCATTTATCCTAATTAGTTTCCCTCTCAGAAATAACAGTTGTTGATCCTCTTCTTTTTCTTTAATTTCAGCCGGAAGATTTGAGTAAATTTCTCTTACTATTGTTTGGAAGATTTTCCCAAGACAGGATTTGTTCAGTTTCTCCAATTGATAGAATTTCAATATATCCAAGAAAGCTTCGTCTTTGACATCATCCATCTTAATTGATCTTTCAGGCATAACAACCTTTTTCATGAAATATTTAATGTAAATCTTCTTAGATTTAGAGCCTTTAAATTTTTTTACCTCCTCTCCAGCCTGGGACTTATTTGATGATTGCTCTTCCTCTTCATTTTCCTTTTCTGATGAGGATTCAAAATCCTCAGAGTACGCTGATGACTCTGTATCCGTTGCCACCTTAGCCTTCGCTTGAGTACGCATTCGATCTTCATAAGTTGAGTCTTCCGATGACTATGTATCGAAGATAGATTTTTCGGTCTTTATCGAGCAATGAGCTTTTTTAGCCTTTTTTGCATATGGCTTGGCTGTCGCCTCCACTTTCATCGTCGCTGCCACCGCCGCTGCTTCCGCCGCTGCCCTTTCGGCCTCTGCCCTAGCAACCATAATCTTGGTTTTCGATGCCCTTGCAAGTTCTGCCCTTCGGGCCTGTATCGCATCCCTTTGTGGATTCTTCCCCTTTGACGACGGTCGTTGTTTCTTCGGCGGCATTTTGATTAGACGAGGGTTTGGGAGAGGGTTTGGAAGAAGGAAGAGGGTTTGAGAGAAGAAGAGGAAAAATTCGACCGTCTTATATAACCTTGGGAAGTGGAAAAAATTAGAATAGTTTTGAGTCTTAAATTAAATTTATTACTATTATTACTAGTATAAGACGGTCGAATTTATTACTATTAAATTTAAAAAACTACTTTACAAAATTAAATTTATTACTATTATTACTAGTATATATCCATGTGAAATCACTACATAAATCTTTGGGATTTTGAGACCCTAATTTTAAAAACTACTTTCCAAAATTAAATTTATTACTATTATTACTAGTATATATCCACGTGTTCCGTATAAATTATTGAAAAATTTGGCAGAAAAAACGTGGTGGAAACTTGTTTATTTAAAAAAATTTGACAACATATTTAAGAATGTGAAGTTTAATCTCAATATTTCCATTTTTCGAATATTTGATTAAATTTTTGAAAATAAGAAGACTATGTACTTGAAAAGAGTAAAATTGAAACACTCAAAGTTATCCTCTATTTTACTTTGTAATCATATTTAAGATAGATTTGACGGCAAGATTGACGCTGGCAGCATAATCAATTCTATGGCGTAACAAGTCATTGATGGGGATATCGTCGCTGATATATGGATTTGACGTAACAAGATTTGTTAATTGAAAAATAGATAAAGAGCAATGCTATAGTTAGCAAATGGGTGTAAGTTGTAAGAAGGTTGTAAAAGTTTGATTGTAGCCGAAACCAAATTGAGTTAACAAAATATTATATTTTATTAAATCTCAGCCTCGTCGCCAAAAATTCTCCGGCGAAGTATACAAGAGGAGGACAAAAAACTGGAAAAAAATAGAAAAAAAATAAGAGGTCTGCCCCTCACTGGCCTCACGGAGGATCTTCGCAAAGTCCTGCAGGGTACGCACACCCGCCCTATGGCACAGGTGGTGAAACGCTTCCCTCTTCTCCAGAGAATCTCGTTCCTCCGGAGTGATCGGCAACAGGTCAAAGTTGGGCGCCGGATGAAGAGGTCGAGCGATGACCTCCAGTGACAACCCGCAGGAGGTCAGGAAGTCCGCAGCCGCTGCCAGCCAGCCAGTCATGGGCCGGAGGCGGCGCAGAGGGTGCTCCATGCGGAGAGGCTCGGCGACGACTGGAAGAAGACTCTGGCAATGGTTCCCAACCAGATGATCTTTTTGGAGCCATGTTAAATGTGCAACCTACTCAGATGAATGGGGACTCCTATGTATATATATACACGTTCCTAACCGACTCTTCTTATTCCTTATTGGAAGTTAGGGATATTCAATTTCTTATTCCTTATTGGAAGTTGGGGATATAATGCTACAGTTACAACTAAATGCTTACAACACTCTTACAATCTTCACCTATTGCTGACATGTGGGCCATGGCCCACATGTCAGCAATAGGTGAAGTTTGTAAGAGTGTTGTAAGCATTTGGTAGTAGACTTAGCATTATTGATGTCTTATTCCAAGCTTAGTTGGTTGTGCTGTTTGGCTTTTACATGGAAGGCCTAGGTTCGAGTCTGGTGTTTGGGTTCTGTAGAATTTTTCTATTGTTAACATTTTTTGGGTGCTATTATATGCTTTTAACTTAGTATGGAACAATTTTTAGGACTGTTAATGGCCATTCTCCATTCCTCTAACACGAAGAATGGTACATATAGGATAGAGAATGGTACATTTAGGACGGCGAATGGTACATTTAGGACGGAAAATGGTAAATGTAGGACGGAGAATGATACATGTAGGACGAAGAATGGTACATATAGGACGAAGAATGGTACATTTAGGACGGAGAATGGTACATTTAGGACGGAGGTAGGACGGAGAATGATACATGTAGGACGGAGAATGGTACATATAAGACGGAGAATGGTACATTTAGGACGGAGAATGGTACATTTGAGACTTTTCTGTAGGGTTGTGAATTTTAAATAGTTTGGCTGTTTAGCTTTGTTTTGAATCTATATAAATTGGTTTTGAAGGCTGGTGAAGATGAATTAGTTTGGTTGTTTGGCTGTATAAATAGATTTTAAAGGGTTGTGAAAAAGAAACCAATATTTTCGTATCGATCACCATTAATTATGGTGAATGGCACTGATACCACTAATATGAGTGGAATTTACACCGCTAAAATTCATTTTGAATAAGGTAAAATCTGTGTTGGGAAATGTCAAAATCTCTTGGATATGATTACACTGAGATGTTGTATTAATGGTAAAATCTGTGCTGGAAAATGTCGAAATCTCAGAAGTGAGCCATCTTAGGCGTCATTATATCACATTCCATTTTATTTATAAAAAAATTAATCATGTAAAAAATTATTGACAAAAGTAAAATTTTGTCAAAATGGAGAATCGAACTCATAAAAAATATCTTGTATGTAGACTAGTGAAAAATATAAAGAAATGCATGCATGCATGCATGCTAATGTTTTTACCATTCATCCCAGGAATGATTAATGATATCTAAATCATTATACATCTCGTATCCAGGTTCCCCTGGACTGGGATTACATCATCAAAGGGTTTTTTAAACATCTGTATTGAATAACAAATTTTCCAGAGTTCGTCGTCGAAGTGCACGTTGAAGCACCCACGTATGTCGAGCATGCGAAGACCCTTGCAGTTGCATATGATAGATCGCAGCGTGTCTCCATTGAACATGTCGAATCCCATATGTAGGTGCTCGAGATGCGGCACCGAATCAGCCACGGCCTTTCCCTCCGTCTCGTTTTCCGTGTCTAGCACGAATCTGTTCCTGAGCATGAAATCTGGCGGGGGCATGTTTCTACTCAGCTTGACCAGACGGTGGCAATACTTTTCAACGGAAAATATTCCAGTCGACGTGATATAGAGGCAGTAGCTAATGTCGAGTTCTTCCAGCACCGGAAGAAACTCCAAGTGTCTCACGAAAGTTTCATCACTCACGTCGCACTTTGAAATACGCAGCACCCTTAGAAATTTCCTACTATATTATAAAAATGGGAAAACATCAATAGAAATTAACAAAAGTATACGTAAAATTTTGTAATAGAAAAAATAAAGTATTAGAATAAGACCAAATAAAATTTTGCACTAGCCTTAAACATGCAAAACAGAAGGCTGCTTCGTCGAGCTTGTACGCAGAGAAGGACCCTAGATATCCCCCACTGTGAGCCACGAGCTTCATTACGGTCAAACTAATCTCAGCGGTTTGCTGGGTCCTCTGGCACCACTGTACCATGTCGACGTTAGACCAATAGTCTAAGGGACCGTTGAGCGCCTTCCACCACGAACGGCAAACTAGGGCCACGTTGCATATTACCTCGTCCGCCGGCATCCCCGACAGTACCAGTATCATCGAGAGAATCTCGGTAGGGATGACGGCCCATCCGCTGCAGTTGATCTTGGTCTTGCTCCTCTCCATTGCGACTATTCTTCTTCTTCTCTCCTTTGTTTCTCTCTAGTCGGATGGATTCTCTTCTTTGGAAAAGGCTATTTAACCCCTCGTTTAGGGGGTGTAACCCGCTCGTGGAGGGGTGTGACCGAACAAGGCACGAATCTATTGGGAAATAATGGTAATGCCACTGTATTAATATTAACAATTAGTCGTTTGGGCTCCCAACATATTTGGGTGATGCCATCTCCCATTATGTGGCATCTGACATGGCAGATGACATAACAGCTGACATGGCAAATTTTAACCCCAAAAATTAATTACCCAATTTTTTTAATGTTAATGTTAATGTTAATGTCAATATTAATATTAATATTAATGTTAATGTTAATGTTAATGCTAATGCTAATGTTAATGTTAATATTAATATTAATATTAATATTAATTAATGTTAATTTAATATTAAATTATTTATTTACTATTAATGTTAATTTTAATATTAATTTTATTGTTAAATTTTGCCATGTCAGCTGTCATGTTAGCAACCATGTCATATGCCACATAATGGAAGATGGTATCATCCAAATTTTTTGGGAGCAAATAGCATTTTCATAATATTAGTTTTAATTATATTGTAAATTTTAAATTAACAGAAAAGCAAATATAGATTTAATATTAATGCTACTGTTAAATTTTCCCGATCATACCTCGATACTTAGGATTGTCGACCGAGTTACCGTCTTCATCATTATCAAGTTTTTACCTGAATCATCGTCCTCGCTGGGGTGTAATGCCGTACGAGCCTGGAGTTGCGCTCGTGCAAGGCAAGATAACAGATTCACAATAGTGTTTATAGCTCAAATTGATAACATAAGCAGCGGAAGGAAAACGTAGTATACAACAAGAATCCCTTTTATTGATAATGAACTAAAGGTTACAATGGCTCTGAATAGCCCAACTTAACATGCCAATTGGCTACAACGCTCATGATCTCTCTAGCTCACGAAGAAGTACATTGTTCCATACATTATGCCTCTTTATAGCCAACAAGTAGTCTTCGGCTGAACATCTCCATGTCGCAAGTCCGAACGCCAATGCGGTAGCTCCTCTTGAACGCTAAGGACTCCATGCCTCGGCACGTCCAAGCCGAGCCCCGCCTCGAGTCGAACATATCCTGAACTTGTCCACTACCGTGTCCCTGTGGTAGATACAGTTAGACATAATCTTAACATAAACATAGTGATCGTGCTCATCTATGTCCCATTTTGCCTAGCCTGCAAGGTTAGAACTTTACATAAGAAATCATATCATTTCACTCAACCAACCAACCGTAAACTTAAACATATGCATAAGGGTGGCAGGCCCTGCGCCTGCACCCAGCGCTAATCTCAGCCCACCGGCCCTATCTATATGAAGGTCACGGTGTTTCACACCGTAATGCATCTTTGGCATCCTTATGTGTAAGACTATGATCGCTTCGATACGGGTTGCTAGTCCAATATCCGAAGGATCCCAAACTTACTGATACCATACATAATTCCCTCCTTTGAACTACTCGATTGATTTGGCCTACCATGCCCATGCCACACTCCGTTGCAAGGCGACGATTTGGTTTTGCGGACACTTTACTGAATAAGACAAAATGTCGACCTCTTATCGTCCAGCGTAAAAGCATAGTTTGTACACCAGATCAACTAAAATTAGTACTTGCTCAAACGGGACTTATCCTTTGCATCGATTCGATTCATAGATTTCAATATTATTTTAGTATTGTATTGAGATTGTTGACTCTAGACTTGTATTATTTCTGTGTTGGATCTTTTGGATGATATTTCATATCTTGTTGTCTTTAGCTTTCGGTATCATCTATATTTCTTAGAGTTTGTGATTGAGTATATTATATTGTCATTGCTTGTCCTCTATTCGGAGTTGACCGTTCTCGACAGGTTTTGATATTATAACTGTTGTTAGATAGTAGAACTAGACAGCATTCTACGTCGTTTATGCGGTGTAGGCTGGGACGCTGTCACGCACTCATGCCCTTACTCCGGGTGTGGGTCGTGACAGGGTACGCGAGAAAGGAACAATGTCGCTACCGATTCGGTTGGGACAGATAGGTCGGAATCGGCCGGGGCGATCGAACGGGAACGGTTGAATTAAGATCCATTCCACGTTATGGAATGGCTTCTCTGGAACCAAGTCCCATATTCAGTGGGTTGCAGGTGATCGCGTAGGCGACGTCAGTGCAGCCAACCAGTCGCTCGCTTGAAGCAAGTCTAAGGCGAGTGGCTGACCTCCTTCGCCTCGTCCCTCTTCGACGTCACTGGCATCACAAGCTATCCTGGACATATAGCTTTGTTAATCGGGGTCCTTTCAACGCAAGTAGCTAGCTCGATGCAAGTCCCCGCTTAACCTGTGCTGAAACCTTATGCACGACTGTACCTTGTTTCCTCCTAGGCCGAAACGGTCCCGTGGCCCCGGGTTGCTGCTCGAGGAAACTACCGCCTTGTCGACAAGTTATCCATAACCGTACGAAGACATATTTTTCTTTTAGTTATTAAGACATAGCCTACATTATCTTTGAAAACTCAATCCCTTTCCCGTGTTTGTGCCCTTGCATTTATCCTTTCATTCGCAACAACATTATCGATTTACCTAGGAAGGGGGTCGAGAAGAGAAGGGTCAGCCACTCACCTTGAGTTTACTTCAGACGAGAGAATGGATCTTAATTCAACCGTTCCCGTTCGATCGAGTCAATCGATCCCGACCTATCGGTCCCGACCGAATCGATAGCGACAGTGTTCCTTTCTCGCGTACCCCGTGGACGGAGTACGGGGCACGATGTAGGGACGGGGCACTACAGCTATAGACTAAGATGTCGTCTATGAACACTATCACGAACTGATCCAAATAGTGCATGAAGATACGATTCATGGGGTCCATGAATACGGCTGGCACACTGGTCGCCCCAAATGGTATAACAAGGAAATCCCAATGTCCATACCTCGATCTGAATGATGTCTTCAGGATGACTTGCTCTCTGACTCTGATCTGATGGTACCCTCATGATCGCAAGTCAATATTCGAGAATACAGCCGCTCCCTTAAGCTGATCAAATAAGTCATCAATGTACGATAATCAACACATAATCTTGACGTACCATCCTTCTTCTTCACAATAAGCATCGGTGCTCCCTAAGGCGATCCACTAGCACGAATGAATCCTTTGGTTCTGAGTTCTTCAATCATCTTGTACAAGATTTCCAACTTTGAAGGAGCCATCCTGTAGACTCTCTCCGATCCTGGTGCCGTCCCTGGAATCAGGTCGATGGTTAAAACTCTGCCTCACCGAAAAATAAAAACTCTGCCTCACTGGGAATACCAAAAATAATCCTGCCAATGTGGCAGTCTATTCTTGTGTATTGCTCCTTCAACCAATCCATTCCTAGGCGCCAAGGGACCGATTCGGCCCGCCGCAAAAGGGTCGCCGTCTAACCCAGCTATAATCCGTGATGGCTTGACATTGCCAGTGGCCTTCACACCCTTTCACTGCTTAACAAATGCACGTGACACGGGACGGTGCTTGCTATACTTCGATAGCCCAACAAATCTCTTTTCTAATATGTTCGTACAACGACTTGACAAGCAAGGGCTACGTCAAGCCTTGCATCGAGGGAACATGCTGTGCACGCGTTTGACTTGAACAATCAAGTTCTTTGGGTGCATAGACTTAAGCAAGAAGCAGTGAAATACGACTTAAACTACGGGACAAGCGAATGTTAATATTAATTGTAGTTCCAATTACATTTTAAATAAAAAAGAATGCAATTTTAACTTTAACTAGTTTGAAGTAAATGTTAAATCAAGAACTATTTTAAATTTTAGTATTAATATTAGTTTCAATAATATTATAAATTTTAAATTAACAGGAATGCCACGGTATTAGAAACCTAGCTAGCTGATGTCACGTTGCTCGGGGCTCGGTTAGTGTTCGTCTAAACTCGTACGTGCGAACTAGTTATTAGTAATGAAAACCAAAAATTGAATTTTAATTTAAAATCTAGTCGAGCTCGATCCTTCCTCTTTATCCCATCTCCCACACTCTCTCTTTCTCTCTCTCTCTCTCTCTCTCTGGTTCTCTCTCACAGGTGTTCCTTACACAACAGATCCCGTAGCATTAAATGTTGCTGCATGCGTTATCCTACACAATTTAATAATAAACACTGATACCATATCATTTGAAGAGTAAAAGTTGTCTTGGAAGTTGTAAAAATTTACTTTGTATTGTCTTTTCAATACTTTTTTTGCATTGGAGATGACTTTTTAAACTTATTGTCATTTGTGAATATAATGAATTGCTGCCTATGCAAGATATTGTCTTCTGCCTCATGCCACATAGGATACACAACACATAACAAGACAATAGGGTTTCGTAGCATTAAATGCTGCTGCATGCATTATCCTATAAAAGAGGGCCACGTGGAGAATGCTGTTGTATGCTTCCTCATACGTTATTAGCTACACAATTTAATAATACATGTACCCAGAAGACGAGAAAGTTGTGTTGTTGGAAGTTGTTTCCTTAAAATTATGCTTGCTCCTAGAATTAGTCAAGATTTTTCATGAGCCATCAAAAGAGGGCCACGCGGCGGAGTTACAAAGAAGACGAAATGGTTGTGTTGTTGTCTTGCTGGAAGTTGTTTCTTCCTGAATAATACTTTTTGTACCTCCAAATTGCACTTTCAAACTGTCCATCCTTACGTGGCAGCTGATGTGATATGTTGATCTGGCAGCTGACATGGCAAATTTTTTTAAAAATAAAACTAAAAATAAAAATTAACATTAAAGTTAATGTTAACATTAACATTAACATTAATATTAATATTATCGTTAACATTAACAATAATATTAACATTAATATTAACATTAACATTAACATTAATATTAACATAAATTAATATTAACATTAAATTAACATTGATATTAACGTTAAATTATTATGAAGAAAATTGGGTAGTTAACTTTTTGGATTAAAATTTGCCATGTCATCAGTTATGTCAGATGACACACACTATTATTTAACATGCCACATCAGATGGGAGGGCTATATATTAGAGGGACAATTTGGAGGTACGAATATAGCATTACTCTTTCTTCTTGTATTGTTTTTTGTCCTTCGTTTCTTCTGCTGGTTTCTAACACACTCTATTTTCTTCAATGTCGACGTCACATGGAGAAACTAATCGTCGTATGGAAGATTTAGTCGATGAAGAAAGCTTCCTTTCAAGAGGACTGTCAGATGATTTGGATGATGAGCAAAGTTTGGAAGATGTTAACTTAGGAGACAGTAAAGAACAAGATGAAGAAAACAATGGAAGAATGCATCATAACAACGACGACGACATCAACGCAAACAATGAAATATTATTTCGCATCACCCTTTCTAATGGATTTAAGAAATGCATTATATTTTTACATTTATTTCTCATGTTTATTTTGTTTTATTCTGTTCTTAGGGACGACGGTGAATCTCCATTGGATTTTGATGCAGCGACGATGAAAAAAATATTGTAGTCTGCCGACATTAACAAAGATCCAAAATATCTCTTAGAAGAAGATATTGTTGGCCTACGGTTCAACTCTATTGAAGAAACAGAGACATTCTACCGGATATATTCAAAAGCATATGGTTTCAGTATTAGAAAGAACGAGGTAAAGAAAAACAAATCTGGGATGGTGATGGTCCGTAGTTGGTGTTGTTCGAATGCGGGATTCAGACACAAGAAATACAAGGAAGCTCCTAACAGGGTTCGTGAGCCAAGAAGTGAAAGCAGAAGTGGTTGTAAAGCAATTTTTCGTATTGGGTACACCGATAAAACAAAGATGTGGTTCGTCAAAAAATTTCATGTACATCACAACCATATCCTGGCGAATGATTATAAAATAGTTTTTTTGAGATCCCATCGTACGATATCACCCACAGAGTTGGAAGAAATTAAGGTTATGAAGCAATCAGGGATGGGGACTGGACAGATATGGAATTTAATTGTCCAGAAGAAAGGTGGCTGGGATAAGGATGGATGGACGAGAAAGGATTTATACAACGCTCTAGCTCAAGATAGTAGATCACTAGACGATGTTGATGCTACGACAACACTTACATTTCTTCAATCTAAGGAGGGCAGTGACCCAGATTTCTTCTATGCGTACAAGGTAGACGAAGATTCCAGATTGACCCATCTCTTTTGGGCTGACGATGCATGTCGATTCGATTACGAATTATTTGGAGATTCACTAGTATTCGATTCTACATTAAAACAAATAGAAGTCAAATGCCGTTGGTGGTTCTAGTGGGTACAAACAATCATGCGATGACTTGTGTGTTTGGGTTTGCAATGATCCATAATGAGACTGCAGAGACATATTCTTGGTTTCTAGAAAAATTCCTAGAGTGTATGAATGGCAAATTACCAGTGACAGTTCTCACGGATGGTTGCAGATCCATGAATAAAGCAATTGAGGATTTAATGCCCAGCGTAGTTCATCGAACGTGCTCATGGAATATCCTAAACAATGCTGCCAAACATGTACACCGAGAAGGTTTTCACAATAAACTGAGTCTTCTGATTAAAAGGTACATCGCACACTTGCTACTTTACTTTGAAGTATATTGTTGTTACAATATCACAACTTTAGTTACTGTCCATGTTTTCTAAATAGGTACTATTCAGTCGAAGAATTTGAAAACCGTTGGCAGCAGATGCTAACAGATTATAATGTAGAGAACAATGAGTGGACCACTACATTGTACAGAACGAGGCAGCGATGGGCGGACACATTCCTACGTAGAAATTATTTTGGCGGTTCTACTGCAACAAATAGATGTGAATCTATGAACGCATTTCTGAAAAGGTTTTTGAATGAGAAGCTGCCACTATGGAAGGCCCTTCAAAATTGTGACTACGGTTTGGCGGCCTTACGTTACGGCCAGATGAGTAAGCATGTCACTGATAAACTCTCAACACCAGTTGTGAATCAAACTAGCATGGTCGTAATAGAAGGTAAATTTGCCGTAATTTACACTAAAACGGTGTTTATAGAGGTAAGGAAGGAAATCATACGTTCTGATGCATATACTGTTCTCCATCATCACATCATAAGAGAGGCAGAAGTTTGCACTGTCCAAAAGTATATGTCGCCAAACAGTGTCAACCGGAAGGTTACATTTGATCCGGCCGACAATATCATAAATTGGGAATGCTTGTGGATGGAGACCAAGGAGATTCCTTGTAGGCATATTTTTTCAGCAATGAAGAGATTGCAAATTGGAGATATTCAAAAGAACTTGATAAAATCTCGTTGGCTCAAGGATTGCAAAGAGAGTTATCTCTCCAGACCTGGCTCAAAAAGAAGATTCATCCACCCAGACAGTATTGAGAGCAGAAGGTATGGTGGTATTAATGAACAAGTTAATCTGTTTACATACTATTGTAAAAAATCAAGCAAAATTCAAGAGAGGGGAACGGAGTTGATGTCGTCTGTTCTTATGGAGTTGAAAGAAATGGTGACCGATATTGGTGAAGAAGAACAAATTGTAGCTGATGCAGTTCATGGTGTGCATGAAGCTTTAAAAGAGCCAAATCCGGTAGCAACAAAAGGAAGGCCTTCTCAAGGGAAATCAAGCCAGCCTACAGAAAGTCAGCCTATCCTGAAGCCTAGAACTTGTAGAATTTGTAAAAAATTGGGTCACGATTTTCGTAATTGTAAAGTACGAAAGCGAAATAGCGACAAAGAGCAAATGGAATAAAATGAAACGTCGTTGACTTAAGACAATGTCTTTCGTATGTGGCAAGATGTCATTCACACGAGACAATTAGATAAAAAAATATGTTCTCCAATACAAAAGTTTGAGAAGACAATTAGATAAAAATGGAGAATATCAAATTCCAAGTTCAAAACGGAGAATATAAAAAATGGAGAAAATATGTTCTCCGTGCAGTTCAAAACAGAGAATAAACATTCTAATGTGTTTTTAACACTAGGAATCTTATTCTCCGTTTCAAATTAAACGGAGAATGCCGTTCTCCGTTCCAAATTAAACGGCGAATAGAATCATCAATCATTTTAATACTGGAAACGGCATTCTCCGTGCAGTTCAAAACGGAGAATGTAATTCTCCGTTACAAATGAAACGGAGAATATTATTCTCCGTTTCAAATTAAAATGGAGAATGAACATTATAATGTGTTTTTAACACTGGGAATGCTATTCTCCGTGTAATTCAAAACGGAGAATGCTATTCTCCGTTTAATAAAACACGAAGAATGCTATTGTGGTGTCGTAGTTACAATGCTAGACTTGTATTTAAGAGGTCATTGGTTCAAATCTTGACTATAACAAAATTTTATTTTATTTATACTTTTTTATAAGTTATGTATGGGGCCCATTTAAAAGGGAAAAAACTTTGATACAGTAGGGGGTATCAAAGTTTTGATACCCCCTATGTATGACATGTGGGCCCTTTCTGCTTTATTAAATGTGTACACATATATATATACACATAAATTTTGAGAGGGCCCACATGTCATACATAGGGGGTATCAAAACTTTGATACCCCCTACTGTATCAAAGTTTCTCTCTAAAATTGAGGAAAAAACTTTGATACAGTAGGGGGTATCAAAGTTTTGATACCCCCTATGTATGACATGTGGGCCCCTCCTGCTTTGTAAAACATGTAAACATATATATATACACATAAATTTTGAGATGGCCCACATGTCATACATAGGAGGTATAAAAACTTTGATACCCCCTACTGTATCAAAGTTTCTCTCATTTAAAAGTTAATTAAAATTGAGGAAAAAAAACTTTGATACAGTAGGGGGTATCAAAGTTTTGATACCCCCTATGTATGACATGTGGGCCCCTCCTGCTTTATAAAACGTGTAAACATATATATATATACACATAAATTTTGAGATTGCCCACATGTCATACATAGGGGGTATCAAAACTTTGATACCCCCTACTGTATCAAAGTTTCTCTCATTGAAACCCTCATCAAAGTTGGCAGAATTCGAAGGGGCAGATTCATTGGTATTAATGGTATATAAATGGCAGTAGTTGGGAGAGTTTGTTCTAGTCTTACTTAGCTTTACTTGAGAAGGGGCAGATGCATTGGTATTGATAGAAATTAATTGAATTGAATTCGAAGTGGCTGCCACTTGGCGTATGAGTCCGAGTTGTTCCATGCCTATAAATGGCAGTAGTGTAGGGAGAGTTTGTTCTCGTCTCACTTAGCTTTTCTTGTGGAGATGGACTCTACCGATCCCCCGCCTTGGCAAGACGCTTTCCTCTTGGTTGTCGATCTCCTCGTTCGAAAAAGCTTTGGCGGTGAAGTCCTTCAGAAGACTGAGATGTGCCTGGGTTTGGATTTATTTCCAACCCACGCTCTATCGAAGTGCCCGCACGTTGATTCGCTCGGACTATGCACGGTGTTCCTTTGTCGTAAGGAGTTCCTTTGTTCGACGTGTTCCATTGGTCCGACGATGCACGGTGGTGAAGTCCTTTAGAAGACTGAGATGTGCCTGGGTTTGGATTTATTATCGTTTCACGCTCTGTCGAAGCGCCCGTACGTTGATTCGCTCGGACTATGCATGGTGTTCCTTTGCCGCAAGGAGTTACTTTGTTTGACGTGTTCCATTGGTCCGACGATGCACGACGAAGTGATTTGCCTCAAGGAATTCCTTTTCCTCAGGGCGTTCCATTGCTCGGAAGAATGTAATATGAAGTGAATTCCTTTACAGGTCCTTTGCCTCAAGGAAAGAGTCTTGCCAAGGTGGGGGATCGGTAGAGTGCATCTCCAGGATGAAGAAAGGTGCCTTTGTACGGTGCTCTGCCTCAAGGAATTCCTTTGCCTCAGTGAGTTCCTTTGCTCGGACGATGCACGATGAAGTGATTTGCCTCAAGGTGTCATCCAACGGTTTCTATGCTCTGACGATGCACGATGAAGTGATTTGGCTCAAGAAATTCCTTTGCCTTAAGGAGTTCCATTGCTCTGACGATGTACGATGAACTGAATTCACTTGATCGTGCATCGTCGGAGGAATGGAACTCCTTGAGGCAAAGGAATTCTTTGAGGCAAATCATTTCATCGTGTTTCGCCAGAGCATAGGAACCTTTGGATGACTCCTTGAGGCAAATCACTTCATCGTGCATCGTCAGAGCAAGAGCAAGATGAATTTCTTGTGGCACAGGAACAGAAGCAAAGGAATTCCTTAAGAGCAAAGGACCTTGCAAAGGAATTCCTTGAGGCAGAGCACCTTGTAAAGGCATCCTTCTTCATCCTGGAGATGCACTCTACCGATCCTCCACCTTGGCAAGACTTTTTCCTGTTGGTTACTGGAAGAGCCGCAGGGTTTTGGTTGAAGAAGCTTTGGTGGTGAAGTCCTTCAGAAGACTGAGATGTGCCTGGGTTTGGATTTATTGCCAACCCACACTCTGTCGAAGCGCTCGTACTTTGATTCGCTCTGACTATGCACAGAGTTCCTTTGTTCATGGAGTTCCATTGCTCTGACTATGCACGGAGTTCCTTTGTTCAGGGAGTTCCATTGCTCTGACGATGCACGATGAAGTGATTTGCCTCAAAGAATTCCTTTTGCCTCAAGGAGTTCCATTGCTCTACGATGCCCGCATGCCGCTCACATTCAACTTTTTTCTTGATAGTAGGATTTTATGTAGTAGTTTAGACTTTCATATGTAAATAAAAGTCAAACTTTTCGTGGTTTTCACAATGTAAATGTAACTCATAAATGATTTTATTATAAAAGACAGAGCAGAGCAAACATTATAAAACACAAAAGTTCTCTTGAAAGCAAATTCTTAGCCCATACCAACCTCATCATTGTAGTCTTCTTAGCCCATATCAACCTCGTCATATTCTTATCAAGCTCATCTTCATTCTCCTTTTCAAACTAAACGGAGAATAACATTCTACGTTTCGAAAGACACGGAGAACGTCATTCTCCGTTTAAATAAAAACGGCGAATGAATATTTTAATGTGTTTTCCCACTGGGAATGTTATTCTCCATTTCAAGACAGACGGAGAATGTTATTATCCATTCCGAAATAAACGGTGAATAGAATCCTCAAACGATTTAATTTAAACGGGAAAGTTATTCTCTGTTTCAAGTAAACGGAGAATGCCATTCTCCGTTCCAAATAAAACGGAGAATATAATCCGAAGGGGCAGATTCATTGGTATTAATGGCATATAAATGGAAGAATTCATTGGTATTAATGGCATATAAATGGCTGATTTATTGGTATTAATGACAATAAAAGTGACTGCCACTTGGCGCATGAGTTCGAGTTGTTCCTTACCAATAAATGGCAGAAGTTGGGAGAGCTTATTATAAAAATAACTGCCACTTGGCGCATGAGTTCGAGTTGTTTCATATGTAAATAAAAGTCAAACTTTTCGTGGTTTTGACAATGTAAATGTAATTCAAAAATGATTATTATAAAAGCAGAGCTTATAAAAGACAGAAGTTCCTTGCCCAATTACATCATAATTACATTGTTGTTTTACAATGTCATTGCTTGGTTCCTGTTACATATTTGCTTGAAAGCAATTCCTTAGCCCATGCCAACCTCATCATTGTCATCTTCTGGTGAGTTTCATCGTCATTTTCTTCCGGTATTTCGAAGGGAGTAGTCGTCAACATATTCATATAATAAATCGTGTACAAGAGGCAGTTGGGTGCCCGTTGTTGTGGGCAATTTGGAGAACAATTTAGCACTTTGCTCTCATATTCCATCTTCGTCGGGCATCTCTTCGTCATCATATCAACTTTTCTCCTGACGATAGGCTCTAAGGTGTTCTTCATTAATTCTGCATCCACCTTGCACTTATCGTACGTGGTTTGCCTCAAGGAGTTGTAGTGTGTCCAGTCGTAGGAGATAAAGTTGAATGTGAGCAGAGTATAGTGTTTGATGGATGAATTAAAGAGTGGGATGAATGGCAACTCTATGTCGTCCTCCAAATCCATGACGAAGTCTACTACATCTGTTTGGATGTCTTGAAGGGCGCCAGCTTTTGCGTCTGGTTCATTGGCACGTTCAACGATGGTCTGTTTCCCAAAAACAAAACACAATATCATGAGTAATTTTTTTTGTCATTTTTCATCGGTGTACACATGAATATGGATTTTTCTGTTTGAATTCTTACCAATGTGTGGGCCATCATGAATGTAGACCACTTATGTGATTGGGGCACCGGCTTTTGCTTATGGATCAATGGCACGTCCTTTGAACTAGACGGGGCACACCTTTTACTGCCTTGAATTTCTCTCAGCTTCCTTATTATTATGTCCAGTATGCCAGCCTCCATGTCGTCATAGTTGAGTATGTCTTGCATGTCTACTGCCGACAGCTGGACTGAAACTCCATTTTCACCCTCTTCCGGAAAAAATATGTATACAATATCACTGCACATAAATTTAGTTTAGATTAAATTAATAAAGATAGATTCTCATTACACAATTGTGAAAAAAGTCTAGAAAAAACAAAAGAAAAAAGGGTTCAGAATACATACTTTGGACACTTCTTTTTGGGAATTACGATGTTGATGTATTGCTTCTTCAGCTCTTCATCTGCATATTTTCAAAGTAAGAGTTCATCGCATTCCCTTAGTATGACACGGTTCTTCTTTAATTCAGCCATTTTGGCATCTCCTCCGGATTTCGGAGCGGCATTAATCTTACGCTTTTTATTAGCCTCTCCAACTGTATTGCTTTTTATTAACCTCTTTCCCCCCGATCCTCCTCTTCTTTTGGGTTCAGCAGCTGCTTCAATCTCCTGACGCTGCAATGCTACAACCATGGCTTCGAGATCAACGATTTTTCCATCCTTTTCAGTGACTTTAATATTGAACGATTCAACTTTATTTTGAAGCTCCCTTTTCTCCTCAACGAGCCTTTCATTTGTTTCTCTGAGTTGCTCGATTGTTCGCACTGAAATAAAACAAACAATAATAAATTGTATGATGTGAATCTAACACGGAGAATGACATTCTCCGTGTAATATAATACGGAGAATAGCATTCTCCGTTTGGAATTACACGAAGAATAACCTTCCCAGTATCGAAATGATAGAGAATAGCAATTATCCGTTTCAAATAACACGGAGAATGTCATTCTTCGTGTTATAATCCACGGAGAATAGCCATTCTCCTGGAAGATTACAAATAAGAAATTTGAAATAGAAAAGATTTTACCTTGTGCATGTACATCTGCAATAAGAACAGAATTCTGCTTTCTCAAATCCTCCAGTTCATGCACAGAGCCCTCCATCACAACGTTGACTGAACGTTGTTGCATTTCTTCTGCATTGAGCTCTTTCAGCTTTTCTTTGAGTATGTCATTCTCAAGGTTGGCTGCACGTAATTGTGCTCCTTGTGCCTCCATCTGTCACGACCCGCACCCACTGTGAGGGTACGAGAACGTAACAACGCCCAGCCTACGTCGCAGTGTCGGCGGTAGAACGATGTCCTAAGTCAAACATCTAACAATATAAAGGTACCTGTACAGTATATACACTCCGAATGGAGGTGACATAGCAATACAGTCTCAATCACATCTAAGGTAGAGCATGATAAAGATAGATAAAACATGAAATCCAAAAGAGATACAGTAGATAGAAGTCTAAGTGTCTAAGATACACAAACCCAGAAATACATCTCAAGGAAATACAGTAATCTATAAAGTAAATACAACTCCAGACAACTGAAATAACTGTCTAAACAACTCTAATGTGTCTCCTCTAGGCTAGCAGGCAACCTCCAGGCTATCTGTAAAATTTATCAACAGGTCCAATCAGGACAGGAGCGAGTACAATACATCTCAACAGATCATAGCAGGTTAGAAAATATAATCATGCAGTAAAGTAAGATACAAGAACTGAAAGAAGTACAGGATGTAAACAGAGAAAACTGTAATGGAAATATATATACTGTAAGTAGAGAACTATCAGTGGCTAGTGAGTCAGAGTACAATATAAACATGTGAATGGCATAGGAGATTCTGGAAACTACACTATGGAGTGATTCTGAGAACTACACTACTTGGATATTATTCACATGTCTACTTCTACTCTCCCGTACCTCCAATCAATACACAAGGATCCAGCCAGGTTATGTTATGATTCCATGCAAAGGCCCACAAGGGGTGATACATGGTAAGCCCATAAATGGATGATTCTGGGAATGCCCATAAATGGGTGATTCTGGAAAGACTCTGTGATCATGAGAGTACATGTCACAAGTGATCAATGAACCGTAGAGTATAGTAATACACCATGTAAGTGAAACGTACAGAACATGTAGTATACGATACTCCCTGAGGGGATAACATCTCGAGAAGGGATCCATATAGTACTAATCCGTGTGACCAACGTGACAGTATCAAGTAAAGTAATTTAAAGCAGGAAAATAATTCTAAACAAGATATGAAATGATCAGAGAATGTACTCGCCTGATAACCTGAACAGCTGATAGGTATAGGGGTCCAACTGAAGCCACAGAGTCCTATTTAAAGCAACACAGGTTACAAGGTGTTCAAGTTGTAATAAATAAATCTCTACAAGCAATCTATATTATCCTAGGTTCTTCTAAGTCAAAACAACTCTAGGTCAACTCCGGTCGACAATCTAGTCAAACTAGGTCAAGTGTTGACTTACAGTTGACTTTTGGTCAACTGGTCAACTCTGGTCAAACAGGGTCAATTCTAGTCTAATTATTAAAGATATAAAGTGTACTTTGTTATTCGTACGTCGAAACTTACGACACGCAATCGAGATAAGATGATCAACGGTAAAGTTGGTAATCTTATTATAGTAATCCACGTGTCCATCTTGTCAATTTCAGCGATATGAGATCACTGGAATTGACTGATCTCAGTTTCGTTGTACTAATCCCGAAATACGAACATTATAAGAATTAATTATTAATTAATTATAAAAAGGTTAAACTCAGAGAAATTATCAACAAACATTGTCGGATGATGAAATAAACATCGCCAACATGTCCAGAATGGTCAAATTAGCTAGAATAGCCTACCCATCGGTCCAATTTGGACACAAGGGCAAAAAGGTAATTTCGGTCAAAAACGGTATCCGTGTCGGAGCCGTTTTGCACCGAAAGACGTGCAAAAAAACAAGTCTATAAAATATAACAAATTATATGTCCACGAAACCAGAATGACGGTACGAACCCAACGGCATATCCAGAATTGGATTCCGTTGACCCGATATCAATTTAGTCCGTTGACCAGAACTTGAAATTCCGGTTTGTACGGAAATGTGGGCCGGAGTCAATGTTCTCAAAACTCAGCAAACTATATGTCAACGAGTCCAGAATGACGATACGAACTCAACGGTATATCCGAAATTGGATTCCGATGAGCCGATCTCAAAATGACCCGTTGATCCGGATATTGGTATCCGACTTACACCGAAATGCATGCCGGAACCAATGTCCACTAAAACCCAGCAAATTATATGTCAACGAGTCCAGAATGACGATATGAACTCAACGGTATATCCGGAATTGGATTCCGATGAGCCGATCTCAAAATGACCCGTTGACCCGGATATTGATATCCGACTTGCACCGAAATACGTGTCGGAACCAATGTCCACTAAAACCTAGCAAATTATATGTCAACGAGTCCAGAATAACGATACAAACTCAACGGTATATCCGGAATTGGACTCCGATGAGCCGGCGTCAAAAAGTCTCGTTGACCCGGACTGTGGGACCCACTTTGCACCGAAATACGTGCCAGGGCCCACGTCCTCAAAATCTAACAAATTTTATATTAAAACATGCCAGAACGATGCCACGAGTCTACTGGTGGTGTCAGAAATGAAATCTGGAGTCCCGTGTTCAAAAATAGAATTTTACAAGTTGGAAATTACGAATTCGGACGGCCAATTTTGGCGTCGAATTCAACCAATCAAACAAGCTCACATTGAAACGAAACTGGAGGGGTGGCAAGAGGGTTATACCAGCTTCGCACAGGAACTAGTAGCATGCCAAATGGAGCTACGGTGGAGGAGGTACAAGCTGACAAAGTTGGCTCCGCAAAACTGTCCAAAATTTATACAATTTAAACGGTCAACTTGGTGGCTGGTTTTGATGTATCAAACAATAAAATCAACGGATGAAAATTGACAGGAGTGAAGGTGGATATACCGGGATTGTGATGGTGCGAAGAAATTATCGATCCAACGGTCGAATTTCTCGAAAATTGTGCACGAAGTTGTTGCGACGGGACGCCAAAACGGACTTGATTTCGCGCGTGTCACGGCGGGAATTCGTGCGAAATGCACGAATCGCCTATACGTCGCACTGGAGGAGGAGATGGCGGACCCAGGGGGTCGCCTGAGTTCGACCACCGTGGGGGAGGGCACGGCCACGACGGTGCGTGGCCGGCGGCGGCGCTGTACGCACGGCCACATGCCGCTCCGGCCGGCCATGGCAGCTCGCAGCTGTGCGTCGCTGCTGTGCAGCGCTGCGCAGCTGCGCGGCCTGTCTGACCCGACGGAGGCACGTTGGCATACGGCCTGGTGCGGCAGGGTGGCGCTGTACGGCTAAGGTGGTGGAGGTGGTGGTTCGGAATGGTGGTGATGGTGGTGATTCAATGGGAAGAAGAATGAGAAGAGAAGGAGAGGAGGCTGGATGGGCTGATAGTTCGGCCTGCTAGTGGTGGTGGCCGACGGCCAGGGTGGTCGACGACGTCGGCCACGCCGGAGGGAGGTCGGGCTCGGCCAGGTGGTGTTGGTGCTGTGTGTGTGTTTTAAATGGGGGAAAAATAAGTGAGAGAGAGAAAGAGATGTTGTGTAATATTTAATGAGAGAGGAAGAGAGAGAAAAAGAGCCATTCCTAGAAGTTAGGGCCGGCCATGGCTGGGGGAAAAATTTGTGAGTGTGTGGAAAAATGTAGGGTGAGGATTTAATATAGGGAATCAATGGCTAGAATTAATTGTAGGGAAATTAGCCATTCCTATGGGGATTTTAAATAAACATGATTTCCATTAAATATTAAAAAATAGGTAGAATGAGTATTGATATTTTTCAAGGGTAATGAGGCTGACGGTGTCATGAGAGAGAGTAACATGGAGCTGGGGTTGGGTTCAGTGGAGCCGGGTTGGATCAAAATCGGACATGGCGAAATAATCGAATTAAAATAGGTGTTGATAATCATGGGTAAATAAGTAGCATGTGGGGGCTCAAAAAAATGGCACACAAGTGTCATGCGGATAGTAGGCTCAATGTGGGCTATGTCTATATTTGGGGTTGACAGGTTTTGGTCGACAGGGTACCCATAAATCAAGTCGAAAAAATAAGTGTGACACCGTGGGTTGAAATAAAATCGGGTCACGTGTTGGGAAAGTTATGTGAACAAAATAGAGCACAAAATGGTGTGTCTGAGTGGGACACGAAGGTCATGAGTGAAGAGCATCTCGAGTAGATCATGCATGAGAAGTTGGTTTCAGGGGAATGACTGGTCTTGTGCTCCCAAATTAAAAGTCACGGTAGCGTGCTAATATGATCAAGGAAAAGAGTAGGAAAATTAAATAATAATCAAATGGTCTAAATCGACCCGAAGTTGTGCGAAGCAGAAAGAGTACAAGGGAATAAGTTTGGATGGGATATTATATACCATCATGAAGGTAATCTTGTCCACTATAAAACTTGTGAAGAAGGTTTCCAGAGTTGAACATCCCTGACACTCCAAATATCAAAGGCACGAAAAAGTACACTTAAAGATAATAAACAGAATAATTTATTTATTGAAACTAAATCAATCAGAAAAATTAAAAAAAAATCAACCCGAAATTCAGGGTGCTCACATCCTACCCACCTTATAAAAATTTCGTCCTCGAAATTAAAATGTTCATACTCCTTCTAGGTCAAACCCCCACAATCAAGTCCCAGAACTTAAACAAATCATACTATTAAAAAGGACGGCATACAGGGTCATGGCATACGGTGGCAGTGACGTCTCATCTAGGTATACTAGTCATGCTAACCAAAACGGTCATAGGGTATCAAAACACACAAGCAATCTAGGGTGCTAAACTAGAAAAGATACAGAAATAACAAATCATCAAAACTGTAAGGCAGTCTATCATCCTATATGAAAACTGGTACTTATCAAAAATAAAATAAAGATAACCACCAATTATATATTAAGGGATACTATTCAAGAAAATCAAAATCAAGAGTTAAAGAATGAAAATCAATTGCAGGGAAATCCAATCGCAATATATATATATATATATATATATATATATATATATATATATATATATATATATATATATATATATATATATATATATATATATATATAGTGTGTTAGAGAGGGAAAAGCTAGCATTATGTAAATGTTATGTGGTTCGTGTGTGTATGGGTGTATGTGGACATGTTCATATGGTTAGATAGTAGGCATGTGTATAGGAGGATTTGGGTTTCAAGACAATAGCTATCAAGTTACACTACTCATGGCATATTGGTTAAACAATCTACAATACACAACCCATTTGCTCATAACATGCATGGCTAACCATATATATATATATATAGAGGTAGAGATTTAGTTATGTATCTATATACATTATAACATGTATGCATAAAAAAAAATATATATATATATATATAGAGGTAGAGATTTAGTTATGTATCTATATACATTATAACATGTATGCATAAACTCTATTATATCTATATAGATATATGAACATAACATAGAGAGGAAAGGTTAGGTTTACATGGCAGCGTATACTATGTTAGAGTGTGTGTGTCCTTGTACAGGGTATAGCTTAGTATTGAAAGGTTAAATCCAGTTTTAGTTCAGCATTTACATACAAAATTTGAAAATAAGCTAGCATTTAAACCAGTGTAATATTAATATGATGCAGTTTCAGATTTTAGGAGTTTGAAACATCACAACTAACTCAATGCTCCCAATACATCCTAACATGATAGAAATGAAACCCTAACATACTATCCATACATTTAACTATACATATTGTTCAATATTACATATTAAATCTGAAATTGAACTAAACATTTGAAATCAATGTAAAAATGTTAACATGTATTCAGTTTTAGGATTTTGGAGAAATTCGAACATCAAACCAACCCAATGTTTATCACAACCTAACATGTAAAAATGTGAGACCTAACATTATATTCCTACATACAACAATGTATATAGCTTAAAATATTACATTTAAAACAACATATTGAACTAATATTTAAAATCCAGTATTAAGGGTTAATATGCACACAGTCTTAGATTTGACAATTTCAAACACAAAACTCAACTAAATTTTTTTTGAATTGAAACCCTATGTATAACATACATGTGCAGTGATGTAAACATAACTAATAACATGAAATTTATATTTGAATTACAAATTTTAACTGGAAATACAGAGAACCAGTCTCTGTTACTGTACTGTATCAGAAATACTGGGATTTTGAAAATTTAAACATCAACAACATATTAATATGTATTTAGATAGGTCGGTAATCAAGCGTAGCATGCATACATATTAGGCAAGTGTCTGCTATATATATATTCATATATATTCTTATGTCCCAATATAAAAATCAAATCCCATATCAAGACCAACATTTTGATTCCTACCAAGATTGCAAAGTAGGTGATTGATGTAATCAAGACAGTTTTATTATTATTATTATTTAATACAAGAATAATAGCAAGAAGGAAATAACAATGAAATCTGTTTTGCTTATTTGTTTAAAAGAAGGAACCATTTTGAAACCCAGAGCTAAAATATCAAATCCAAGATAAGGTCTAGCAGAAATCATCAATTCATTGTATTAAGAAGAAATTCATAGTAAGAAGTTACACAAAGGTTTATAAAAACAGCTAAACCTACTCCTAAGTTAAATAATGAGAAGCAAAACAAAACAAAACAAAACAAACAATAATTCTTTTTTTTTTGAATGACTGAAACAAAAGTAGAGAAAACATGTTCAAAAATATTTAAGGTACAATCTGATAATCATATGCGTCTATCCAAAATCATGGTACTCTAAATCCTCGTCATACCAGTAAGCAAGGCTACGATAATCACAGTCCTCGACTTAGGCACATACCTCTAGAATCGTGGTATTTAACATTTTCGCAATGCCGCTGTTTGCAAAAACAAAAGTTAATCTTTATTTCACAAACTTTGTAAGAAGATTATAAGAATTCTAGAAAAGTACAACGATAGGAATCCGATCTGAAGACGATCGCTTTATCCCTTGGACGATGTGAACTTTGAAGACGATAGCCTCTGAAGTTGAAGGCGATAGCCTCTGAAGAATATAGCAGCACTTGGGCAAAAACTCCTGAACTCTCTGCTCTTGATTCTGATTTTTCTGATCTTTATGTGATCTGTGTGATAATAAAGACTTGAAACTCTATTTATAAAGTTCTGGAAATAACTAATTTTTAGTTATTCTGAGTTGCGCATGATGGATTGCGCAGACATTGGACTGCACAAGCAGCGAACTGCGTTGGCAGTTACTCGATCGTGGACCACCTGTATATGACGCGTGGTATTGTTTGATTGAAATACGCTTGGTCGTGTACAAACGGTTTCCACATGGTGAGTAATTGATGGCATGTAGGCATGTAGGCCACGTGTACATTGTCAGTTGTCTTGATGGAGTGTGCCACATGAATTGTACTGGCTTCAGATTACGCTAGATTGAATTGCGCTGTAGAGAGTCTGGCAGATTGCGCTTCGATTGAGCTGGTAGCTTGCGCTGCATGTACAGCTGTCCTCGAGCGCTGTGCTGTACGAAAAACGAACAGTTTCCTCGTTCTTCGGGCTGTCAGCTGTCAGCTGTCAGAAGATCTGATTTTCTGTCAGATAATGATGACGAGGCAACGTCAGCTTGCGCACTTGGATGAGTGCGCAGTTCAGCCTGCGCAATTGAGATGTTGCACAATCTATCTCCTGCACAATTCATTTGAAGGGTGCACAATTTGATTTTCCTTACTTTTTTGATGGGTGCAACTTGATTTTTAGGACCTACAAGACCCCCTTCAAAGTTTTCTAAATTTGAATGTGTTTCAAAGTTTTGAAATACTTTGAATTTTGATTTTAAAATCAAGTTGCGCAAGTAATGCCCTGTCTGCGTAATTGGAGGAATTAGTTCCTATTTCTTCAGCGCAATCTGAGGCGTCTGTTTACTTTCGAAAAACTATAAATAGTTCTCATTCTTCTTTCTGTTATTCTTTACTTGTTTCCAAACGTTTGGGAGAGAAAACTCCTGAGCCAACTCCGACCCTCCTCCGTCTTCTCCATCGACATCAATGTCCCCGAAACGCTCTGCCGTCGATAAGGGCAAAGCCCCCGCTGAGTCTTCAACTTGGGCTGCGCCTCGCATTTCTCGTCACGAAATCGGTCATCCCGTACTGCAAGGTAGTGAACTCGATCAAAAACCCTTTTTAGGGTTCTTTGACATTATCGAACCTTTGAACCTTTCTCTTTTTAGAGATTTGGTTGTATTGTGCCGCCCTGTTTAGGGTTATGGTTGCATAAACTCAATAGTTTTCATTTTTATGAAAACTATTTTCTTGCGCAATCGGTGGAAAGCGCTGGCAAATGTTCAGCACAATCTGCTGACTTGCGCAATATGATGATTTGCGCAAGTGGATGTTTTGGCATAACTGGATAGTTTGTGCACGTAGGCTGCATTAGCGTAATCTGATGCTATGCACCTAGAGCAATCTGATGCTTGCGCACTTTGCTGATTTTTTGAACATACTTTTTTGTTTCGACATGTACTGAATTCTGTCTTTCTGTTTGATGCAGTTAATATCAGGGAAGACCCGAACTATGAAGTCTTTGCAGGGACCCTAGCTGAACCAAAATTTAAGGAGGATCTGTCCCATGTGATATTTCCTCAGTATGCCCTGCCATCTTCCCGACAGGCCATTCTAATAGCACAAGACAACGAAACTTTGTTGAGTCTGATGAACGGGCAGCCTCTGCAAACCGTTGATACTATTATTCACAAGAAACCCCTATTTTTGTTTGGTGAGGCTATTGATAAAAGTTTTCAGCCGAGATCTCGAGTCGAACAGAGACTCCTTCAGAGAGCCGAGAAAAGGATACTCTTGTCTGAGACTTCTAGGTGCCTTCCCTTATCTCGCTATGCTCATGCGAGTTATCCCAGAAGGATGGACTGGGATATCACTCCTCTCCAGCAAGCCAGAACAGGGAACATTTGTGTGAAAAAGGGACCGAACAATAAGGATATGTTCTACAGCTCCTCTGAGCGTCACAGCTCACTGCTCAGAGGATTGAAGCCTGGCTGCATTCCGCCAGAGAACTCCTCCCTGCTATTGCCAGTTAGAATATCGATCTTCGCAAACGAGTTTGCGAGGGTTGAGGGAAGATACCCGGATCAGGATATCCGATTGACAGGTCTGGTAAACCCAGATAACAAAAGATGGAACTGCATAGCCAATTGGATATTGGTTCAGTTCGAAGATAAGCTCAAGAAGATTGAGCTATACCAACCGATATTCTCTACCGTATACGACTTCCATTCCAATCCTCATATGTTCCTTGCTTTGGCGGAGAGGTACAACTTTAGGACAGGGACGTTCATGACACCCTGTGGAGAGATTGGACTAGCTCTTCATGAGATGAAGTATATCTCGAGCTTGCCAATGGAGGAATTCCCCTATGAGGAATTTGTTCCAACAAATGATGAGTTGGACCGACTTCGTCGAGAAAATGCTGAAATGGTGGACGTTTTTGAAGAACTGTTGTGTCATTATAAGATCTGCTCCTTGTATTACAAGAGTGGTTCTTCTGGTACTTGTTACTCGTCAAAGTGGTTGCCTTATCTCTTTCTTAACCACATCATAGAGAAGAAGACTAAGGATCATGATAAGTGTAACCCTAGCTTCTTCAGACCACTCAGCCATAGTGAGGTGATAAGATTGATGGAGGAGAACAAAGATATGGACATCAGGGTCGATGATGAACTTCAATATCCTCCTTTCAAGACAGGAGATGTTATTGAAAGTTTTATAAGAATGGGCTATAGGCCCATGTCAAAGGAAGCCCAGCTGGCGGGTTTCCTCACATACTGGCTTCGACGATTCGTCGTCCCCGGAGCCAGTGTCGTCGATCGTTTCTATCGCGGCATGCTCTTTGCTGCTGTCCGGTTAGTCTTTGGCTACCGTATGGATCTGCTGTCAGCGATGACCTGCAGGGTAAACGCTGGTCTTCGTCTTTATGTTGGATCGATGTTCAAATGAAAAGGCGAGAAGGGGAACTTCCCTCGGCTGGAGCTGCCCTACACTTATTTGTTCGGATGGTTGCTTCTGCACCATTCGTCATTGATGAACCCTGATATGGGAGCAGTCGACGGTAGCTATTTACGGAGATTCTCCTGGAGTAAATGGATATACACCAGTCTGAAAGATTGCAGACGTGCTTTGAATCTTGGAAAGGGGTGGAATTTCTACTGTGTTTCCCCTCCAACTGGCTATGAACATATGTCAACAAATCTAGTTGATCTTGGGAGGCAGCCTCTAGGTCGTACAGTATTTGAGTGGCTGAAGACGATCCGGCCATCACACTTGGTCTATAGATTTGAAGAGGAATGTTACTTGGAACCTTATCTTCCCAGCCGTTTTGTGCGGCAATTCGGCTATGACCAATTCTATGTAGGCAATGTTATAACTTGCCTGCAAGAAAAAGGTTATCTAATTGATGGCACCAGGGCTTGGGCTTATTATAACGCTCGAGATACGAGAACAATGTTCTCGATGCCGACCAAGAGCGATCACGGCCCTCGAATGTTATACACATATTCGCTTTTTTATACAGCAGCGAATACATTTGCCGAGAACTTCAGCCTTGTAGATAGCTTCACGACAGCGACGCGATTGAAGAAGGGAGCAACTGTTATATCAGCTCCAGGTAATGACGAGGAGTATGAGCCGGTGGACGCCCCGTTGGAAGCTTCAAGGGAAGCTAACTTCCCTGATGAAGTCAACGAACCATTGCGAATTTTCTTGAAAGTAGTCAAATCCCCAGCCAAGGAGAGGAAGAGGAGGATTGACGAACCTTCTTCTCCGGTTGCAAAGAAGAAGCTTATTTTAGATCCATCAGAGAAGGTCACCACCAGGTCGCAATCTCGGCAATTGGCCGAGTCGACCCAAAGAGAAGAAGCGACTACGCCGACCTCTCTTCCAAGGCAGGTCGATGTGGTAGATGTAGAGAGTCCAGAGAGACCTCTACATAGAAAAAATGGCCTCCAGAAGAAAAAGGGTGGTCACTCCTCCGAGACAAATCTTGTCCTCGGTGGTGGCTAGCGTTGTTGCTGGAATCACCATATCATCTCCTACACCTGCCCCTGAGCCTAGGCAGGAAACTCCTAGTCCAGAGCAGAGGGACGAGGCTGAGCAGAGGGATGAGGCTGAGCAGAGGGATGAGACTATAGAGCCTAGGGAAAACATTGTGGAGAGGGAGCATGAAGTTTTGCGATCTCCTTCACTGGCGGTGGAAACTACCCAGCTTCCTGCTACACCAGGAACACTCCGTGAAGAAGAAGATCGTTTAATGATTGAAGTTCTAAATGATTGCGACTTCGGCTTGCAGGATGATGTCGATCAGGCTGCCGCAACTGCCAGCGAGGAAGCACCAGAAGATAGTATAAGCAATGAAGATACATCAACAGAAGCTGTTGATGATACTTTAAATCCAGAAGAGGACGCTGATGTCCATATATCTCCCAAAACTGTTAATGACACACTGGATCCTGAAAAGGATATTGAGGTGCATGTGTCTCCAGAAAAGAATGTGGGTGAGGAAGTAGCACCGGAGGAAACTACTACTGCCGATCCCAAAGGTATTGAATGAGATTATCAATTTTCCTTTCATAGATTAAATGGCTGACATCTCTATTTTTTATCTATGCAGAAATTGAATCATCTCCAATTCCTCCCACTTGCACTGACATAGTGCCACTAACGACGATAGCTAGTGGTAGCCGACCTTTTTCGGGTGGCTCCGAGGCCGGTAGTAGCCAGGCAATAATGTCTGAGGCTACTTCTGTTAGGTTGGAACCTGTGCCAACAGATGACAAACTTGTTGCTGAACCAAGTCATGGTAAGATGATTACCTTTACTTTTGATCCTTTTCGATTCGTTACAAAATGAAACCAAAATGATAAGGTTCATTTGATTTTGCATAAGAACATCCGGGAGGGACAGCTAGCTCCACGATGGCTCCTCTATCCAGAGAGCCCTCCATTCATATGCAAAAAACTGCACGTCTATCCCAAGCACCTGCTGCTTCGTCGTCAATGGGAGTTGCCGCTACACCTGGTGCTCTGGCTACTAACCATTTTATCATAAGCTCCTTCACCAACCTTTTCTTTACTTCGTTGGGACCCTTAGTGGATAGGGTGATAGAGAAAGAAGATGCTGGTTTCTC
Organism: Iris pallida; assembly: GCA_029216955.1. Classification (NCBI taxonomy): domain Eukaryota; kingdom Viridiplantae; phylum Streptophyta; class Magnoliopsida; order Asparagales; family Iridaceae; genus Iris; species Iris pallida. The sequence goes on from JANAVB010013397.1 coordinate 10,267,627, forward strand.
AACAGTTAGAGGTCCAACCTCCTATCTGATCAATGCCATCCGCAGTCAAGGCGACGAAGCTCAAGCTGTTTTTCTTGAACATGTATTAGATGAGCTGGAGGCATCGGTTAGAATCTACAAAGAGCTTAATAGAGGGGAGATGGAGCCCTTGGTACAGGCTGAATTTGAGAAGATGTCACAAGAGATTGCAGTGGCGAAAGTTGATCTCCAAGTTCTCTTGGACACTTTCTCTACTAAGTCCGCTGAGTATAATTCCCAAGTGGAAATAATAGCATCTGTTACTGAGGAGAAGGAGAGGAAAGTTGCTGAGCTGCAAGCAGAATCTGCCCGTCTTCAAGAAGAGCTGAGACTTGTTCAGCTTGCTCTGGAGGATGAGGTCACACAGCATCAGGCTGCAGTTCAACAACTGGACGCTCTAACTCAGGAAAGAGACGAGTATGTCGCAACTCATCAAGCGGAAATCTCTCGCAAATTAGTAACCATGCCATCTTTTGACGATAAGTCTGGGATGGAGGAAGCTAGAAAGCGAGTGATGGACTCTCGTGAGGAGCGACTGCAAACTCTAAAGCAGCAGATGACTAGCTTGATGACCCTGCCAACAGAATGAGAAAGGCTTTTTGTATCTTTTTGTTTTGTGGCATGTATTTTTGTAATGTCTTCCAATTTTGATCAAATAAAAAGACATTTTATTTGTGGATCTATTATTTATTGCATATCTTATTCAGATATAAATAATAGCGATAGAAAATATATTCAGAGGTGCAAGACATGATATATTTCTTGATTTTTAGAAAATAATTATATTCATTATATCTGCTCAGAGGTAATATGGACATGGCAGAATATAATTTGTTGAATATCATTATTTTAGTAGATAACTTAATCAAAGATGACAAATTGCTGGTGTGAATAGATGAATGAACGAAAATGAATCGTCAAAATGTGTGAACGAAATAAATCGTCGGGATGAACGGATGAACCATCAAATGAATTGAATGAACGGATGAACCGTCAGATAGATGAAATGAACGGACGAACCGTCGGATGAATATGACGAACGGGTGAACCGTCAGATAAATAAACAGGTGGACCGTCAGATGAATTTAATGAACGGACGAACCGTCAGATGAATTGAATGAATGGGTGAACCGTCAGATGAATGAACGGGTGGACCGTCAGATGAATGAACGGGTAGACCGTCAGATAAATGAACGGGCAAACCGTCAGATGAATGAACGGGTGGACTGTCAGATGAATGAACGGGTGAACCGTCAGATGAATGAAATGAACGGACGAACCGTCGGATGAATATGACGAACGGGTGAACCGTTAGATGAATGAACGGGTGGACCGTCAGATGAAAAAATAGGTGGACCGTCAGATGATTGAACGGATGAACCGTCAGATGAATGAACGGGTGGACCGTCAGATGAATGAATGGGTGGACCGTCAGATAAATGTAATGAATGGACGAACCGTCAGATGAATGTGTCGCTTCGTTGTCCTACGAATCTCTGTCTATAAATAGAACAAAAAATCAAATGGAATGATCACTTTCACTTTTCAACATAAAGATGTCGTCTAGAGATGCATCCAAGAAGGCTGAGATCGCCCCGAAGTTTGAAGCAGTTACTGAAGAACGTCCAGTCGAGCCGGCCCAGCCGAAGCAGACAGAGGTAGGCAAAGGTTCATCTGTATCCAAGCCGCCAAGGGATATCTTGGATTTTCTTCTTGAACCAGGGAAGACAGAGGAAGAAGAGGCCATGACGATGGCTGCTTGCAAGTTCCTGGTGGGTTCGAGCAAGGATATTTTCGGCTCTTTTGCTGATTATGTTTTATTTATGAACTTGTCTGATGATTACAAGCAATGTCTTTTACATTTATACATAATACTTTTTGAGGAACTTGCCATTGATGGGCATCATTGCAACTCGACCATCTAGTTCTGTAAGTTGATAGGCTCCATTTGAGAAGACTTTGCTTACGATATATGGACCTTCCCACTTTGTATCGAATTTGCCCTTGCTCGAGTAAGTCATAGTCATGGGACGTCTGACTGTTAGAACGAGCTCTCCTTTCTGAAAGGCTCTGACTTTAACTTTACGATTGAAAGTCTTCGAGATGCGGGCTTGGTATAACTCAATATGCTGTTGAGCCAATAGCCGCTTCTCATCGAGCGCTTCTAATTCTTGGAGTCGAAGAAGGTCGTTGTTCTCTGTAGTGAGCTCGTTGGCGATGGCAATCCTTAAGGACGGAATTTGAAGTTCCAGGGGTAGAACTGCTTCACAGCCGTACACCAAAGAGAAGGGCGTACAGCCTGTAGGGTTGCGGACCGTAGTACGGTAAGCCCATAGACATTCTCCAAGCTTTTTACTCTAGTTTCGTTTGTTAGTAGATACAAACTTTTTGAGGAGATTAATGATAGTCTTGTTGAAAGCTTCAGTCAAGCCATTAGCAGCAGGATTGTAAGCTGTCAAAGCGACATTGTCAATCCGATGTTCGTCACAGAACCTTGTGAACTTCTGGCTGATGAACTGAGGTCCATTGTCATGAATGATCCTTCGAGGTACACCAAATCTATAGATGACATGGTGTTTGATGAAGTTGATGACATTGATGGTCTTGACTTCAGCCAAGGGTATAGCTTCAGCCCATTTGGAGAAGTAATCGGTTATTGCTAGTAAAAACCGATGTCCTCTAGAAGAAGGAGGGTTGATAGGACCTATGATATCCATGCCCCAAGCTTCAAAGGCCAGAAAGCGGCAGTCGGATGAAAGAATTCTGATGGTTGATGGATGAAATCTGTATGGATCTGACAAGCTCGACATTTCCTCGCATATTCGATGGCATCGGATACCATAGAGGGCCAGTAGTAACCCATGTGTCGGATGCGATCCTGTAGCTTAGGACCAGGTTGATGTGCTCCACAGACACCGTCGTGAGCTTCATGCAACACTTGCTTTGCTTCATCACCAGCGAGACAACGCAAGAGTAAGCCGTCATAAGTTCGCCGATAGAGAGTCTTGGTGGTTTGATTGTAGTAAAACCTGAGAGATTGTCGACGAATACTCGTGGCCTCTTTGGGATCTTCAGGGAGTATGTCATGAACTACAAAGTCGATGAAAGGAGCTCTCCAATCTTCACTGATCACATTGGCTTCAGTAATATTACTGAACTCAATATTAAGATTGTTTTCGATGCAAAACAATTCCCGATTAGAGATAACCACCACCTGCTGTCTTTTGATAGGGATGGCTAAGACTGCTGCAAGATTAGCCAAAGCATCTGCTTCGGTATTGCAAGCTCGGCGTACATATTCAATGAAGAAGGCTTTGAATGATGTAGCCATGTTGATTGCCGCTTTATGGTAAGGCACTAGATCTTGATGGCGAACTTCATAGGTCCCTCTAACCTGGTTAACAACCAGCTTGGAGTCACCATAAACTTCAAGATATACGATATCCAATTGTTTAGCTAACTGAAGACCAATGAGTAAAGCATTGTATTCTGTCACGTTATTGGAGCAAGGTTCATCTAAGGAGTAAGCTCTTTGAATAGTTGACCCGTCTGGAGAAACAAGGACAACTCCAACTCCAACTCCTGCGACAATGGCACCATTAGGTCCGATCCTGGATGCACCGTCAAAGAATAGACGCCAAGTAGGAAATTCTTCGGAGATTGTATTAGATTTCAATGTCTCGTCTGGAATTTTATCATAAAGTTTGGATGTCTCTGGAACAAGATGAACTGTTAAGAAATCCGCCAGTGCTTGACCTTTGACAGACTTTTGAGGAACATATACCATGTCATATTGGGCTAACAGAATGGCCCATGTAGCCAGCCGAGAATTGAGTGTGCTAGGCTTTTTCATCAGTACCCGAAGAGGATTAACTCGGGATATGACATGAATAGTTTGGCCAATGATGTAATGCCTCGTCTTTTGAACAGCAAACATAAGAGCTAGGCATTCTTTTTTCGACCGGACTATAACGGTGTTCGGCACCAATCATAGTACGACTGAGATAGTAGATGGCTTGTTCATGGCCTTCTTTGTTCTTTTGGGCAAATAAAGCACCCAATGAATGATCCATAGCACGGACATACATTAAGAACGGTATGCCGGAGATTGGTGGCACCAAGACTGGTGGGTTCATGAGATATCGCTTTATGTCATCAAATGCTCGTTGACATTCTTCGGTCCAAATAAAAGATACACCCTTCTTCTTTAGCTGAGTAAATGGTCTACAGCGTCCAGACAGATTCGAAATGAACCTCCTGATGTACGCAAGTCGACCTTGGAATCCTCGTAGCTCTTTTAGGTTGCGTGGAGGACGCATCTTTTGAATGGCTTTGATCTTCTCGGGATCCACGTGTATACCCTTAGAGGTAATGACGAAGCCAAGAAATTTGCCACTAGAGACACCCAAGAATGACTTGGTGGGATTCATTTTGAGTTGATGTTGGCGCATTAGATTGAAGATAGTTCTCAAGTCTTGGATGTGATCTTCCTTTAGACGACTTTTGACAGCAATATCGTCGACGTAGCATTCGACAGTCTTGCGAAGATGATCTCGAAAGATGGTACTTATGGCTCGTTGGTAAGTTGCACCAGCGTTCTTGAGACCAAATGGCATTACAGTATAGCAATAGACTCCGCGAGGAGTGCAGAAAGAAGTATGTTTTTCATCTACAGGATTCATCCGAATCTGATTGTATCCGAAGAATCCATCCATGAAGGATATTCGCTCGAACCCATAGGTATTGTCGATCATGACATCCGTGATAGGGAGAGGAAATTCATCTTTTGGACAGGCTTCATTAAGATCTCGGAAGTCGATGCAAACTCGAACTTTTCCGGTTTTCTTCAGAACTGGAACAACATTGGCTACCCAATCAGGATGTTGTTCTTCTCGGATAAAGCCACAAGGGATGAGCTTCTTGACTTCGTTGTCGATTGCATCCATTATTTCTGGCTTGAAATGCCGTTGTTGCTGTTTGACTGGTTTTGCATTAGGCAAGATATTCAATTTGTGAGTAGCAACTTTGGGATCTAGACCTGGCATGTCTTCATAGCTCCAGGCAAAAACATCAATGTATTCTTGAATAAGAAGAATTAATTCTTGCTTATCTGCCTCCGAAAGGTTCTTGCTAATGAATATTGGACGAGGTGACCCGCTTTCTCCTACGTTAATTTGAACCAATTGATCTTCGGTAGGAGGTTCTCTTTGTTCGAATCGGAGTTCCCATTGGGTATCCATTCGTTGAGCCCAAGGATCTATTTCAGGATTTTCTTCAATATCCTCGTCATAGCCTTCTGGAAGCTCAACGGAGACCATGTAGGAAGATACAGTCAGCCGATGAACTTGACCGATGCTGGTGTCAGAATCCTATGATCTGGAATCAGAAGAATTAGAGCGTTCCTCACTATCGGATTAGGAGACTGCTAGAGATAATATTGGAGGAGAAGCATATCCGAGACCTCTTTTGGTCCTGCTGTAATACATCTCTGACTTTCCTTTCGGAACAGTTATACGGATAGGAGTTCTTCTACCCTTACCGTAGTTGAGGCCATTCTTGAAGTCATAACCCATCTTTCGGATGATGTCTTTTGATTGTTGACTGTAACGACGAAGTTGAAGATGCTCCGTGTCGTTACTTTTGCTATCATCCATATAACTGAACTCTTGTTCCGGTCCTTTACTAAAAAGTATTGGACTCTCACCCCTCTTTCGAGCGGGCACAACACGATACGAGTCATTTGGATGTTCGAGTGAGACTTCTGTTTGAAGAGACTGTACAACTCCCAATGTAAATGACTGAAAGCTATCTAACATATCCAAATAGCACTTAGCATGATAAAGGACATCAGTATACTGGAAAGGAGATGCTTTTTCATTGATTTGTACATCTGTATTTATAACAGGACCTTTAGCCTTAGCAGGCTTGGTCAGATTGATTACAAGAGGGGGAGAAGAAGAACATGGAGGAGGATTGGACTTATTACGACGAAGGTCAATAACAAGCGGCTCAGAGGAGGTGAGCTCCCTTTTGTCCTTGTTATCAATAACAAGTAGCTCAGAAGAGGTGAGCTGCATTTTTTCCTTGTTACGACGTAAGTCGATAACAAGTGGCTCAGAAGAGGTGAGCTCCCTTTGATCTTGACCTCCATCAGTTGGTTGCTTCTGGACTGGCAAGTGAATAGCCAGTGGTTTAGAGGATTGAGGACGAAAAACACGTCCTTTGACAGGTATGATAAGAGTGTCATTAGGCACTGCTTCTTGTTCTTCTTCAGTATCCAGAGACAGTACTACTTTCATGAACTCATCCTTGTACATACGAGCATCGTTGCAATATGCTTCGACACCTTTGAAAGGATAGAGATCAGCAACCTCCTTTTGAACATCTCTATTGTCATTAATATATTTGAAATATTGATGGAGAGTCGAAGGAACAATGTTATGTTCATGCAGGAATGGTATCCCCAACAGAGCATTATAAGAACAACCTTGGTTGTCAATGATGTAGAATGTCACCTTTGTGCGGAGATTGCCTATTTGGAGTTTTAGGCGAATCTTGCCCAGAGGTTCACTTCTTCCTTGATTGAACCCAAGGATGGTGGTGATTGTACTGGAAAGACTATGCACTGGGATCTTCAGTGCATCTAACATTGTCTTCGGCATGATGCTGAGGGCAGACCCAGGATCTATCAGAATACGATCGACTTTCATCGAGTCGACATATCCTGTATAGTATAGAGGATGGTCATGCCTATTATCTTCCATCAGCATGTCATCTTGTGTGAAGGTAATGTTTGGAATTAATTCCAACACACTATGACAATGGAGGCAAGAGACTGGCTCTGCTTTCGGCTTCTTCAGAAGGGCTAGACAAGTTTCTGCTTGCATGAAAGCTTCACTCAGAGTTTCCCGAGTCTCTTTGGAGAGGCGTAAGAGCTCGAAGATTGACAGTCTAGCCGGTGTATTGGCTAGTTGAGCCAAGATATCAAAGTTATAAGGCTTCTCAAGTCCTGAGGGAGATAACTTCTTCAAAGGCTTGTCAAAACGGACTTGTTGTTTGCCTTTGTCAGCTACCGCCGGCTTGGGGAGAATGGGTACTACAACCGGTGAGGATGCAGAAGGGATGTCTTCAGTGGAAGCAGGTTGCACTGGAGCGGATTCAGAAGAAGAAGCAGGATTTTCTTGAGTCTCGGGAACTTCCCGTAAGTAAGCTTTCCCTGACCTGGTGCCCAGTAAGATCTCTTCTTCAACTATGGGGTCAAAAGACACCATATTGCAGATCTTTGTTTTGCCTTTGGAGCGGTCTTTCTTCTTGGAGGAAGAGGAAACTTCAAACTCCGAAGCAAGATCAGGGTGAATCCACATAATCTCGCCATTGTCAAAAGATAAGGGGACGAGACCTTCACTTCGTAGAGGAGGGAGATTCTCGATCTCAAGAGTAGCTTTAGGGATCGGGATGACACCGTGCTACACCATCTGTGGAGAGAAGTCATCGAACTGAACTGAGACCATGTTCGCGGTAACCGTCTTCTCATCTTGCTGCAGAGTGAAAACACCAGCGTTGACCAGCTCCTGAATTTTGCCTTTGAGCACATAACATGCTCGAGTGGGATGCCCAATGAACCTGTAATAGACACAATATTTAGGATGATCAGTCTTACCGACTTCATCAGGCTTCTTCGGGTCTGGGAGCTGGAGCTTATTGCTTTTGATCAAGCAATCAAAGATGCTCACGGTGTCATTCTCAACAAAGGAGTAATCTACTTTCGGACGAGGTTCCCTTGGTGGAGGTGTAGAAGGAGTAGAAGTAGACGTAGGTGGAGCCACGTTGACCGCCAGAGATTTTTGTTCTTCAGATTAATGTTCAGAGTCTCTTTTCCCTTGCGGTTGTTCTGGCAATTACCGCTACTCGATGTCTGTTGTTCGTCCCGGTCGGGGTTAGACATGTGTACCCCTAGCTGCTTGAATTTGTCAGCGCTAACTTCAGCTGCTTTAGCATTGACAATGAAGGATGGCCAGTCTTGGAACTGAGTTGACCCCGTCCACATGCTGATAATAGGCAAAAGATTTGCCTTGCAGGTGTCTATGGTGACAGCGGCCGGAGTTCCAGGAGGCATTTTTAAGGCTTCTCGGCGGAACCTTTCAATGAAACTCTCAGCGGTTTCATTATGCCTTTGTTTGATTTTATTGAGGGCTGACATGGTCATGTCATTGATCCCCTCATAGAATCGTTCCAAGAAGATTTATTTGAGACCCGAGAAAGAGGTGATACAGCCATCGGGCAAGCTTCTGTACCAATCGTATGCGATACCGGCTAAATAGCCGACGAATACTCTGGTAAGAAGAGCGTCATTTGGCTGAAGTTGGACAGTTATTACCTCAAAGTGGTTAATGAACTGACTGGGAGAAGTGCTGCCATCAAACAACGAGATTGTTGGGATTTTGTACTTTGGAGGAAATGGGACTTCCTTCCATTCAACTGGGTAGGGTTGTTTGATCCCCAACCTCTGTAAGTTGTCTTTTTCTTTGAAGGTCTCGGAGGGGACAACAAGCTGACGGACTCTCCCGAGAAGGGGACGCCACACCCTGGTGAACCCGCAACAGCCTCCTTCCCGATGGAGCCCTGCGAGGCCGGCTCCGCCAAATCAACGGCAGCCTCAGTGGTGGCTCCGACGTCCACCCTCCCGCAAGGCTCCCCTCCGCCAGTAGGAGGGTCCGAAGCCACCACTGGTTCCGTTGGGGCACTGTCGTCGGAAGCGGGCCCCGCGGACGGGCCGATTGTCACCCCGACGGCCACCTCCAACTCCGTAAAAACTGCCGAAGGGTCGGAGAAAATGGCCGAAGGGCACGCCTGAACGAGACCCGGCAGAACGGGCTCGGCTGGAGAAACTGGATCCCCCGTAGAGTGGACAGACAGCGAGACTGCCGCGGGCCCGGGGCACCTACCGCTCTCGTGACCGGGACGGATACAGATGCTGCACACTGCAGGTCGGTGCTCGATAACCAAGTCTTGCCAGATGCTACATCCTCCAGGCAAGTTGATGAGAATCCGGGAGGGAGAAGGGCTGTGCAGGTCGATGTCCACAAGAACCCGAGCACAACTGGGGCGAGATACGACCGAAGTGGCTCGATCCACCAAGATCGGGGAGCCGACACACTGCACAAGAAGGAAAATGGCAGCCTTGGCGAAAAGAGCAACCGGTAACCCGGGCAGCGCCACCCAAAGCGGTACCACCGCGGGTGCCCGCTTCGGGTCAAAATCCGGCGACCATCTGGTCAACCGCAACGGGGCCTGCACAAAGGACCAGACCTCCTTCGACCGTAAACGAAGATAATCTGCCTCCAGAGAAGGTCGGAACAGTAGATGACGCTCGCCAATGACGCCCACGAAAATCGGATCGAGGAAACCCATCTTCCCAATAATCCTGCGAACCACGACGACTGGAGGCCTCGCGTAGAAGAACTCCCCGACCAGGGCAAAGTGAAAAGGGGCGGAGAGGACGGACCACTCTTCCGCGAGAGAAAATAGCCGGAAAGCCTCCCGAGACAGAGAAAGGCCGAGGAGGAGGACCAGGGGCGGCAGGGACCGACAGCGGTCGCTTCAGCGCAGGAGCGGGCGGCCCGCTGCATGCCCGGACCGAGATCCCGCTCTGAATCGACGTGCACCGTGACAGGAACCGAAGGAGACTCCGCCGTAGGGATGCCTCCGGAGGGCCGTCCCCGCCGAAAGAGGACAGATCCTCCAGGGAGTGGACAATCCGCCATTGGGCCGCAGTCGGGGGCGCGGGTCGGTAGGACGCCGCCGTTCGAAAGTCCGCGGCCGAAAAGAGCACCGAGAGGGGCGAAGCCTCGGCCGGGGGGGACGAGACAGGCAACAGATGTACCCCCGCCCCTGCCGACGTCAACCCCGCCACGGCACCGAGCCCAACCGGCTGAGCGACATCCACGAGCTTGGAAAGGGGGAGAGGGGAGGACGGCTGAAGGGGGAAGGAGGTGGGGAGCCCGAGGGGAGGGAGCACCTCCGCCTCCATGACCGCCGGAGGAGGCGCCAGATAGGAGGGGGCGGACGATCCATGCCCGATCGCAACTAGGGCCGGCTGTGGGGAGAGAAACATGACTCCTTTTTATTTATTGCAGTCCCTTGAGTGCGACATGGATCCTATATATATAATATTTATATATATATATATATATATATATATATATATAGATATATAATATATATATATATACAAAAAAAAATATTAATATACAATATTATATATATATATATATATAATATATATATATATATATATATATATATATATAATATTATATATATAATATATAATATTGTATATTAATTTTTTTTTTGTATATATATATATATATAATAATATATAGATCTATATAT